>CM076574.1:182736227-183049717 GCA_034641835.2 Pinus albicaulis
CTCTGTAGGCAAAGAAAAACTCCAATTTAATTCTAAAATGAGTAGATAGTGTTGTAACCTCCTGAAATGATGAGCGAGAAAATGAGATGGTGGAAGGCAAAGAGTCATGCCTATTCACTTCATATTCCCTGTAGAATGCAAACAATCATAAAGCTATCTGTATAAAACATGTAATATCGGTATGCATAGAGAGGTTGGAGAGTGTAAGAAGAAGAAGGAGCAGAGAGAGGAGTTGTGAAGATCCAGAGATGATATAAAGCAAATTTTAAGGCTGGAAGGACAGTAGTAAAGAAGGAGAAAAATAGAGCTAATATCCAGGTAAATCAACATATTATTTTATTGTACAGTGAGGAAGTTGGTGCTTCCATATCAAATTGTAGCTTGATAGATGTCTATTTGTAGCTGGCTGAGGTAGGAGCCTCCTATAGGTTGTAGCCTGCAGAAAATAGATGGGAGTTGGAGCTTCCTCGCAAGTTGTAGCTTGCAGAATTGAGGTAGTAGCCTCCTGTAGGTTGGAGTCTACAAAAAATCAGTGGTGAGAGGGAGTTGGAGCTTGCCTTTGCATCACAACAACAATAAGATGTGTTTTTCTCCCTTATGGGTTTCCACTTATATCTGTTGACTATGTGCATGATGATTATGTGTTGATATTCTGTATTTAATCTTCTTAATACCTGCTGCTCACTTGTTAAGATTGTTGTTCCATTGTATATTAAGTTGATCAAGAAATGAAGATGGAAATAAGTGTAAAAGAAAGTTTTACAAGACCATGACTGCATTAAACTGATTCACCCCCCCCTCTTAGTTTAACCAAGGGTTCAATAATTGGTATCAGAGCGGGTTCCTTCTGTATCAGTTTAACAACTGGAAGGAGATCCTAGGTCCCCAATATGGCTAGTCTATAAGGATGCTCAAGAAATAAAGCCCCTTTGTTTACTGGTACAAATTATGCCTTCTGGAAAATAAGAATGAGGACATACATAATGTCTCTAGGAATAGAAGTTTGGGCTGCTGTGGATTTGGGATATGCCCCAAAGGATTCTGACACAGAGAAAGAAGCCAAACAAGATTTTGTAGCTAATGCCAAAGCCATGAATGCTCTCTTAAGTGGTCTGTGTGAGGCAGAATTTATCAAAGTAATGCACAACAAGACTGCCAAAGAAATATGGGATACATTAGAAAGTATCCATAAGGGAGATAAAAAGGTGAAGATGGCTAAACTACAAGTCTATCGAGCCCAATTTTAAAATATAAAAATGAATGAAGAAGAAGATGTTGCCAACTTCTTCTTAAAGGTTGCGGAAATTGTGAATAATATGAAAGCTCTAGGAGAAACCATTAGAGAATGTGTAATTGTTCAAAAGATATTGAGATCTTTACCATCCATTTTTAATCCCAAGGTTTCTGCCATAGAAGAAATAGCTGATTGGGAAACTTTGACCATGAACCAATTACTTGGAAAATTAATAGCCTATGAGATGAGACTTCCACAAAGGAAGTCAAATGTGAGGGAGGCAGCCTTTAAGGCTGAGAAGAGAAAAAAAGAAAAGGAAGATACATGCTCCTTCTCTGATGAAGAAGAGGCCAAATTTGTCATAAGATTGGATAGAGGCTTAGGTAAGTATAAAGGTAAGCTTCCATTTAAATTCTTTGACTGTGGAAGAGTTGGGCGCTATGCATCAAAGTGTCCTTACAAGAAAACAAAGAATCAGACTCAAGAGACAGAGAAAACCAAAACAAATAACTAGCAGAAAGGGAAGAGTTTCAATAGAAAATCACTTTATGCTCAGCAAGATAGCAGTGCATCTGAAAAATCAGATGAATCCTCAAATGAAGAAGAAACCTCTGAATTTGTGTTAATGGCCGAGGAAGAGTCTGAAGGATTCCTTCTAGAAGATGAGGAAGAAGGTGAGGTAGATCTTGAGGGGGAGCTAAGAAGTGCCCTGGAGGAAATAGACAGACTTAAACTCAAGTGCAGAAAACAGAAAGACATTCTTCTCAAATATGTAAAATAGGTACTAAATTCAGAAGACCTCATTCAATTGAAATTAGAACTTAAAGAAGCCAAGAAGGTGGAAGACAAGTTACTAAAGCAAATTAAGGATAAAATTCAGAAGTAAGAAAAATTGGAAGAAGAAGTAGTATTCCTAAGAAAGAAATTAGAGCACACCCAAAGGGAATTGAAAATGAACACTCCTCGACTCAGAAGCACTGAATAGTTGAATAAAATACTAAATGCTCAAAGATCTCCTCTCATAAATATTGGGATAGGTTACGAAGGAGAAACCAACAAATCCAAGGTAGAGGATAACCAGAATATCATTTTTGTGAAAGCTGTAAAAGAAAAAATTAACTCTTAGCAATCTGAGATTATTGCAGCTAGAAGACTGATAGAAGAAAGGAGCAGCGGGTGTAAGTAGCTCGGAGATGAGATTGCCTCCATGGAGACCTCGGAGAAGGAAGACATTGAAAGGAATGATGAAGCAACTCAAAAAGGAACCACATAAGCAAAAGCCAGCAAGAACTTGATGTGTGATGAAACAAACAGAAAAAAGCAGCAAAATCAAGAGACAAAGAATGAGAGGAAGAAGCAAGCAGTTGAAAAAAGTTCAATTGTTCCTGAAGATCAATTGAACAAGTTTGGAAGATCTCAAAGGAGATTTTTTCCTCCTATGAGAAATGTCACTTGTTTTTCCTATCACAAATTGGGACATATTGATGCATACTGTCAAATGAAAATAATCTATTTCAACCAGAAAAGGATGTAGAAAATGAAAACTACCTCAAGCAACCAAATGGAGAAGACAATCCTTCACCATATACACTAATCATTTCCATGGGTATTGTTTTTGTTGTAAGGGGTTCGGCCATAAAGCCATGGAGTGCAGAATGTATGGACAAATATTGATGTTTAAAACCTCAAGGAGATTCATGAACAATGGATAATTCACTCATATACATAATCCATTCAGAAAAATAATCAAATGCTTTGACTGCCATCAAATTGGGCACGAGTCTAACAAATGTCCTCTCAAAGAATGTGGTCCATCTTCTCAGAAAAGGTGCCAAACAAATAGCTTTCTGTAGTGGAAAAATAATTTGAATAAGTGTGACCTGGCTCTAATAGCTCAAGATCATAAAAGCCAATGGTATATGGAAAGTGGATGCTCAAAGCATATGACTGGAGATCGAAGCAAGTTTGTAACCTTTGATGAAAATAAATCTAGAAATTTAACATTCGGAAGTGATAAAGCAGGGAAAATAAAAGGAAAAGACTCAGTAAGTCTAAATAGTGGAAGAGGAGAGGATCAAGATGTACTATTTGTGGATGGGCTGAAAGCCAATCTACTAAGCATCAGTCAAATCTGTGATAAAGGCTGTGAGGTCCTTTTCAGAGCCCAAGATTGTGAAGTAAGATCGAGCACCACAGGAAAGACCATGATCAAAGGTCTTAGAACAGAAAGTAATGTCTATATATTGGAAGAAGAGAATGAAGCATGCCACATAAGTAAACTTGATGAATCATGGTTATGGCATAGAATATTGGGACACTTAAACTTTGACCACATCATCATTCTGAGCAAGAAGAAAGTAGTCAGAAATATGCCTACAATAAAGAAGCCTCCAAATACCATATGTAAAACTTGCCAATTGGGCAAACAGACCCGCACATATTTCAAGACCAAAGATGAACTATCTACAAGTAGGCCACTTCAGCTTGTACACATGGACCTTTAAGAACTAATGCACCAGGTGGAGAATCTTATTTCATGATAATAATAGATGATTTTACCAGATTGACGTGGGTGGGATTTCTCAAATACAAATCTAAAGCAATTAAGAAATTAAAGATATTCAAGGCATTGGCAGAAAATCAAACAGGATGCAAGCTAAAATGCATCAGATCAGACAGAGGAGGTGAATTCACAGACTATGATTTTGCAGACCTATCCAATGAACATGGGATAAAACAATAGTTTACAATTGTAGGTACACCTCAACAGAATGGAGTCGCAGAAAGACAAAATAGGTCAGTGCAACAGATTTCCAGAGCCATGATGCAAGAAAGTAACATTCCCGAAACCTATTGGGCAGAAGCAGTACACACAGCTGTTCACATTCTCAACAAATCTCATCTAAGACCAAATTGTGATAAGACTCCTTACGAATTATGGCATGGTAAACCAGCATCAATCAACCACTTTAGAGTCTTTGGACGTAAGTATTTCATAAAAATTAATGATGAAAAATTGGGGAAGTTTGATGCAAGAGCTGATGAAGGAATATTTTTAGGATATGCATCCAAGAGTAAGGGTTACAGGTGTTACAACAAAAGGCTGCACACAATTGTGGAAATAATTGACGTAAGAGTTAATGAAGATCTACCAAACAGTGCAAGAAACACAAGCTACGCCAATCCTCCAGATGATCATGAAGCTAAGAACCAAGATAATGATGAACATAACAAGACAACAAAAGATATTGAATTAAACTCAAAGGGTCCCTCAATATACATTCAAAAGAACCATCCAGAAGATCAAATCATTGGGGACAAAAGTGTGGGAGTCCAGACAAGAAGACAGCTTGTTGAATAGACAGAAGAAGTATATCTAGCCATGCTATCTCAAATAGAGCCAAAGAAGTTAGAAGAAGCCAGCAAAGAAAAAAACTGGGTAAATGCTATGAATGAAGAACTGGACCAAATTGAGAAGAAAAATACCTGGGAATTAAGTCCAAGACCCACTAGGAAAAATTTCATTGGCACAAAATGGATATTCAAGAATAAGATGAATGAACAAGGGCAAGTAATCAGAAATAAAGCTAGACTTGTATGCAAGAGATATTCATAAATTGAAGAACTTGATTATGATGAAATCCTTGCCCCTGTAGCTAGGATGGAAGCAATCAGAATGTTTTTGGCTTTTGGATGCTATCATGATTTCAAGGTATATCAAATGGATGTGAATTCCACCTTCTTGAATGGAGATTTAGAGGAAGAAGTCTACATGGAACAACCTGAAGGATTCTCATTAACAAAGAAACATGACTATGTGTGTAGATTAAAGAAAGCCTTATATGGTCTAAAACAAGCTCCTCGTGCATGGTATTCAAGACTGGAAAAATACTTGCAAAAACAAGGGTTTAAGAAAGGAGGAGTAGACAAAAATTTGTACATAAAGGCTAATGAAGATGAACTCTTAATTATAATAGTATATGTAGATGACATCATGCTTGGTAGCAACAAAGATGAGTTAGCAAAAGGATTTGCTGAAGAAATGAAATCAAAATTTGAGATGTCAATGATTAGAGAGCTCACCTTCTATTTAGGACTTCAAATTCAACAAAAGAACACTGGAATATTCATTTCGCAAGAAAATTACTTAAGAGAAATGTTGAAAAGGTTTCAAATGGAAGACTGCAAACCTGTTTCAACTCCCATGATCACTGGATGCAGACTATGTGCTAATGATGGATCAATAGATGTAGATAAAAAACATTAAAGATCCATGATAGGAAATCTGCTATATCTAACTGCTTCTAGACCAGACATTATGTTGGCAATAGGACTTGTAGCAAGATATCAAGCAGCACCAAAACAAAATCGCTTACTTGCAATCAAAAGAATATTTAGATATCTACAAGGAACCTCACATTATGGCCTATGGTATCCAAAAGGAAAAAGTTTCACACTGACAGCATACACAGATGCAGATTGGGCTAGTTATGTGGATGATAGGAAAAGCACAAGTGGAGGTGCTTTTTATTTGGGAAAAAGTCTGGTGGCATGGCTAAGCAAGAAGAAAACTTCTATCTCTTTATCTACAGCAGAATCAAAATACATAACAGCAGCAGCATGTTGCACACAAATAATGTGGATGAAACAAAATCTCCAAGACATGAAGGTAAGCATTGATGAACCCATTTCTATCAATGTGACAATACAAGTGCAATAAGTACATCAAAAAATCTTGTACTTCATTCAAAAACAAAGCACATCCCAATAAAGTACCACTTCCTCAGAGAACAAGTAGCACAGAAATTAGTAAAGTTGGAATATGTACCAAGGAACAAACAACAAACATATTCACAAAACCTCTTGCTAAAGAACTATTCAAATATCTAAGAGACAAACTAGGGGTAGTTTCTGTAGATGTTACTCTCTAACATGATTAAAAATAAAAATAAATAAAAAATAAAAAAATAAAAATAATAATAAAAAAATAAAAAATTTAAAAGTTGTATATAAGGAACAGGACTAGTGTAGAAGACAAGTGATAGTCAATATCAGACAAGAAAGCATCATTCCAGGGGGAGAGTAGTCAATAAAAAATTGTCACAAAAGAGCTGGAGCAATGGAGCAGTGCATGGAACAAGTCCTCAAGATCATAGTATTATGAAAAGATAGAAACCACACTAGGAAAAGTGCAACCCTTTGCCATTGATGTCAAAGGGGGAGGAAAAGCAAGCAAAATAAGAACGGCTCTTCTGTAAAGCAGGCAGAGGAAGAAAGACAAGCTACTTCTCATAATGAAAGGGGGAGGAAGTCCTGAAGGAAGTATGGGAGTATTGGTGGATGTGTTGCCATCAATGCCAAAGGGGGAGATTGTTGGAAATATTGTCATTGATGGAAAAGGAGCAGAAAGGAGTAACACTAGAATTACTAGTGATAGCAGAGGAAACAGAGAAGAAATTAAGGCAACAAAGGGAGCTTAGGAGAGATCGACGCATGAAACAAGTGCAATAACCAAAAGAACAAGCTCAGGAGAAATTCACAGAAGCAGCAAAGAAGCATAGGCAGCATATGCAGCAGAGGCAGCAGAGGTAGTGAGGGCAGTTGAACAACGAAGGGAAAGGCGTGCAGTAGAGGCAGTGAAGGTAGCAGAGGTAGCGAGGGCTGTTAAACAGCGAAGGCAGAGGCATGTAACAAAGGCAACGAAGGAAACAGAGGCAGCGAAGGCTAAACCTCGTGCACATATTATAAGCACGGTTAACATTAATTTGGGATCAACGGTACCGCAGGGGCACAAACATGCCGATGGTTAACCCAAGGGGGTGCCTTCGCAGTTGACACGCCCATCGGGCGCTGACCACAGATCGACAGTTGTCATTCACTGCGGTAGCACATGCCAGATTTGGAACATAATTTGGGAAATGCATTCTACATGCATAGAGAGCAGGAGAGTATGCAGAACTGTTACACTACAGCAGCAGAAAATACAAACACACAGTGAGCCAAGAACTGAAAGGGTTGAATGAGATATATCCGTTGCAAATGTAAATATAAATGTTTTTATTAATTTTATATTGTTTGTGATGCAAAGGCAAGTCTTCGGAGGCAAAGAAATACCCCACTGTAATATTGAAATGTATACATATTGTTATATTTTTCTGAATATGCTAGGCAAGCAAATGAGAAGGTGGAAGGCAAAGAGTCATGGCTGTTCATTTTGAATTCCCTGAGGAATGCAAACAGTCATGAGGTGAACTCTATAAATGATGTCACATAGATATGCATAAAGAGGTTAGAGAATGGAGAAATGAGGTAGAGAGGGTAAGAAGAAGAAGGAGCAGATAGAGATGCTGTGAAGATTCAGAGATGATTTAAGGTAGATATGAAGGCTGGTGGACAGCAGTGAAGAAGTAACAGAACAAAGCTGATATCCAGGTAAATCAGCATGTGTTTTTTTTATGAAAGAGTGAGGAAGTTGGTGCTTCCATATCAAGTTGTAGCTTGATAGATGTCAGTTGTAGCTGGCTGAGGTAGGAGCCTCCTGTAGGTTGTAGCCTACAGAAAATAGATGGGAGTTGGAGCTTCCTTGCAAGTTGTAGCTTGCAGAATTGATGTAGAAGCCTTCTGTGGGTTAGAGCCCACAAAAAATCAGTGGTGAGAGGGAGTTGGAGCTTGCCTTTGCATCACAACAATAATAAGATGTGGTTTTCTCCCTTTTTGGGTTTCCACTTATATCTGTTGTCTATGTGCATGATGTTTATGTGTTGATAAGGTTTATCTAATCTACTTAATACCTACTGCTCACATATTAAGATTGTTGTTACATTATGTAATAAGTTGATCATGAAATGAAGGTGTAAATAAGTTTAAAGGAAAGTTTTAAAAGTCCATGAATGTGTTAAATTGATTCACCCCACCTCTCAGTTTAACTAAGGGTTCAACATTAAGTAGATTCTCGAGTATACAAGAAACTGGGTTCCGCATCTGGAAACTGAGCCAGAGAATAAAAGAAATCTATAGCTAACCTATTGTTCCAGACCCAACATTCGATCGATCCACACCCTCGACGGATTTACAAGACTCAACCCGCATTTGGCCCAGAACCCTCAACGCTGCCCCCGAAGCCCCAACGCGCCCCCGCTAGGCTCGTGTGCCACCGCACTACCCGCAGAGGGATTGCGTAACCGTCGCAGAGGACCGTGTAACCCGCAGGGTGACGCAGCTCACGTTGGCCCCGGGAGACCTTCCTCGTGTACCCCGAAATCCTTTGGAGTCGCAACGCTACCCTTTCCTTGGCCTCGCATAGCACATAATGGACGGTCGCGTGCTCACCGTGTAGCTTCGGCTGCTCTCTAATCCTCAACGCCGTCCTTGTTTGCTACTCCTCTGCCTCTTTTTGACTCTTGGCTCTGGTATCATATCATCCCCTCAGCCAATACTACCCCTCGCTGCAAAAAACTCCTCTGGAAATTCGCAGCAAACCCTGCCCTAGAATTCCAGATCAGACTCTTAGCTTTGCCTCTAGGTGTGTGTCTCCAAGCGACCCTCAAGTCTTTCTCTTATAATTTTTCATTCATCTCATCAATGGTTGAGATTAAACATTCATCAACGGCTAAGATTAAAATACTGCTTGATCCATGTCTTTTAGAACATTTCAACACATGTGTTAATTAATT
This sequence comes from Pinus albicaulis, assembly GCA_034641835.2. Classification (NCBI taxonomy): domain Eukaryota; kingdom Viridiplantae; phylum Streptophyta; class Pinopsida; order Pinales; family Pinaceae; genus Pinus; species Pinus albicaulis. The sequence continues at coordinate 182,745,135 of CM076574.1, forward strand.
CACTTTAATTATTTAATTTTCCTAAGTTTAGACTTAGGAAATTCATTAAAATAATTAATTATTTGAATAACTTGATCACCACCTAAAATTTCACAAAACACTTTCTGCTTTTTGGAGTTCAAGTGTGTCTTAGCCCCTCCACAAAATTTTAGGGCTAGAGCACACTCAATGCTACACCAACTACACAAACTCTCAACACTCCCTCTTAGCACGAAGTGTGCTCTAGAAATACATTTGTTAGCCACCTATAATATTTGATTGTACCAAAAGGTGGCTAAGACTGTTCGAGCCTTCAAGGAACAAATTTAATTACTAAAAATTGTTGGCTCTTGAAGACTCTTAAAGGCCTCATGCCTCTGTCCAATCTCCACTATTGTTTCCATTTCATACTTTGAAATTTATGCTAAAATCCAAGAGAAAAATTGCTCCAAAACCATCATTTTCCCCTTCTCCCACTCAAAACTAACCTTCATTTTCTCCCCTTTTTCTCCATAAAAAATCCCTTGTTTTCATAATTTCTTTTCCTCCCTTCATGAAAATCATCTTTACAAGGTTAAAAACTCACTTTTTAACCTTACCGAAACCATCAAATTCCATTGAAAACTCTAAAAAATTCATGAAAATATAATTTTTTCTATGGACTTAAGCCCCTTGGGCTAAGTCCTAACCACTTCCCCCCCACATGCCCATGCGTTAAAACCAAACGCCAAAGCCTTTCGGCTGTAATCGCATCACACATTTTCAAAGTGCACAAGTTTTGTGCCATGGACCGAAAGTTCCGATTGCGATTGGCTTTTTATGTGTTTAAAGCTCCCAAATATATTATTTCTCATGCAAACCATAAAACCTGTCCCGGGTGCTTATTGCATCACAATAATCCAAAGAACGCAAGTCCATGCCATATTCGAAAGTTCCGATGTGTTTAGCAGTGCGTCATATAAATTCTGATGCGATTAAAACCTTTATATAAATATCCCGTGGGCCCGCCTTTCGTACTCAAAACCTTATAAATAATCCATCCCTATTTCATTTTTCCTTTGTAAAATATCAAACTCGCTTTTCCAAGGTTTTGGTCTAAAAACCAAAGTCGTGTGTTAAATATACAAATGGGTTGATTAAAAAGACCGCATTGGAATTTCCGATGCGATTGAGTCTTTTATATATATAAAGCCCCGCCCCTCCGATCGCATCGGAAATCTTTGAAAGGCCCCTCTTATTATGTTCGGTTGACACTTCCGATTGCGATGTTCCGATTGCTCCATCGCATCGGATTTTTTAAAAATCGCATCGGCCCTTCGATTGCGACCGCACGCTCTCATTCCCGACCTCCGATTGCGATTCCCCCGATCCATTCTCAACCGTTGATCTAACCTTTAGATCGACAGACATCGCTTCATCGCATCGAAATATCACATCGGCCCTTTCTCCGATTGCGCAATCACATCGCCTCATTCCCGACCCCCGATTGCGATCCTCCGATTAGATCTGGACCGTCCACGTGTCCAGATCGGACGGCCCAGATATTTTCCACATGTTTCCATCGCCCTCCGCTTCTACCAAAGGGTTTTTCAAAAAGCCGTTCTCCACCATTGATCACGCGCGATCAACGGTTTCTGTTCTTTACTTTCCGCGCTCTTCTTTAACCTCCTCTGAATAAAATCTCCATCGTTGGATGTAGCCATCCAACGGCCACGATATTTCCCGCCTTCTGAAGCAGTTTTAACCTAATTACGCAGGATTTGTTGACTATTTTTGTGTTTTGCAGGTCTTTTAAAAGGTTTTCCATTATATTGAAGGGAAAGGCCGAAGGCCGGGAAAGACGTTTCTTGCGCCTTTGAGTTATTAAAGAGAATCATTCACGGGCTCGATTCCATTGTTTTATCAATGATTCATAAGCGTTGATACCATAAAGAGCCCTGTGCGGCCCTACACATCGACAAGACACTATGTTTTAAACACATTTAAAAAGAGTATAAGTTTGAAGAACCGAGCACAGCGGAAGGAAGATTAAAGACAGATCTGGAAAATTACGGATAAAAAATATTATCAAAGGCCTAATTCCCTAGGTTAAAACACAGTCAAAAGAAATCATAAGTGTTTAACTGATAGAAAAGACCTCCACTGCGGCATTTGAGGCGAATTGATTCCCCAGTTACTACAAGAGCCACCTGTTGCCTCAAACCATTCAAAACAGAGGCCGAAGTTATTGATTAAACAAATATCTGCCTCCAGCGTTGCCAGGAAGTTAATTCTGCCAAAGGAGTTTAATACATAAAATATCTGCAGAGTTACTCCAGACAGAACACAGAGCCTCAAAGTCAAATAAAGCTCCCACCGAGCTTAAATCATAATTATAAAAGTTAATACAGCGCATCCACCTGTAACTTCTCCATCGAGTCTCTCAAAGGGCCGAGAAGCCTTCACTCTGTATTAATTGTCCTTGAGATATTTTGTTAGTTCTCACCTCCTCATCCTTCTATATATACTTCTTCAGAAGATGAGTGAGGGGTTGGTTGTTGTTTGATCACAAGCTGTAATATTGAAACTCTCTGAAATAAATACATAGTCCTTTTAAGTTGAAGAAAAAATTTAAGTCTTGGAGGTCTTGATGATGTTGTTGCATGCTTGTTCCTGAGGAGGCTCTATCATTGGATCCATGAGCTTGGTTGTTGGTGAAGTATTCTGAACTGTTTTATTTTTTTCCCCTGTTTTCATTATGTTCCATAATTTCGTACTACAGTAGGCTGAAATTTTTAGGCTAATAAATGACTCTTGGAAGCACCTTAGACCTGTTCACCCTTCACCGTTTATTGTTTTTTTGCTGCTGAAGTATTTTAGAGGCTTTAATCTTTCTCTTTAGTCTTCATGCTTGTTTATTTCCTTAATAGTTTAAACAGTTGGTTTCAGCATGATTATGGTTTTCCCTTCTTGTCTGCCGCCACTTAAAAGTTGTTATTAAAGTCTCCCTTTTGAAGTTTTTTGCTTATAGTGAATCAAAGAGGTCTGTTTTGATCTTGCCCTTTGTCCTCACTTAAACAATTGGCTTAAAGGTCGTTATAATTATGATCATAGATGTTTTTAGATGTTCCCTCTTCTATGACTGCAATTATCAGTGAATCTTTTATGTTTTCTAAGTCATTTGAGATAAAATCTTTGAGGAAATAGGGTGTTCCCCGAATCTTAGATTTCATTTTAAAACTTGTTTTGAAATCATTATTTGCTTAAAGGTGTGATTTGAAGATTTCATGGTTAGCCCTGTCTATCAAAAAGTTCTTTATGGTTCAAATTATGCTTTTGAATCCCCTTTGTTGAGAATTAAACTTCTCTTTCCAAATCATTAATGTTCATCTCATTCCAAAAACAAAAGGATGTTGTGGCCAAGTTAGATTTGCCTTTTGATATCCCTTATCCATTGATGAGTTTGTTATAACCTTTTCTTGACTCCATTTCCCAATGAAACAGATATTTTTTTGTCCTATATATCTTTCCTAGACCTTTCATGTTCTGTTGTATCAATTCAAACCAACCAAACAAACAAACACCTGCACTTAATAACTAGTCTAAAACCAATACTCAAAGCACACAAGATAAACCTTTGCAAACAATATTTTGAGAGATCCCTCTCTGAGAATAGGAGGACTAGATCCTGTAACTCTAAATATTGGTTCTGATTTTTCCTTGTCTTTTGATTTGCCAAACTATCAAAACACGGGACACCAACTACATCACACCATGTACCGCAAGATCTTTATGTTGGTTTCCGTGTCGATGATGCTTGGCCCGCTGCCCTCCATCCACCGCATTGCCGTTTCCTGACACGTCCCATGTTACTACCATTGACACTGCTCACTGCCACATCTATACCGCATCTCCCTCTCAACTTGTTGCATCATGCCGCCCATAGCACCGCCACTCTAATTGCCGTAGCAACCCCGCCTGCCGACAAGTAAGCACCGTATTCTCTCGCCCAACTGTTTGACAGATAAGTCAAGCTGCATCTATCACTGAAGCTCCCCGGCTGCTGATTTACGTTGTCCTCCTGAAGCTACTGTTATGCTGCAACACTGCATTGCGTGAGCACAACCTCTCTGCACTGCTGAAGTCCCATCAACCCCTCTGTTGCTACTTCCTTTGTATGTGTTACATTGATCCTTCTCCAGCTCTTCATCACTACCCTTTGCTTCAATGTGACCTTCTACAACCATCTCTCGACTTAGCCCGCTACCGTCTTAAGGCTCCCATAGCTCGTATGTGATCCAAGAGTAGGGTTGATCGAAGGATGAAGGATCCCGCCAATGTTCTGTAGATGCTCTACCATCCATGCCACCCCACCTCTTCGAGGGGCACATGAGCACTCATGGTCGCATCATCATCGAACCATCAACCTTCACCGCTCGCAACCTTTGGAATCAAGGATACTTTATCCTTCTTATGACAAGTGTCCAAGTTCGCTACGTTTGGAAGCACCGTACCTTGGAAAGGTCCCTCTTCTTCTTCCCTTGCTGTTTTACTCTTCGATGCAAGGGCTGCATCATCTTCCTCTTCTTTCTTCACTCTGACTGTCCCACCACTGATATTCTACTTCTTGGTGATCCTTCTGATCTCCTCTTGGAGGAGGATAACTCACATTACTGCCCAAGATGGTAACGCTGCTCTTTCCAGTATACTCTGGACAAATGTTTCCCATTCCTCGAAGACTGCATTCAGGGCAGTCCTCACTAAGAGCCCTTCATCTGGAGTTGCACCCATGCTAACTAGTTGGTCATGGATGGTCTGAAGTTGGAAAAGGAAAGGATCTATTTCCTCACCCTTTTGTATGTGGAAAAGCCTTATTTGATTCTCTAAGAGCATTTTCCGTTGGACGGAGCTTCCTTGATACATCGCTTCTAGAGTGACCCACATGTCATTTGCTGTGTTCTTTTCAGCAATATGTGGTACAACGTGATCCTTCACTCCGTCCATAATCAAACGCTTAGTCCGCACTTGATTCTCCTTAAATTTATTTAGAGGACCAGGATCTCCAGGCACAACTAAAACACTCGTTGCATGGTCCTTGATGCCGTACTCATTTAGGACTGATAGGATCCTTGCCATCCAGATAACAAAGTTGGACACACCGTCCAACATGTCCTGGTCTCTCAGCCCATGAGAAGCCATCTAGCTTTGACAAGAAATAGTACTTCTTTCTCCCTCTTTCTGTGGCTACAAAAACAATGGATCTGGGTTTCTTGCTGACTAGAAACCCTCTGGTAGCTGCTTCTTCTGAAAAATGATTTCCCTCCTGGAAATCTTCCTTCCAAACACATCGAATAGAACTCTCCGATCACCCTCCTGATCAAATCTCAGATCTATTGAGTAGCTGTCTTCCTCCCACCTTTGTTGACTTAGCTAGGCACAATTTTGCATCGGTAGAATCTCCACCACACCAGCACTGTTGAAGATTTGAAGCACTGCTTCCCGATTTTGGCAAGGCTTTCTGCAACAGAAGGAATACTGGATTGCGTCTCGCTGACTTGCCCAGCGCAGCCTCAACGCTGCTCAGAAGTGGACACGTAAACCCAGACCGGGTGACGTAGTCCTTACCCCGGCTTGGGAGGCTCTGCGTAAGCTCGATGGCCTTCTAAATCGCGTTGTTGTCTCTTCCTAGATCTGCATCCTCCTACCGTCAAGCTACCCTTTCGGATCTCTCGGGCCGCTTTCCGTCGCTATCCCGTTAAAAATATTCTACACCCTCGATTGAGATCCGCGCCTTGGATCTGCTATTGCCTTGATACCATGTGAAAATTCTACTGCAATATCATGGTTTACTTCTCCTACTTGATTTAAATTATACAAGTTATCTTCAAAAAATACCGAAGTAAACACAACTACAGTCTACACATATAGATCATTTACTGAATACTACGCTCATTCAAACAAAGTGACACATGGATTTTTGGACATAAGTCCCCGGAAAAACCCAAAGCAGGAAAACCGGTGCAGTAGATATGAGGGTTTATTTTATTATGTAGATTTTGAGTACAGTAAATCTGGGTTCTAGATCTGGAAAACCCGGCAGACAATAAAAGAAATCTGTAGCTAACCTGTTGTTCCAAGACCAAATATCTGACTGATCCACACCCTCAAATGGGCTTTACAAGACTCAGCCCAGATTTGGCCCTAGAAACCCCAACGCTGACCATGAAGCCCCAACATCAGCCCTGCTAGGCTCTGTGTGCCACTGCGCTTCCCAGAGACGGACTGAATAATCTTTGAGAGGGTGATGCAGGCCTTACGCTGGTCCTGGCGACCCTCTGCCTAATTCGAAAACCCTCTAGAGTTGCAGTGCTGCCCTTTCCTTGGCCTGCGTAGCACTTGAGTAGCGGTTGCGCAACTGCTGTTCTCTGCGCCTTAGCGCTGTCCTTATTGGCTGCTCCTCTGCCTCTTACTCACTCTTGGCTCCTGGGATCAGATCATCCCCTCAGCCAATACTACCCCTCACTGTAAAAAACTCCTCTGGAAATTCTTAGCAAACCCTGCCCTAGAATTCCAGATCAATCTCTTAGTTTTGCAACTGTGTGTGTGTGTCCAACTGACCCTCAAGCCTTTCTCTTATAATTTTTCATTCATCTCATCAACGACCGAGATTAAAATACTCATCAACGGATGAGATTAAAAGACTACTTGATCCGTGTCTTTTAGAACATTTCAACACGTGTTAATTAATTCACTTTAATTATTTAATTTTCCTAAGTTTAGACTTAGAAATCCATTAAAATAATTAATTATTTGAATAATCCTCTGAACACCAGCTGAAATTTCACAAAACACCGGGTTTTGATTTCAAGTGGTGTCTTAGCCCCTACACAAAATTTCGTGGCTAAAGCACACCCAATGCTACACCAACTACACAAAAACTGCACAATCAACACTAAAGTGGAATGAAGTCTGTAATACTCCTCAAGTGAAGAAGATTCAGGGTTATGCAAAGTGGAAAAGACATTTCGATGCAAGGTACATAAACTTTCTAGAGTAGCAAGAAAGATTCGAGAAAGATAGACCTAGGGACTGAGCTCTCTAGTAGTAGAACAGTGCAGGTTGGTGCAGAAAAGAAGAATCAGTTTGAAGGGCAAGAAAGAAGCGGTGACAAAGTCTTGGAGGCATTAATAGGTCAAGGGTCTAAAGTCTTGGTCCTTGTACTTGTCATCTGAAAGTCTATAAGTAGAATTTCTCGTGGGTTTTCCTCTCCAAGAGGGAGAGGTTTTGCCCTGGCTCGAAGAACCTAAGTTTGTGTCTCTTGTATTTTGGTAATTGACTTCATGAAAGACTAAATAAGTTAAGAAAAGAAGACAATTAAATCAAGTAAGCTCACGAGTCACAAGTAATTATCAAGAAGAGAATTTGTATTAATCTCTAGCCCTCCAAATTCTCCACTGAAGAGAATGGACAAGACTTTGGTCACCAGTGCTACAATAGTGATACAACTATGATACTATCATGATTCAGTATGAATGGATTGATGCTACAATACACCATGGAGTCTCACCAATATTAGTACTAAAACTCAGATCAGTCAAAGGCACATATAATGCTAATACAATCATATATATATGATTCGGTGCTTCATCTAGTAGAAAAGTTCAGCGACACGAATGGATATCATGTGATCTCAATACCATATAGTGTGAAGCATCTTAAGCAATGATCTAATGGAAGAAGATCATTCAAGCAAGAATCAAGGTGAATATATCCTCTTCACTTGCCAAGTACTTGCATGAAATAAGGAGGATAGTCATAGTCCTAATAGATAAGTGAATTCATATATAATAGTCTCCTTTGAATCCATGGAAATGAACTTTCAAGGTTCTCTCACATGAACAATATTGAAGGAGATGGAAGAAAAATTATGAACATTACAGGATGAGATGGTCCTTAAAGGACAAATTTCAAATATAGGAGAAAAGAAATTCATGTCACCATAAAATATGGAAGAGTCGATTAAAAGAATTTCGTGGAAATAGGGAGTAAGAGATCATTAAGATTGGTATCCCTCGCATAAGTCTCTTTATGGCTTCTAGATCCTACATAAGATATGTCTACAATAAATAATAGAATGTGGCGTGACATCATTTGAAACAAGAACTCATGTGATCATGAGGGTAACAAAATTCATGGGATAAGAAAGTTACCTCATTCAACAACATAAGGTTTTTATGGAAGAAGAAAAGTTGAGGGCAATATTTTTTGCATAAACCAACATTTGAAGAAAAGGAAGAAGTCATCTAGAGCGAGTCTCATCATGCATAAAAAGGGAAACATCTGTCGGATAGGGATCTTGAAGATCCTCAAGATTCTCTGATGGAATCTTCATTAGAAGATTCACCGATCTAGATAAAAAGAAAGTGTTTCAACAAAACTCCAACGTATTAATATCATGACCGATGGTATGATGACATAAGAGAAGATTGAGGGATTAAAGATATTTCAATCTAGGAAGCTGCTGAAAGGAGCCTAGATGACTTGTGAAGGAAAAAGAGGTATGTATACTTGTATTTAATATTATATTGACATGTTGAATTTTTGCAAGAAATATGGATCACTAGAAGCATGATCAAGGAAAAAGGATCTCCTCCTCTGTAAGGATGCAAGAAAGCATAAATTCACACTGGAAGAAATCAACATAATATGTCCTCATATGGAGTATGAGGTGGCCGACTATAATCAAGGAACTATGATTGGAAGCTATTAAGAAAGATATGTGTGGTGGCAGGAAGAGATCACAAATATATGCAACCATGGAGAAGCAATCAACATCCAAGAAGACTAAGAAGATTTGACTAGAAATATCTCTCGGAAAAATATGAAGTCTCTGATGGAAGAGATAGAGACCTTGATAATAAATGACTTGGGAAATGTGTCAACATGTATGAAGGATGTTGTTACCTACAGGAATATTTCATGATGAAAGATCATCACTAAGGTAACTATTGATTTAAAATTGCATATTTATAATTAAATAATATCCAATGAGCCAAAGGGAAGCATATGTCTTCCACAAGTTGATAACCATATGGAAGGATAAAAGATCCTTGGAAGAAGCATGGTTCGAAGGAAAGCAGCGTGGCATGAAGCTAGACCAAATGAGAAGTCTGATGGATCACTTTATGATAGAAGACATGAATCTTAGATGAAAGTGATGGATGATTTGTGCCCTATGAAGAGATCCCAAAGATGAAGACTCCTCAACAACAAAGAAATTCATGACATCGAAGGAAGGAGTTCTTCATGAGAAACTAAGTTTTTTTCATCATTGCTGCTGCAGGTCCCTGATTAAGAGGGAGCCTGGTAATAAGTTTCTTACTTGGAAGAAACTTGGTAATTCCTAAGTCGAGAGGGAGCTTAGGTACATTCCTTGTATAGGAATGAGTACATTCCATTTGTGGAATAAATTCTCCCTAATTGAGAGGGAGAGATAGACAAATAATTATGGTCTTCACCTGGGAAGACCGTAATGGAGGATTGGGAAATTATCCAGCATTCGATAATTTTTTAGGGATGTATTAGGGCATCCAAGGAAAGAGTAGTCATTAGTATATATGTTACAAAAGCAGGAAGCATATATTGACAAAATCACTTCCAAACAAGAAGCTTGTGTATCTAAGAGACAGGCTTGGTTTGGTGGATGTATCCTCCCTATGTAAGAGGGAGATATAGACACACATTCTTGTCTTCATTGGAAGAAAGAATGGAGTATTTTTGGATTTGGTAAATCTGGCATCCCGGATACTCTTTGAGAATGTGGTAGGGAATTCCGATAAGAGTAGTCAAGGATGGATATTCTTTGAGGATTAGCTATCGCGATAAGAATACTCCTAGAAGGTCACACTCGGTGAAAACCCGAGTGGAGTATGTACCTTGGAGACAATGATGATGGTGTCTATAGTCATTGGTCTCACCAGCATTGTAGCTCATGGACTCATAAGGAGATGGAGATGTTAGTCAAGGCCTTGCTATGTGACAATGTTGGATTGATATGATGCTAGAAACATTTGGGTTACAAATCCAACTCTTTTTATGAGATCTCTTCAGATTGAGAATGACCAAGTACCATTATGAATACCTCCCTAGTTAAGAGGGAGTGTTGAAAAGTGTAACTAGGTTCGGTCTTCATAATGACTTGTAATTATGATTTTATAATAAATGTATTATGTCACTTGCTTCATGGGTTTCATGAGCAATAAGTTTTATTATAGGTCAAAGACTTCTGCTTGATGTATTTAGGATTTATCATAAAGATAAGAGTCATTGTCACTTTAATAGGGTCATGTTAGACTTGGAAGAAGACCTCCAAAAAGAGAAGACACAATCATCCTTAACTCGATCTCAACATATGCTTAAAGCTTTGACACGTCGGCTTATAATTGGAAACACTTCGGTTCACCTATGTCATGTTGGCTCATTTATAGGCTCCAACAACTATATAAAGGAACCTCAACTCATCTCCTAAGGCAGACAGTTCGGATCATCTTTTGAAGCACTCAGATGGGATTCCACAGTTCGGACAAGGATCTAAATAAAAGTGCGAGAAAGGGTCTGTTTTTTGGGTGCATAAATAAGAGACAATATAACGAAGGACAAAAGAAGTATAACGCAACAATAAGGGCTATCTGTTTGGGTCAAATATCTTGGTCTAGGACAATATCCATACATTCGAATTGCAGTAAGAACACAACGCGACGAAGAGGACTAGGTCTCGAACTAGTCCACATTTCAGCAAGGAATACAATCCTTAAGTAAGGTGTCTTGACAACGAAGAAAGGGATATTACAAGGAGTGTTAAGGAGACTATGATAAATGACAAAGGAGAGGTAATGCTAGCCTCTGTCATTTAGTTCATACTCTCGAATAAAGCTTAGTCATACACAACATTAAGAAGGGATATTCCAACAAGTGCAAGAGCTCTGTCATGGTGTTGCTCAGTGAAAAGGTGATGCTCAGTAGAAGGTCTCGGTAATGATATATGCATCATAGTGCTACATGATGACAAGAGAATGCTACATGGTGCTACTTGGTGCAATCAAGGAGGATGATTGTGTCTTGGTCTAGGAGAGGCAGTTTAGGTCAAGGTTTTGTCATGGTCTTTGTTCTCATCTGGTGAAGAATCTATAAGAGGTTTGTGGGTTTTCCTCTCAAGAGGAGTGGTTTTAGCCCGGCTTGGAGCCTAACTATTGTGTCACTAATGTTATTATAACTGTTTGATGTATTGAACATAATAAAAATGATGAAAAAATATAATAAGTAAAGATATAACACAAGAAATTATCATGTAAGAGAATTTGTATTAATTTTTTCCCTACCTAATTCTCAATAGGTGATTAGGATAGAATCTTAAATCGTTGACGCTACCAAACCAAGAATCACAACGAAGCTACTTTGCACACCGGAATATAAACCATAGTAAATCTACTAGTGCACAAAATATACACAATATTTTACACAAATTATGTACAATAACCCAACTTCGTTATATTAATCCAAATGAATAATACAACAATGTAGGGCTCCCATACCAGGGATAATGGTCCTCATACATCCATTGAAACAAGAATACAAATTGGGGCTTGGTGTCAGTCCATTGACAACCAATCTACCCTCAACAAGATACTTTGACCATCTGACTATAGTGCGCTCTCTCAACTCCTCTCGGTGATACCCTATACCTGCCTGGTCCTTCGGCTCCTGATCTACAAGACTGCCTCTATCAACGATCCAAGTCCATCTGGCCATTGAACCTCGACTATCAAATCTGGTCACTAGTTGTGCCTTAGTCCATCAAGGGCACAACACATCGAGACTCTTGTCGAGTTTGTTCACAACTCCGTTTGTGAGCAACTCATAACTGCCCACTGGTGCTCCGCAACTACTTAGGGACATCAACCCACTATAGTTTTCGTTCGCTACTCCAATGAAGACTAAGATAGGGCACAGAGGGCTCCCACCTATCATTGCAAGATGTCCATCTCCAACAATGAACACGGGCTGCAACAAAATGCTCCTCTGGTTGTCCAGATCTAAGAGCTCCAACAAATTGCCTCTTTTAGCAGCCAAGTGTCCTTCCCTATACTGCACTTAGGGTTTTCACACTTGGGCACTTTCACGCTACCCTCCAATAGACCTCAAGTGCCTAATCCAACACAAATAATACGTCCTTCAAATCTGCTCAAACATCATGCAACTAGAGCTCCGAAGATTTTCCCTTTGCTTTGCAATATAGGAGCTATTGCACAAATCTAGGCACCCAACAAACTACTATAGCAACTGCCCTCTGATTAGGGCATTTGACAGTCCATGTCAACACTGTCTCTTGGATGCTACAATCATCCCAAAATACTCCATCCAATCTGATCCAAATAGGATTCAACACCTGGCAACAAATCAACTACAAAAGCTCATGAACATACCTTCATGCATCACTATTTTGGGGTTGCTTCCTTCTGTTGTTGGTCTTGTCCTAGTTAGGGCTAATCACAGTTGCCTTTAGCCCTAAAATTCTGCACAAACACCCTTCTAACTGTTGAAAAGTGTAACTAGGTCGGTCTTCATGTTGACTATGTAATTATGAAAAATAAGTCAAAATAATATATATTGTTGTTGTATTTGCTTCATGGGTCTCATGAGCACAATTTATTAAGTAGATGGACTTCTTCTTGATGTCCAATAGGTTTGAGTTAAGTGTCAAATCTATTCTAGCTATATGCTCCAGGACCTTGTGGAATAAGCTCACAACAACCCTCAATGCAATGTTGGAAGACAAGCTCCAAATACAGTGAAAACAATTGTCACCTTGCTGGAATACTCCTTGGAGAAGTTGGCCTCATAACAGTTGGACAAGTTGGCTTAAGATCAGTCACACCTATTCATACACTGGTCAGCTTAATTACAGGTTGTGACAACTATAAATACCTAACTAGGCTGCGCAAAATAGTGATAGATAAGCTCACATATCTCTGAAATTTGCGGATCAGTCTCAGGAAGATTTGCAGATCAAATCTTAGGAACATTGCGGATCTATCTGAGTCAAGGATTGTAGATAACAATGAACCCAATGCGGACATATACAAGATTACACTGCGGATAAAAAGGAAGATTACTGTGCGGATATAGGAAGCATATATAAGTGTGGATAAGGAACAAAAAAAGGTGCGGAGATGAAACAGAGGTGCAGGGTATGCAGGATATGAATGCGGACATCACTGAAACTTGAATGCGGATTTTGCTGAAACATTAATGTGGACTTTGCTGAAACATGAATGCAGATAAAAGGATAGTATATATTGTAGATTTTAGAAGATATGTATAGGGTGTAAATGTGATTCCAGAACTAGGAAGAAGGTCTGGAAAAAGAAAGTTGGGGATAGTTTGTTTGAAGGAAGAAGCTAAGACAGTAAGTGCAAGAAGAAAGGCGGACCTTAAGGTGGGAGAAAGTGAGGAAGGTAAATCTGAGATTTACCTTCCTACAGTCCAAGCAAATCAAATACAAGCATATACAAGGTGAAGATCAAGGTCTATAGTACTGATGCAAAACTAAGCAAATTGGTGAAAAGAGGAATCAAGGTTGAAGAAGCTAAATCAAGGTTTTGGAAGCATATCTAGCTCAAGGGTCTGAGTCTTGGTCATGGTACTTGTCATTTGAAGATCTATAAGAAGAATTATCTGCGGGTTTTCCTATCCAAGAGGGAGAGTTTTTGCCCTGGCTCTAGGAGCCTAACTTCTGTGTCTTGTGCATTTTGATAATTGACTTGATGAAAGATTAACTAAGCTAAAATAAGAGAAGACATAAGTAACTCAAGAAAGCTCACAAGTAATTTTCAAGAAGAGAATTTGTATTAATCTCCAGCACTCCAAATTCTCAACACTAACAGCTGCGACTATCCTCTTATGTGGCTCCTCTACCCTTTGTTGGTCCTTAGGACAAGTTTGCACCTTGATTAGGCATTTCGGCTCCCTGTTCTAGGCCAGTATAGACCCTCGACCCTTCCTATAGCTTCTAGTCTAAAGTGAGACCTGTTCTTGAGGTCATTCCCACACAAGACTGTCCCACAAACACATGAAAACAACCCACAAATACTCCTCTTCAATGCAGACTTGTTGGAAGGTTAAATCGACACCAAAAAGTCATGGAAAATATGTAACTCTAGGCTTCTCCTTCTTCACTTGGCTACTCCTAACCTGTGGCCCAAACTGAGATACACATGTTGTCAAATTGCTCTCTTGTGTTGCTCTAGGATTTTTTCAAAGAACCTCACACTCACCTTGTATTTATACTAAACACAAGGGCTCCATAAAATCACACATTTGGGATTGATAACTATCATTAGGCTTCCTAACAGCTAGGCCGACCTAAACTTTGTGCCACCATGCCCACACATAACCTTCAAAAATTAATATCTCAAGATTGATAACTCGAAATTCGATGATTTTCGTTGTGTTGGATTCGTCTCAATGTCCTCCATCCTCTCCATCCATCACATGTCCAATTCTCTCTATGGTTTTGGCCCCAACGTCGATGGGTACAAAAACCCAAGCCTCAAGGCTTGGAGTACCTCCCAAGCTACAAAAATCAACACTCCCTCTTAGCGAGGGAGGTACTTCCAAGACTAGGAAGTAACCATCATCAACATGGGCGACACTAGCCCATATGGCGTCCATGATTGTAACATTCTCTGTAGAATGAACCATGTAATATCAGTAGTGCCTTTGCCTCATCACATCTAAACCTAAATATCCCAACCCTCCATAAGGCTGCTCCCTTTGAGGCTAGACTCCCTTTGAGCCTATATGATCTCCACTGGCTCAATCCTACAAGTACTCATCCTCCTGGATCAAATACCACTCGTTCAAATCCCACCAATCTCTGATATGCAACATCACAATCCAATGAAGACTCTAGTCTGCCAATATCCAGTCCATCACATGAAGCAATCTCGATCATGCTAATCCCGTCCACGCAAAAGAAGCCCTCAAGCTATCCCAACCATCCATGGCAAGACATATGAAGTCCACGATCTACAAACCACCACACAACATACTAAAGTGCTCCAGGTTCACCACCGATCCACTAGAACTCCCAAACCATCTCACCATGTAGTCTATTGAGACCACATCTCCATGTCTTCAACTCAACCCTCTTTTCCATGATCTAGACACCCACAACTCCCTCGGAGCTGCTTCGTTGTACACACTCTAATTCACTATCCCTTGAAGTAGCTCAGACATGCTTTGATACCATGTTTTTTTTCCACGACATCGGTGACTAGGATAGAATCTTAAATCACTGACACTTCTAAAACAAGAATCACAACGAAGCTACTTTGCATAGCGGAATATAAACAACAACAAATGTACTAGTGCACAAAATATACACAAATTTTTACACATTATGTACAATAACCCAACTTTGTTATACTAATCCAAATGAATAATACAACAGTCTAGGGCTCCCGTATCAGGGAAAATGGCCTTCATACATCCACCAATACAAGAATACAAAGTAGGCCTTGGTGTCAGTCCATCGACAACCAATCTACCCTCAACAAGATACTCTAACCATCTGGCTGTAGCGCGCACTCTTAGCTCCTCTCAGTCATACCCTGTACCTGCCCAGTCCTTCGACTCCCAATCTACAGCATTGCCTCTATTAACGATCCAATTCCATCTGGCCACTGAACCTCGACTATCGAATTTGCTCACTATTTGTGCCTTAGTCCATCAAGGGCACAACAAATTGAGACTCCTGTCGAGTTTGTTCACAACTCCGTTTATGAACAACTCACAACTGCTCACTACTGCTCCTCAACTACTTAGGGACTTCAACCCACTATAGTCTTCCTGTGCTGCTCTAATGAAGACTAACATAGGGCACGAAGGGTTGCCACCTATCACTGCAAGATGTGCATCACCCACAATGAATATGGGCTGCAACAAACCGCTCCTTTGGTTTATCATACCCATGAGCTGCAACAAACTGCCTCTTTTAGCAGCCAAGTGCCCTTTGCTGTACTGCACTTAGGGCTTTCACACTTGGGCACTTTCACGCTGCCCTCTAACAGTGCTCAAGTGCCTAATCCAACACAAATAATATGTCCTTCAGATCTACTCAAACAACATGCAACTAGAGCTCCAAAGATCTTCCCTTTGCTATTGCGCAAATCTGGGCACCAAACAAGCTACTATATCAACTGCCCACTGATTAGGGCATTTGACAGTCCACGTTAGCCTTATCTCTTGGATGCTACAGTCATCCCAAAAATACTCCATCTAATATAATCCAAATAAGATCCTATTAATTTTGGGCAAATAGGTCCAAACTCCTTGTTTTACTGCTCAGATGATGATGTCAATATTTTTATTGGATTCCTCTTTCAGAGAGGTGCAAGATTGATCTAAAGATCATCTTGATTGGATAAGAAAAACATTTATTTTGAATTTATTCCACTTATGTGCAAGGTTGGCCAAGATTGCAATGTAGGCTTGGGAGCCCAACAGATGTGTCACACACCCTTACAGATGGATATAAATTGGAGAGACTTGGAGGCCATTTCATCATCAACTCATCACACACTTCTCTCTTGTGTTTGATTGGTTTGATCACTTTTTTGAGGCATTTCTTCTCACACGTGTGGAGCAGCAGCTAGGGTTTTGGTACGGATCTATTTAGGGTTGCAGCGCAAGATTGACTAACATTGACTTTGGTCAACGCTTGGTCCTTTGACCTCCAAACTTTTGATTTCTGAAGGCTGCATTGATTGGCACACATACCGAGGCTGGATGTTGACTTTGACCTGATGCGTTGACTATTTTCTGCTGTTGTTTTGCATTGACTAGACAACGTTGACTTTCGTTGACTTTGGGTTGACTTTGTGGAGTTGTCTTGAGGGTTGTGTGACACTTCTGGTTGGCTGACCGTGAGGAGACTTTGCTGGTTGAAGCATCCTGTTGACTGTCGTAACGCACCACAACATATATATTTTTTTGATCAAACAATAAGTGTATTATTGGCTTGTCTTCCGTCGATCTATTAGTATGTTCTATCAGCATTTTACTTCTATGTTTATGTGATTAATATTTGGTATCGGGCACTAGAAGTTTGAATTAAATTTTCATCAAGCAGAGAACATCTTCAAAAATTTACATGGTATCGGAGCCAAGGTGAAGACAAAGCCCAAGCTTGTGTTGAGAGCAATCACCGAAGAAGTAGCATTTGTCAAGGACCCATGGGTACCTCAAATTATAATGGCTTCAAAGCTAATGATAAGTTAACTAACAAGTCTGACTATCATGCTTGGAAGATGTCTTTGGACTTGATCTTGGAAGATCAAGATGTCATGGACTATGTGCAAGGAAAAATCCAAGAGCCTCCATCATCTGCACCCGCTGCCACAAAGACGAAGTATAGAAAAGGGGAAATCAAAGCAAAGTTGATTATCCGGGATTCTATCCATAAAAGTCTGGTTGCTTATATCTCTGAGCTGGGCACATCTAAAGAGATGTATGATAAGTTGGTCAACATGTTCAGGGCTAACAATGCAAATCAAGTTCTTTTATTTAAGAACCAATGGAAGAATCTAAAGAAGGGGAAGGATGAATTTGTTCAATCCTATTTTCTGAAGTTGACAGAAATCAGGAATAACCTTCTCGCTATTGGGGAAACAATAGTTGATCGAGAAATGGTTTTCATTGCGCTAGGAGGTCTCCCCTCTGAATGACATGTATTCAATACTACCATTCTCAATAATAATGTGATTCCTGATTTTGATGAAGTATTGTCGAGATGCACTCAAGAGGAGACAAGAATGATGGAATATGAAAATGAAGGTAATGTTGCCTTCACCGCTCATGCTAAGAAGAAGAACAATGGTGGTTCGAGGAACCATGGAAGAGCAGGGGCCAAAGGAAAGAAAGGAAGATGTTACACATATAACAAGTTTGGCCACTATGCTAGAGAATGCCCTAATAGAAGGGATTCTCCAAGGGATGATGACAACAACAACAGGGGGAATGGAAATCTTAGGAACACCAGGTTCAAAGGAAAGAGGAAGGCTCCCTCTGTCATAATGGAAATGGGAAACCTTTCAGAAGGTCAAGAAATTCCATGTATGATGAATCTAATGTTGCTGACAATAAAAGAATTGAATTCATTCTTGTATCTGCCCTCTCTGCTGCATCTCCACCCGACACCCTGGATGTCTGGTTGATTGATAGTGGTGCTTCAAGGCACCTCACTAGTTTTAAAGAAGCACTCTCTGATTTGATTAAGAAGGATACTAATTTGCAAATTATCCTTGGAGATAATGCCACCTATCCCGTGAAAGGGACAGGGATTGTGACTCTCCATTTATCTCAAGGTCAAGTCCTCCGTTTGCAAGATGTATTATATGTACCTGATTTGAAGAACCTTGTATTTATTTCGGCCATGGAAGACAAAGGTTTCAAGGTGGCATTCGTCGATGGAAAGGTACACATTTGGAAGAAGAGCTTCGAGGAAGCTCTCATTATTGGTTTTAGAGTTGATACACTCTACCAGGTTGGAGGAAGTCCATTGGGGGCTATGACATGTGATACAATTCGTCAAACCGAATTATGGCACTGGAGGTTTGGACACCTTCATTACAAAGCCCTTCCCGAAACAAGGAAGGTGGTGATAGGGATGCTCGAATTCAAAAATGATCATGAAGGTGTATGCCAGGGTTGTGCCGAAGGAAAGCATACAAGGGGGCCTTTCCCATCAAGTGTCACAAAGACATTCGATGTCTTGCAATTGATACATTCTGATTTATCTTGTATGCTTCCTGTAACATCCTTGGGAGGATGTTCTTATTACATGACGTTTATACATGACTTCTCTCGCAAGACCTGGATATATTTCTTGAAGAAGGACAAAGCATTCAAATGGTTTCGTACCTTCAAGGCCTTGGTGGAAAATCAAACAGGAAAGATCAAGATTTTGAGGACCGATAATGACATTGAATATGAGTCAAATGAGTTCAATGACTTTTGCAGAGAAGCTGGCATTAAGAGGGAGTCCACAATCGTGTATACTCCTAAGAAAAATGGCATTTCTGAAAGAAAGAATAGGACCATTGTGGAAGCTGCCCGTGCCATGCTATGTGACCAAGGTCTTCCGAATTTTCTATGGGGAGAAGCTGCGAACACTATTGTGTACATACAAAATCGATGCCCACATTCCGTTCTAGACTCCAAAACTCCCGAAGAAGTCTTCTCTGGTAAGAAACTTGATGTTTCTCATTTTAGAGTTTTTGGTTGTCCCATTTACTTTCATGTGCCGAAAGAGAAGAGAAGCATGATGCTTCTGGAAAGAAGGGATTGTTTGTGGGCTACAATGAAACTTCGAAGGCATATGGAATCTATGTGCCTAGTGAAAGAGAAGTGGAGATATGCCACGATGTCACCTTCAATGAAGATGTTTCCCTTAGGAAAGTGACAAATCTTCCTAGCTCCAAGGAAGACAATTATGAAAGAACAGGGAAGAAAGGAGAGCCGAAGGATGAGATGATGCCCGATGTTGAAGGACTGATGGACCCTATTGATCCACCTCCTTCAATGAAGAGAAGACCCTCATGGCTCAGGGATACTCTCGAGTATGCCGAGAGACATATGGCCCCAAGGGGGACAGTCCGTGAGGGATACTCTCGAGGATGCCGAGAGACATATGGCCCCAAGGGGGACATTCCATGAAAGCAAGAAGCCGAATAGGTACCAAGGGTATCTAGCAGCCATGAGTACAATCGTACAATCTAAGCCTGGATCATTTGAAGAAGCCGTAAAGCATCAAGTTTGGAAGGATGCTATGCACGAAGAGTACGAGTCCATTATGAAGAATGATGTCTGGGATGTGGTCCCGAGACTGGAGGATAAAGCTGTTGTCACCTTGAAATGGCTCTATAAGATCAAGCATGGATCTGATGGTAAGGCAAGATTCGTTGCCCGAAGCTTCTTTCAAAAGGAAGGCATAGACTATGATGATATATTTGCACCTGTGGCCCGCTATACCACCATCCGATCTATTATTGCCGTTGCTGCCACGCAAGGATGGAGTCTCCATTAGATGGATGTGAAGACCGCTTTTCTGCATGGTTCGATAAAGGAAGAGGTGTATGTGGAGCAACCTCTGGGGTTCGAAGTCCAGGATAGAGACTCTCATGTATGTAGGTTGAAGAAAGCCCTCTATGGGTTGAAGCAAGCCCCTAGGGCTTGGTATGAGAGGATAGATAGTTACTTGATGAAGCTGGGCTTCACTCGAGGTAATGTTGATCCAAACCTTTACTTCAAGGTTGATAGAGAAAATGCTCTCATTCTGGTTCTCTATGTGGACAATCTCTTTTTAACAGGTGCTGACCCTCTCATTCATCAGTGTAAGAGGGAGCTCGCTTCTGAGTTCGAGATGAAAGACCTAGGACTGATGCATTACTTCCTAGGCTTGGAGGTCTGGCAGAGACCTGGCGAGATTTTCCTCTCTCAAGGAAAATATATTGTGAAGCTGCTAGAGAGATTTGGTATGGTGGACTGTAAGTTCGTGTCGACTCCGATGGAACTCAACTTCGAGAAGTTGTGTGGAAATGTTGCTGGGCCCGCATTGGGAAATCCTACCGAGTATCGTCAACTTGTAGGAGCATTGATGTTCTTAGTGAACTCCCGTCTGGACATATGTTTTGCAGTGAACACTTTGAGTCAACACATGGTTGATCCTCATCACATTCACTGGGTTGGTGCAAAGAATCTCTTGAGATATCTTCGGGGCACTATAAACCATGGGCTTTGATACATTGCCGGGAGTTTGAGACTCCATGGATATACTGATGCCGATTGGGCTGGCAGTGTGGTGGATCGCAAGAGCACATCTGGATGCTGCTTCACACTTGGTTTTGCTTCGATATCTTGAATGAGCAGGAAGCAGAAGTCGGTTGCTTTGAGCACCGTTGAGGGTGAATACATTGTAGCGAGTATGGCTTGTTGTGAAGCTATTTGGTTGCGAAATCTCTTCAATGCGCTGTTCGGGCATGTGCTAGATACCACTGTTATCCTTTGTGGTAGCCAGAGTGAGATTTGTTTGTTAGAGAATCTCGTGTTCCACAATCTATCCAAGCATATTGATATCAGGTACCATTTTATCCGAGATATGGTACAGCGAGGCGCCGCAAGGCTCAATCATATAGAAACTGATGAGCAGGTCGCAGATATTCTCACTAAGCCCTTGGGGAAGGTCAAGTTCCTAACCTTTCGTGAGAATCTTGGAATCGTGGAACGACCCTATTCTGAGGGTCTTGTTGGACGATGAGCTCTGGGAGCTCCAGGGGGCTTTGGGGTAGCTTCTTGGAGCTATAAGCAACCATAGGGCTAGGCTTGCCGAACCTTGTTGGTGTGCTTCTGCCTCACCGTGATGATATTGTGTTGGTTCTCCTCTCTTTGATTGTGCCTCGTATGCATCCTACCCATGGAGTTCTGGATTCATGGGAAGTACCTCTCATCTTGGCCAATGAGGTGGGAAATGTGGATAGAGACCGATAGCAAGACCGATGGATGCATCAGAGATTGCCGTACTCTCTAAGTCTAGGATGGCACGTGTCCAACCACTTGATCTGGGGTCAAGTCTAGTGAGGTTTCAGACTTCCAACTGACTTCGGGCTAGTTAAACTAACTTCGGGTTAGTATATGTCTCTTTTGAGTCCAAGTGACGCTTCAGACCTCCAACTAACTTCGGGTTAGTATGAGACTCCTTTGAGTCCTATAGAGGTTTCAGACCTTTGAGCTGACTTCGGGTCAGCCGGGAGTGATGTCTTTGTGACTCACCGTTTGAAATAAGGAAGCCAACAGAGCAAGTTACGGCGGGATGACGCACGATGTTTGGATGGCACTGGTGGATGGAGTTCTCCCTAGTTGAGAGGGAGTGTTAATTTTGGGCAACTAGGTCCAAACTCCATGTTGTACTACTCAGATGATGATGTCAATATTTTTATTGGATTCCTCTTTCGTAGAGGTGCAAGATTGATCTAAAGATCATCTTGATCGGATGAGCAGAACATTTATTTTGAATTTCTTCCACTTATGTGCAAGGTTGGCCAGAATTGTAATGTAGGCTTGAGAGCTCAACATATGTGTCACACACCCTCACAGATGGGATATAAATTGGAGAGACTTGGACGTCATTTCATCATCAACTCATCACACACTTCTCTCTTGTGTTTGATTGGTTCGATCACTCTTTGGAGGCATTTCTTCTCACACATGTGGAGCAGTAGCTAGGGTTATGGTACGGATCTATCTAGGGTTTTAGTCCAAGTTTGACCAATGTTGACTTTGGTCAATGCTTGGTCCTTTGGCCTCCAAACTTCACCAAACTTCTGATTTCTGAAGGCCGCATTGATTGGCACACATACCGAGGCTAGATGTTGACTTTGACTTGCTGCGTTGACTGGACAATGTTGAATTTCGTTGACTTTGGGTTGACTTTGTGGAGCTGTCTTGAGGGTTGTGTGACACTTCTGGTTGGCTGACCGTGAGGAGACTTTGCTGGTTGAAGCATCCTGTTGACCGCAGTAACGCACCAGAACATATATATATTTTGCTGATCAAACAATAAGTGTATTATTGGCTTGTCTTCCGTCGATTTATTGGTATGTTCTATCAACATTTTACTTTCATGTTTATGTGATTACTATTTGGTATAGGGCCCTAGAAGTTTGAAGTAAATTTGCATCAAGCATAGAACATCTTCAAAAATTTACAAATCCAACACCTGGCAACAAATCAACTACAAAACCTCATGAACATACCTTCATGCATCACTGTTTTGGAGTTGCTTCCTTCTGTTGTTGGTCCTGTCCTAGTTAGGGCTAATAACAGTCACCTTCAACCCTAAACTTCTACACAAATACCCTTCTAACAATTGCGACTATCCTCTTATGTGGCTCCTCCACCCTTTGTTGGCCATTAGGATAGGTCTGCACCTTGATTACGCCTTTTGGCCCCCTGTTATAGGTTAGTATAGACCCTCGGCCCCTCGTGTAGCTTCTAGTTTGAAGTGCGGCCTGTTCTTGAGGTCTTTCCCACACAAGATTGTCCCACAAACAGACGAAAATAGCCCACAAGTACTCTTCTATGCGGCATCCAAACAGTCATAGAAAAGCTCCAACGCTAGGCTTCTCCTAACCTTTGACCCAAACAAAGAGACAAATGTAGTCGAATTGCTCTATTGTGTTGCTCTAGGATGTGTTCAAATAACCTCACACTTACCTTGTATATATACTAAACACAAGGGCTCCATAAAATCACACATGTGGGCTTGATAACTATCATTAGGCTTCTTAACAGCTAGGCGACCTAAAATTTGTGCCACCATGCCCACACATAACCTTCAAAAATTCATATCTCAAGATTGACAACTCAGAATTCGACGATTTTCATTGTGTTGGATTCGTCTCAACGTCCTCCATAATCTCCATGCATCACATGCCCAATCCTCTCTATGGTTTTGGCCCCAACATCGATGGGTACAAAACCCCAAGCTTGGGTTTCAAGCTCACAATGCCACTTGTGGAGCTCCTTCCTCCAAATCCTTGATCCTCAAGGCTTAGAGTACCTCCGAAGCTACAAAAATCAACAACACTAAAATTTGGATGGTGAAAACAAACCTTTGCTTTCTCTAGTACTTCAGATCCCACAAATTGTTGAGAAATCTATAAGGAAATAGTTAGAATGATTTCTCTTATACTTGATAACTGCTTGTGATGTATTTTTACTTTTTCCTACTTATTAGCTATTTCTCTTGTTATTATGTTGTTCTTATCATCAAACAACTACAAAAACAAGAAGATCAATAGTACACAAGATGTTAGGTCCTTATATTACTAGTATAGTCCCTTATTGGTGTTAGTGTAACCCCCTTATTGTTATTGTTGTACCTCTGTAACCCCCATATTGTTATTATCGTGCCCTTACGTTATTATTGTTAGGTCGGCTAGGATTACATTGTGGCCCCACTAGGATTACATTGTGGCCCCAGGGAATCCTATATATAGAGAGGAGGTTTTGTCATTTTTATCATCCAAGAATTGTTCATTTATGTAATGTATTGGAGGTTGTGCTCTCGAAGTGGCTATTTGTAAGGCGTTGATCTCTCTTTTCTTCTATTTTTGGAGCTGGTTTCACAACATTTGGTATCAGAGCTTTGGATTCTAGGGTTTTGCTGCTCCAAACAGGTCATCATGGCATTTTCGCTATAATTTTTTTTTCTACGAAGGTTCAGAAGCTGATATTTTTAGAGCGCGAAGCCGAAATCTTGAGGAACATTGTCGCAAAATTTTAGATCTTGGTTCGCAATATTTTCAGAGATATGATCTGTGGAAGTTAGGGATTTTTGCAGGGTCTTGAATTTAACCTAAACATGTCATCGTGGCATTTTTGCTATAACTTTTTTCTATGAGGGTTCAAAAGCTGAAATTTTCACAGAGCGAAGCTGCAATCCTAAGGAACGTTGTGAAAAAATTTCAGAGCTAGATTCGCAATATTTTCAGAGATATGGTCTGTGGAATTTAGGGATTTTTCAGGCTCTCGAATTTCATCTCAAAGAGGTGATTGTGGGAAAATCGTCATAACTCTCTCTCTGAGCATTGGATTGGAATTCTGTAAAAAGTGGCCGCAAGTACACGGACTGTAGTTTCTTCTATATCAATTTCAGAGCCGAAAGAGGAAACAGTGATACATGGCAAGTCGTACAAGTTCGCTCTACTGAACCATTCCATAATTAGGTCATCGTAGGAGATTGGGCATAACTTTGTCTTCAAGAATCCAAATCAGGTCAGACCTGTCGCATTTGAAAGAAGATTTAGTGGGCTACTTCAGGGCCGAATTTCAGATATTGAAGATCCAAAATCACAAAGATAATTCAGTTTCAATATCAAGCTCCTCAAAATCAAGAAAAATGTGTGTATTTTTTTCAAATTGCATATGTCTTGATTGAAAAATCAATTTTAAGTGATTCCAAAGGCCTATTGAGCATAGATATCAGTAGTGGGTTCTAAAATGCCTCCTAAAAAGAATTCAACACCCATTAAGCCTTCAAAGTACTCTACTATGACTCATGAAGATGAAGAATTACAACATGATCTATCAAAATTACAAGAGCAAGTGCACTAAAATTTGCTCTCGCAAAGAGCAACAAAAAATGAAATGGATATTTTGAAGAAAAGTGTGGAAGCTAAGATGGATGGTTTGAAGAAAGGCATGGAAGCTACGATGGATGGTTTGAAGAATGGTATGGAAGAAAAAATGAAAGGTTTGAAGGAAGACATGGAAGGTTTGAAGGAAGGTTTGTTAAAATTGATACAAGAAATGTTTCCTAATGGCGAAAAGATAGTAGAGGAAACTCATGATGAGAACAAAATAAATGTTAATATTGATTTCATAAACTCTAATGTTGGATTAAAGAACTACCATATTCCAAAGATGGATATGAGGAAGTTTGATGGCAAGGATCCTGTAACATGGATACTACAAATGGATCAATATTTTGATCTCAATAATGTGCAAAACACACAAAAGGTACGCATTGCAACTTTACATTAGAACAAAATACATTTGTATGGTATCGATGGCTTTGCTCCTGTAAAAAAATTGTCACTTGGTCAATTTTTACGGAGGAAATGATAGCACATTATGAGGATACAAAGAGCAACACCTTCTTTAGCCAATTGATAAATCTCAAACAAAAGGGTTCAGTGGTGGAGCACATTGAGGAATTCCAAAAATTGAATATAAGGGTAACTGATATTCCAGAGGAACACAAGATTGATGTCTTCATAGGGACTTTAAAGGATAACATCCAACATGAAGTTCGCGTTTGGGAACCGGATACATTAGAGAAGGAATTCAAGTTGGCATGAAAAATTGAATGTAAAATTATGGCGACAAGGAAGCCTACCACTCACATCTATAAAGATGGAAGTGTTGCTACTCCTAGACTTCCACAACCTACAAGATTGACACTACAACAATTGGAAGAAAAAAGAGCAAAAGGGCTTTGCTACAGTTGTGATAGTATATACACTAAAGGTCATAAGTGTGCTGAGAAGAAATTATTTTACATAGATTGTGAAGAGGAGGGAGAGAATGAACAAGAAACTTCAAAAGAAGAGGATATACACCAGGAAGAAACCCTAGAAGAAAAAGAAATAAGTCCGGCCATATCATGTAGGGCATTGGCAGGAATTACCACTCCTCAAACTCTCAAGATAGAAGGACATATCAAGAAGAAAAAGGTAATAGTGTTGATTGATTCGGGTAGTACCCATAATTTTATTCATTCTAAGGTAGCCAAGGAATTGAATTGATTCCTATACCCAGCACTGGAATGTCAAGTGATGGCTGCAAATGGAGGAACTATAAATTACTTAGGAAAATTCCATAATATCAAGCTAGCCATAGGGGAATATGTATTGAATAGTCCAATGCTTTCCATCCCAATGGGAGGTGTTGATGTTGTACTAGGAGTACAATGGTTACAATCTTTGGGGGTAGGTAGCTTTAATTTCAAGAAGCTTGTTCTTGAAATTGTTTTAGAAGGAAAGAAATCGAATTATGGGGTATGTAGGGAAGCATGTAAGATAATAGCTCTAATGTCATGACAAAGCACGAAGAAAGAACAACGAGCGCGGTGCACAATTATGCTCACTAGATGCTCCAACATCAAAATCATCTATTTCTATAGATCTCCCAAAAGTCTTGGGCAATCATTCCAAGGTGTTTGAAACCACCAAAGGACTCCCACCTATTCATGATCATGATCATGCTATTCATTTGATTCCAGGAAATGTTCCTCCAAAAATCAGGCCTTATAGATATCCTTATGTCCAAAAAAGAGTAAAATTGAACGTATGATTGCAGAAATGTTAGAGGTTGGTATAACTCAACCTAGTCAAAGTTCTTTCTCTACTCCAGTGGTATTGGTGCACAAGAAGGATGGATCATGGCGAATGTGTTTGGATTATAAGGAGTTCAATAAACTCACTATTAAAGATAAATTTCCCATTCCCGTGATTTATGAATTATTGGATGAATTATATGGAGCAATTTGTTTTACCAAGTTGGATCTTTGTTTAGGATATCATAAAATTAGAATGAAGACTGAAGATATTCTGAAAACATCATTTCGAACTCATGAGGGTCATTATGAATTTTTGGTCATGCCTTTTGGCCTTACCAATGCACCTTCTACATTTCAAGGGTTGGTGAATTCCATTAGCAAACCCTTCCTTACAAATTTTGTGTTAGTATATTTTGATGATATACTCATCTACAACAATTCATGGAAGGGTCATGTTCAACACTTTGATAGGGTGCTCAAATTATTAGAGGAGAAACAATTATATGAAAAAACCTCCAAATGTTTCTTTGTAATACAAGAGGTGGAACATCTAGGTCGTATTGTATATCACGAGGGTGTTAAGGTAGACCCTAACAAAATTAAATCCATTAAGGAATGAAAAGTCCTCTCAACTGTAGGTTGCGCGAATTTCTTGGGTTAACGGGGTATTGTTTTGTATGAAAGTTTGCTAAAATTTATGGGAGAATAGCGACACCCTCTAACAATATATTGTGAAAAGATGCATTTTCATGGGCTCTGAAGCAACTAGAGCCTTTGGGAACATCTTGAGGAGCAGTATTACTGCTTTTGATCTTAGCTACGCAAGAATTCACAAAAACCTTTATTGTGGATGTGATGCATGAAAATGGAATTAGTGTGGGCACCATTTTAAAGAAGGAAGACCCATTGCTTTTGAAAGTCGTTCAATCAAAGGAAAGTATTTGTAAGGCATAGGCTGAGGAGAAATGTTGGCAATACTCCATGCACTAAAGAAATGGCGACCTTACCTAATGGGAAGACACTTCAAGGTAAAAACTGATCATGATAGTCTTAAACACTTTTTTTAACAAAGAATATCTTCAGAAGAGCAGAAAAAATGGGTCACAAAGATGTTAGGTTATGACTTTGAAATCATCTACAGAAAAGGGAAGTTAAATGTTGCCGCAGATGCACTTTCAAGAAAGGATGAAGAGGTGGAAGCATTGCTTTGTGCATATCTAGTTGATCTCAGTTGGATCACTTAGAAGCAAGGGATAGTGGAAGATGAGAAGTGTGGACATGGTACAAAGACAAGCAAGATCCTAGTACATCTGATACATTTAGTTGGAAAAATGATTCCTTATGGTACAAAGATCACTTATATATTTGAAAGAATTCCCAACTAAAACAAAAGATTCTTTTGGAATTGCACACTTCTCCTTTAGGACACTCGAGATTTTTAAAAACTTGCCATAGGGTGAAGAAATTTTTTTTTCGGGATGGCCTTAAATTTGATATTCAAAAATTTGTGGCGGAATTTTTGGTTTGCCAACAAAATAAGGTTGAGACAATTAAGACCCCTGGTCTTCTACAACCTTTATCCATTCCATGTCAACGTTGAGAGGATATTTCAATGGATTTTATCACAGGTTTACCTAAGTCTGAAGAAAGGAGTGTCATCATGGTGGTAGTTGATAGACTTACCAAGTATGCACACTTTTGTGTATTATCTCATCCATTTAAAGCAAGTACAATTGCTACTGCATTTATGGAAACAATTCAAAACTACTGGAAACAGAAGAAGATTGTAAGCAAAGATTCCATTTCTGAGGGAAATTTTTGGGGCAGTGGCCTGTGTTGCATCAAACAACTCATAGCTCATCTTATCATCCTCGTCAGAGTGGTCAAGCAGGAGAGATAGTGACTAAATGTTTGGAAAAGGATATGCCAAATTCATTTTTATCAGATTAAGCAAGCACAATGGGTCAAGTGGTTACCTCTCGCTAAATGGTGGTATAACACTTCCTTCCATACTGCAGCAAAAATGACCTCATTTATGGCACTTTATGGATATCATCCACCGTCCACATCTTTTTTAAGAGAAAATTCTAGGGTTCAAGCAGTGGAAGATCACATCGAGCATCAACAAGAAGTTCTCCAACTTTTAAAGGATAACCTAAATTTGTATAGATAAGTGAAACAAATGAATCAACTTAAGTGAGAAGTTTGATGTGGGAGGCTGGTATTTTGTTGGGTTACAACCCTTCAAAACAAATGTCCCTCAGTATTTAGAAGGATAATAAATTCATATAATGTATAGTCCCTTTGGAGGTGTTGCCAAAAGATTGGTACTATGGCATACAAATTGGAGCTTCTTGCTTCTTGAGTGCATCCCAATTTTCCATGTTTCTGTAAAAAAGTTATAGGGGACAAACTAGGTTCCAACGATATTGCAGGAGACAGTGAGGAAGGAAAACCATGTTAAGTTTGAAACGATTAAGGAAACAAAACTGGTAGGCTACTCTATCGATCAATTTGGGTATCTCATTAAATGGAAGAACTTACCCACTGAAGATTCTACATGGGAGGATGAGAATTTTATACAAAAGCACCCAGAGCTACTCAAGCGTTGAGGACAACACTTTTTTGAAGGAGAGGAGCATGTTAGGTCCTTATATTACTAGTATAGTCCCTTATTGTTGTTAGTGTAACCCCCTTATTGTTATTGTTGTACCCTTGTAACCTCCATATTGTTATTATTGTGCCCTTACATTATTATTGTTAGGTCGACTAGGATTACATTGTGGCCCCATGGAATCCTATATAGAGAGAGGAGGTTTTGTCATTTGTATCATCCAAGAATTTTTCATTTATGTAATGTATTGGAGGTTGCCCCCTCGAAGTGGCTATTTCTAAGGCGTTGATCTCTCTTTTCATCTATTTTT
The DNA here is from genome assembly GCA_034641835.2 of Pinus albicaulis. Taxonomy (NCBI): domain Eukaryota; kingdom Viridiplantae; phylum Streptophyta; class Pinopsida; order Pinales; family Pinaceae; genus Pinus; species Pinus albicaulis. The sequence goes on from CM076574.1 coordinate 182,774,976, forward strand.
GGAGCTGGTTTCACAACACAAGAACATAGAATATAGGCTACAAGCTAGGACCAAAATTCTATACTTGAGAGGAAAACCCACAAATCTCTTTTGTTCTTATAGATTCTTCAATTGACAAATTCCAAAACCTCTAGACCAAGACCAATACCCTTTCAAGACCAAATCTAGCCTCCTTGATTTTGTGCTTCCTTTGTCCAAGTCAAATCTAGTCAAATCTCTTCTAGCAACACAACTTCGATCCCCAACCACAGAATTTCGGCCTTTACTGCATGTATGAAATTTTCAGCCCTCCCAGTAACAACTGCTTCCACACATGTGAGCTTATTTCCGGCTTCCAAGACTTCTTCAGGCCTTTTCTTGACTTTCTCCTTCTTCTAGGGCTTGAAGATGACCTAATGGTCCTTCCTTCGACCTTCTTTTTGCACTTTCTCCAAGTTCGATCTTGCAACAACAAAACCCTAACGCAACAGCAAAAACCCTAGCTTCCTTTATTTGCACGTGTGAAGAGAGAGAGCGAGAGAGAATAACCCAAACAATTGATCTTCATCCTTCTTCTTCTTTCACTAGCCTCTTTCTTTTGCTCGTTTGCTTGCTTGATGAGAGAATGAATTGTGTCTCTAGGGGGTCGAGTTCCCTTCTATATATAGGCTTCCAAGGTGGATTAAGTTCCTCATATTAGGTCGACTTCTTAGCTGGTAGGCCGACTTGGTCTTGGAGGGTATTCTAACACTTTTAAATACAAAAATAATTCTTTTTACAAGTTACAATGTGCCTGATTCAGTCTTCAACATATGTCAATGGCTCTTTTGACTTCTTGACCTAGGACAAACCCTGGAAGCACTCAATGGGTGCTTGACCTCTAAAAGAAAAGACCTTGAGCATGAAACCCATGCCCCAAAATAACAATAATAATCTTTCTTTCGTTTTACAATATACAAGAATCAAAGGTACATTTCATATTTATGAAGACTAGACCTAGTTACACATTTTTGAACACTCTCTCTTAACTAGGGAGGTATTCAGAAATGGTACATGGACATTCTCAATTAGAAGAGATCTCATAAGAAGAGTCGCATTGGTAACACACCTATTTAGATTCCTTGCAGATATCTCGGTATATGCTTAGGTGCTATCCAATGATCATGCTTAGGCTCTACCTGAAACTAACTGAGAACATTCACTGCAAAACATATGGCTAGTTGAGTATTTACCAAGTACATTAGCGAGCCAATCAATTCTCTATACCTGGTCGGATCCACACAGCTTGATTCGTAATTTCTTAGCCTCTTCAAGTTTGTGATCATGGGGGTTGTCATAGGTTTGAAATCCATCATGTCAAACCTCTTCACCACCTCGATCACATACTTTCCTTCACCTAGATAAATCTCATCAGGTCCCTGCCAAACTTCAAGTCCCAAATAATAATGCATTAGCCCTAGATCCTTCATGTCGAATTTTGTTGTCAGTTGCTTCTTGCACTCTTGGATACAACCTTCCACACCTGTCAAGAGAAGATTATCCACATACAGAAGAATGATTACATGCTCATCCTTCACAACCTTGATGTTGAGATTCAGATCAACATAACTCTTCGATAATACCTATCTTTGTAGGTATGCATCCATCCTTACATAGCATGCCCTTGGTGCTTGCTTAAGGCCATACAATCCCTTCTTTAACCTGCAAATATAAGTCTCTCTATATGTGACTTCAAATCCCAAGGGTTGCTCTATATAGACTTCTTCATCAATAGTGCCATTCAGGAATGCAGCCTTGACATCCATTTGATGAATGTTCCATCCCACCAATGCTACCAGAGAGACAAGTGAGCGTATAGTTGTATACCTTGTTGTTGGAGCAAATGTCTCTTCATAATCGATGCTCTCTTGTTGAGAGAAGTACCTAGCCACAAATTTAGCCTTATATTTATCAATACTTCCATCTGTCGCATGTTTAATCTTGTAGAGCGATTTGGAAGTTACCACTGATTTGTCCTTAGGCCTAGGTACGATCTCCCAAACCCCATTCTTCATTCATGGCATCTTTCCATTCTTGATGTTTGACAACCTCCTCAAAGTTGGATGGTTTTGCTTCTATTAGGTTTGTCATATAGGCTACATACCCAGAATATCTTTTGGGCTTCCTACTTTCCCTAAATGTGCCTTTGGCTGCTCCATGTCCCTCTGCATCTGAAAGAGTAGATTTCAACCAATTAGGTCTCTTTCTGGTTTCAAGGATGATCACAGGTTGCACGGGTTCACTGGGGCCTTCATCTTCACGATTTGATTCTTCTTCCTCCCTGTTACCTTCCTCTTCAAATATAGGAAATTCTTCATCATCAGAGTCCATCGGGAGATCCTTTGATTTCTTAAATGCAATATTTTCATTAAATATCACATCTCGACTAACTTCTATTCGATGTTCTTCATTTATGTAGATCCTATATGCCTTTGAAGTATTACAGTAGCCAACAAATGTTCCCTTCATGCCTATAGGATCCAACTTCTTTCTCTTATCCTTCGATATATGAATATATACACGACAACCAAAAATTCGGAGATAGTCCACGCTTGGTTTCTTCCCAGTGAATGCATCTTTGGGAGTCATGTTATCTAGTGATTTGTGGGGACTTCGATTTTGAATGTATACAGAAGTCTTTGTTGCTTCACCCCACAGGAATTTTGGCTAATCTTGACCATGTAACATGGCTCTTACACTTTCTTCAATAGATCAATTCTTTCGTTTTGCAACTCCATTATGACCGGGATTGTATGGGACTATCAACTCACTCTTAATACGAGACTCCTTGCTAGAAGCTATGATTTCCTTTGAAGTATATTCTCCTCCATTATCAGACCTTAATATCTTTATTCTTATTTCTGTAAGGTTCTCCACTTCAGCTTTGAATTCTTGAAATTTGATGAGTAATTCATCTGAAATGGTCAATTTAGATGTTATATTTCAATGTACAGAGCTTCACTCTTTCCTCCAATGATCACGACCGTGATAAGGCTTAAAGCCTCATTATTAGGTCCTTCAAGAAATACTTTTCAACTTCTTTCATTGTTGAAATTATTAAGACCAGGTCTACGATCATGATTACCTAGTTCTAATAGCAGAAGACTAGTCTTGTGATCATACTCAGAAAAGTGCTCCTTTTCAATTTGGTTTTCCCTTCTAGAAATTCGACCTTAGGGACTAATGCTTGTAGTCAAACAACATAATTCCTTTGAGAAATAAATGCTGAAGCTAACTAGGTTACAAATTTAGGGAAATAGTATGTGGTTGGGGTTATGATGTAGTACAAACCAGGTTGAACAACCCTAAAATAATCATCTTTGTTCAGAAAACGATCGAAAGACTCAAACCAAAATTTTTCAAATTCAAGGGGACAAAAAGAATCATGAATTTGAGCGTCGGTGTCCATTAAGGGCTCCTTAGAGGCAGGATTGGGATTTGTAGGTTTTGGGGTTGACTTCGAAGCTCTCTTTAAATTAATCATTATGAGCAATTGAGGTCTAGCACAAAGGCTGAATACCTGGTACATGAGAAAAAACAGTAGAAGCTGAGGTGTACTAGTTGTCGACTGACCTTGACGCTGGTTAGCAAAGCTTCCATGAACGTTGAAAATGACGGAATAAATAGCCAAACGCCCCCTTTTTAACCCTTCTTCTTGAGTGGGAAAACAAATTAACTAATAGGTACAAATGGTAGAAAGATGATGTGACGGGTTAAAGACGTGGGCGGTGATGTTGAAGGATGAGGTTGTAGGGTGAGAAGGTGGGCGGGTGTTACACAGTAATTTGTCACCGTCCCTGCAATCCCCCGTCCCGCACATTGGAGGGCCTTTTCCGTGACCTGTGAGCAGTGACATGACCTGAAACTATTTTCAGGGCATCCCCCTTGACAAGGACAATCATTCCTCTTAAGACAGTTTCCTGTGAAAAGCCCTAAAAATAAACCTTTTGGCCTTGGTGCGACCAGCCAGTTCAACCCTCACGCCAATGGGGAAAATCCACCAAAGAGGGCGCGCCAACTGGCGCTCTGTCCCAGTGTATTTCTCGCGCCAAGCTTAATAAGGATTGTTTTTTAAAAATAAATGGAGGAAGTTTGATTCCAGCCAACTCCTGAACGAGTCTCTAAAATGAGTTGGGAGGTTTGGCTCCAGATCTCCATGTAGGGGAGGTGGTTTTCTACCTATCATGGAAGCTTCCTTGAGGATAGGGCCAATCCCACCATTGTAGGGATCCCAACTCCCCTTCCACCATCTATATAAGTTTGCCATTTTCCCTTTGCAAGCTAGCCTGAATAGAGCTGAATCAGTAGTAAGGAGACTATCGTCAGACAACCGAAGAGAAAGAGCCTTGTCCCATCCCGAAGAGCTTCATTGAGACGTGCTCTGCTGTCGACCCGCCGAAGGAAGATCCAGCGTCAGAGCTCAGGTTGTATCTTTCTTTCGTTGTGATTAATAATAAACGACTTTGATTATGGTTCCATTCATATGTTCATGTCTTACGTTATGAATTATGTCTTCTCTGACTGGTATATGTTTACATGTATTAGGTTTTACGTTGTGTGTTGTTTCTTCGTGTACGTGCAGGTGTTCGAACGTGCTAAGCGGGAGAATTGTGATCTGCCAAAGCGAAGGACGGAGGCGCCATCTTCTCAGCAAGCAACAACAGCGTGGGACTTAAGGTAGGCCTCTTGTCACATCTTGGTCTTTTGTAACTAGGAACCTGCGTCTTAGCGTGACTCAGTTGTTTCTAGACCCGATCTGGGCTAGTAGGGATTGCCTCTGTCCACAGAGGGGATTTACCTCTACAAAAAACTGGCGACTCCACTGGGGAGACATTGATTGGAGTTTGTCTTGTCTTTTCAATTGATTTTGGTCTTTGTCTGCTTGATCAGCTCTTCTGGTTCGCTTTTTTCTAGTGTTAAACCTTTGTTTAGCCTCACCATACCTGATCTGCTCCCTGTTTGCTCTTTTTTATTTTTTCTCATTAGTAAACTCGACTGGCGCGGTTTTTGCCATGACAGTCGAGCCAACTAGCGCTTGTTGCTAGTTCAGCCCTTGTGCCAATCCTGTTCTGGTGCTAGTTGCAGCCAGACAATCGCGCCAATCCTATGTGGTGCTAGGGTTTGCTTCTTTCTGAGCTTTTTGAGCTTGATTTTGGGTTTTGGTGTCATTTTTTCGACTGCCTGAGTGTCCTGAAACCTTGGTTGACTGTGTGTGACCTCTATCCTCTAGTTGGTTGCTCTCTACTATCGGTTTTACATTCTAGCCCTAGGGCATCTAGGTGCTATAGTGTGCTGAGCTTCCCGTAGGAGTTTTTGGTTTTCATTTGTCCAGTCAACTTCGTTGTTGCTTCTTTGCATTCGTTTGGTGGTTTTCCATTGTTTTATTGCGTCATTTGAATGGTTACTCTCTTTCTCATTCAAGTCTCGCTTTGTATCGTTTCGAGCCTAGATTACATGGTTTGTATGAGTCTTTGGGATTCCTCTTTGATTTGAGGGATTTCTCCATCGGTTTGAGGTCTGATTGTGTATTTTGTATTGAGTGAACTTGCTTGCTTTCACTCTTTCGCTATCATTTCTCGAATTGTTCTTTTCATTAGTTTTCATCTTGTGTAGTGCATTTTGCTCTTAAACATTGAAAATACAAAAAATCAAATCTCTTTGTGTTTGATTAGTTAGTGAAAATTGAAAACTTTTCTGCGTTATTAGTGTTATATAACTCTAAAGGAAAAGCTTTTAGTTTCATTAGCGTGCATTAGAGACACTAGTGGTTGTTTTGTGATCATTTTGTTATTGTGTGAAAGCTCTCAACCTTCCTGTAGTTAGCTATTCATTGAACAAAGTGATATGTTGTGGCATGTAGTGTGCATTTAGAGGATTTTTGAGACATAACATTCGATAGGGCCTGAAAATTGAAACATAATTGAAGATTAACTCTAAAATTTATTCAATTTACCTTAAGGCAGCATTGAAACATTAACGAAATATTTAGAGGTCTAGGCTAGTGACGTGTTCCGGCGTTGTTAAACCTATTAGCTGTCGTTCGCCTCTTGGCTTTAGACAGCACTAGTACGGACTTATGCTCCCCGTATCGTCGCGTATATAAAAGGAGACCCCACTAGGTTGCTATCCTTTATCCGTAGGAAGCCGAGTCTGCTGCCTTATACCCGTGATACACCGGACACAGCATTTGGGGAGATTGCTTGCACGTACGTCAAGTCCTTGGTTGATTTCTCTTTCATTTTGAAACCAAGGTGTATATTGCAGTTCACGGATATCTGGTACACCCTTTTGCCTAGATTTCCAGAGTAGTCATTTCGTTCTTTTCTGACTTATTAAATTTGAAAGGATCATCAAACGCTTGTCCTTTCACGCTTGTTTCTAATCTGAAAGCAATAGAGTCACCTTTTGCCTGTTTCTCGACTCTTAAAAGATGAAACGGTAGAGTTTTGTTTCAATGTTTTAAAAAATTAACTGCCCGCGAAATATTCCTAGTTAAAGTTAGTTTCCTTAGGGTGTTGTTCTGAAGATCGTTTCTGATGGCAACTTTTCCAGAGTTCACCAACCAAGGAATCCCCTCCGATGGGAATCCGGGTCCTTTTCCTCCTTTTGGAAATGTTGGCGCTCCTTATATGGCAACGTTGTCCCTTCCTGGGTTAACTGTTGGGTTGCCTGTTTGGTTGTTTTCAACCTCTGTGGTCCCGAATGTCTCGGCTATTGTTCAATCAGTTCCTCCTCCTGAACAACATCATGTTGATTCCAAGGTGGACCTCTCCCCTTCTTCGCATGTTTCTGCGTCCCCCTCTTCTACTTCGCCTGGTGAAAGTCTGGATTTGAGTAACCAGGTGGCTAAGAAGAAGAAGAAGATAAAGAAGAAAAAGTCCGATAAGAGAGAGGCTAAGGCTGCAGCTACTGCTTCCGAAACATCTCCTCGTGATAAACCTTCTAACCCTCCGTGGAAATTCAAGTTTCCTTGCATGTTGTGCACGGGAGACCATCTTCTTTGAGACTGCCATAGCATTCCCAAGGTGTTCGAAGTATGGTCCAACGGTCGTCCGCCGTTGCCTTTGGCTTCTGGGAGTCAGGTTGGGGGCACATCTTCAATTGGTGCTGGTAAGACTCCTAAGAAGCAGGGTAAGATTACCAATCCCAGTAAGTTGTGTGAAGGGCACCATGCCATTCACCTTTGTCCGTATATGGATGAAGCCAAAAGAGTTTTGGACAACTCAACCGTTTCTACACCATGCCTCCTAGCTGGTTATAAACGGCTTTCTTTGAGTCCTCCACCAGCTGATCCTGCGGTCGGTCAAGAGTCATCCTTGGTCAATCCCGCTCCCCCGGAAATTCAAATTCAGGAATCCATTCCCGACCAACCATCGGTCGTGGGATCGGCTGAGTTGGCCCCGTCTATGGTTCACCAGGTCTTTTCAATTGAGAGTGGACCTCACATCCCTCAAGTTCTTCTTGTTTCTTCAGATTCTTCAGACATGGAGAAAGATTCTCCTGTCCCTATACCTTAAGAAGTTGCTCCTCCGCCTCCCGTGATGGAGGTCCCGGAGGATACTCCTCCCGCCTTCGAGATGGAGGTCGTGGAGGATGCTCCTTCTTTTTTCGTAACACCAGGGGAAGACCATCTCAGTTCGATGGTAGCCCCTACAAGTAGTTTGGTCGCTTCCTTTGATTGGAATCGATTTGCAGGATACCGCCTTCCGTCTTATGTTCCTTTTGAGATCACGGTACAGGCCTCTGATCTGGTTGTACCCAGCACCATTATAGATGAAGGCGCGTCTGTTAGTATTTTATCCTCAACTACTTGGCAAGCTTTCGGTTTGCCGCCGCTTGTGCCTGTTACACAGAATCTGTTGGCATTTAACAGAAGAACTAGTCAACCGTTAGGGATCCTTCCAAAGTTGCCTGCTACTTTGGGAGGGAAAACTGTCCATATAGACGTGATGGTTGTTCCAGGCCCCTTGGACTTTAATTTACTCTTGGGCCGCGATTATACTTATGCCATGGGAGCGCTTGTCTCCTCCCTCTTTCGTGTGATGTGTTTTCCGCACCAACGTCGGATAGTGACCATCGATCAACTTGCGTTCTTTGGTCTGGATATGGCAGCTAAGCCACCATCATCCCTGCCGGATCTTTATCCGCCGGTTGTGTCATCCCCGCCGCATGTCAATTATGTGGCTACTTGTCCTGTGCCCATATTCAGTGATAGTGCCGTTGTACATCATGTGCTGGGGGCGTTGGGTCCAGACTTCCAAGATGTTTTCCTTCCATCCGATGAGAACCTTTTGGAAGCCATGACTTCTTATTCATCATGATGAGTTGTCTTTGGAGCATGGTTCATCTGCTTGTGTCAAGCTCCTTAAAAAATGAAACAAGGTCATATGAGGATAGTTCTTTTAATGTGTCAACCTCGTTAAAACAATGAAACACTTTCTCATTCAATTCGAGTCTTTGTAAGATCTCGTAAAATACCAGTCGAGTCTTTCTCTTGATCTCGTGACTTGAACCTTCACTCCATCTGCCTTTCATATGGATTGAAGCTTGGGGGGCATGTACCTCGAATTGAGTCACCATGCTGGGGGCATGCTTACTTTTTCAAGCATAGTTTGTTTCCGTTTCAAGCTTGTGTAAAATGAAACCTGTTTCAAGCATAGTTTATCTTTGTTTCAAGCTTGTGTAAAAATGAAACCAACTTCAAGAAAAGTTTTCTGATTTCAAGCTTGTGTAAAAATGAAACCATTCCCATTTTACCTCTTGTGATTGCCATTTTATCAGCCCGTTTTTGCCAGATGAGCCTTGGTTTTCTCACTCCGTCGTCACTATCTGCTTGGCCGATCATATGCCTTCACTTGGTCGTTTTACCCGTTCTTGAGGAACCGCTGCGATGGGTGGTCTTGTTAGCTAGCCTCTTAACCTTTACTTGTTCTGAGTAGTTATACCATCACTGGAACTAGTTGCTGCCCTTTATACCACTCGTTCCTTCAGGAGGAGTCAACTTTCAGCTCTTTTCTGACTCTCTAAACATGAAAAGATTGCCGAGTCACTTGTCATTTTGATCTCGTTAAATTGGTTGCGAAGCGATATCTACCCAGTGTGCGTTTACCCATTTTTCGGGCTGGGATAGATTATTTACGAAAAATGAATACCCTAGCCTATCGTGACTAGGAGGCTTTCTCAGACATAGTTTTCTACCTTTTCGGATTTGAGGAACTATCTACGAAAAGGGACTGTTGGAGTTTACTTTTCCGCTGTCTTTTCAAACTCTCTAAACATGAAAATACGCCGAGTTCTTCCTTTGTCAGACTCGTTAAAATTGATGACATCGGACTCCGTCGTAATGATGTTACTCGAGTTCCTCCTTCCTAGGGCTCGTTAAATGTACTGGGTTGGATTTGTCCAAAGGACAAACTTATATGACAAGCATATGGTATCCTCTTCAAGCTTGTGTAAAATTAAAGAGGTACTCACCAGAAATGGTGGGGAAAAATTGAAACGAGTATCATCGTCGTGTCGACAGTATGTCGCTCTTGAACATGGCACTTGTCTGCATTCGTGTTGGATTGGGGACATCTCATCTCGTTATTTGCTTGCCTCCGTGGGTTTGGGTTATCCTTTTTGACCTCTCATCTGCTCTTTGCCTTGTCATCATGACCTCATATATTTTGATGTCAAATACTGCCAAATCCAATGTCGTGCTGCCGATATGTTCAAGAGAAGTTGACCTTTACAGTTTTCAACCTTCCTCTGATTCTCTACTGCTCCTAATTCACAAACATTATGTTCCTCTGTCTTGCGTCGATTATGTGGGAAACACTATGGCCCACCTTCGATCAAGGTCACTTCCTGTCGACTTCAACTCATTATGAAGGAAGCTGATCTAGAGACTCCCTTCCGGTACCTTGGAGCCTGCATGCCTCAATGGCAGGTTCTTCGCATTAGACGCAAGGTTTTCATCATTGGGCTTCGATCGGATGATTCTGTGGGTGTTCGATGCCAGCTCACTATTCACATTCCATGGATTGTACCTATAGTACCTTGAGGGCCATTGTCATTATTGGTGGTTCCTCTCGCGTCTGTTAACAACTTTCATCATTAGCTGGTAATCAGACGATGTTCTTGAATGTTCGACTTCAGCTCACTTATTCACATGCTAGGACTTGTACTCCGTTCGGGTCGAGATGGAGCGCAAGACCCTGGATTTTGTTTGATGGAATCCAGGCTGCGGTTTTTGTGAATTATCATGATTGGTTACATGACTCATTGATTGGATGGCTGCGACCATGCTTGAGTCTATTTATTGATCCTTTCTGGATGGCTGCGTCCATACCTTGGATCCTGATTATTGTATACTCTATTATGGATGGCTGCGCCCATACCACACATCATGTATTTGAGATATCAGTTGTACTTGTCTACGCAGGTTTTCCGACGACACTGTTTTTAGTTGGACACGTTCTCGTAAAGCATTTCACCCCTCTCTCTCTCAGGCCTCATGCTTTAGGGGGCATCTTTTACACTGTAATTTGTCACCGTCCTTGCAATCCCCCGTCCCGCACATTGGAGGGCCTTTTCCGTGACCTGTGAGCAGTGACATGACCTGAAACCATTTTCAGGGCATCCCCCTTGACAAGGACAATCATTCCTCTGAAGACAGTTTCCTGTGAAAAGCCCTAAAAATAGACCTTTTGGCCTTGGCGCGACCAGCCAGTTCAGCCCTCGCGCCAATGGGGAAAATCCACCAAAGAGGACGCGCCAACTGGCGTTCTGTCCCAGTGCATTGCTCGCGCCAGGCTTAATAAGGATTGTTTTTTAAAAATAAATGGCGGAAGTTTGATTCCAACCAACTCTTGAACGAGTCTCTAAAATCAGTTGGGAGGTTTGGCTCCGGATCTCCATGTAGGGGAGGTGGTTTTTCACCTATCATGGAAGCTTCCTTGAGGATAGGGCCAATCCCACCATTGTAGGGATTCCAACTCCCCTTCCACCATCTATATAAGCTTGCCATTTTCCCTTTGCAAGCTAGCCTGAATAGAGCTGAATCAGTAGTAAGGAGACTATCGTCAGACAACCGAAGAGAGAGAGCCTTGTCCCATCCCGACGAGCTTCATGGACACGTGCTCTGCTGTCGACCCGTCGAAGGAAGATCCAGCGTCAGAGCTCAGGTTGTATCTTTCTTTCGTTGTGATTAATAATAAACGACTTTGATTATGGTTCCATTCAGATGTTCATGTCTTATGTTATGAATTATATCTTCTCTGACTGGTATATGGTTACATGTATTAGGTTTTACATTGTGTGTTGTTTCTTCGTGTACGTGCAGGTGTTCGAACGTGCTAAGCGGGAGAAGTGTGATCTGCCAAAGCGAAGGACGGAAGCACCATCTTCTCAGCAAGCAACAACAACGTGGGACTTAAGGTAGGCCTCTTGTTGCATCTTGGTCTTTTGTAACTAGGAACCTGCGTCTTAGCGTGACTCGGCTGTTGCTAGACCCGATCTGGGCTAGTAGGGATCGCCTCTGTTTGCAGAGGGGATTTACCTCTCCAACAACAGGCTCACTTGAGTCGCTCCCTTGATAGGCTTGTTTGGCGGGTGGAGAAGTCACTTGCTCAAAGTCAGAAGCGGTTTGATGAAACAATTTATCGCTTGCGCCCCCTCTCGTTGGTGGTTTTTGAAAAATGGCACGGGGCTGGCGCAATAAATCTTGACCATTGATCGTAAGATCGAAGGGATTGCAATCCAGCTTTGCGCCACTCCTTGCTAATTTTAAAATATGTGCATGTGGGTGCGGTGCAGTTTGATATGATGTGACCAATGTTTGACTGAGTTTTTGGGACGAGGAAATGCAGGAGTGAGGATACGCACAAGGGGGATGTATATAAGCAACCCCAAAATTTAGGGAAATTTCGGGGAAATATGGGGACGTCAGAGTCATACAAATTATAAAGTTATTAAAAATTTAATATATAAAAATAAAAATTCAGATCCCAACAATATGTCAATAACTAAGTTAGTAAATAGTTAATCTTAATAATTGTGAAATGTACATCTAAATATGATCATCATTTCGTATTAGACTATTATGAATATTAATTATCGTTTGACATTTCTTCAATCATCAATGTAAAATTGTAAATCTAAAAGTAAATTACTAAATTGAATCCATCATTTGACATTGTGCAATGTTTCATCTAAATTCATCATTTGGAAATCGGCATTAATATTGTGCAAAATACATCTAAATTAATTTTTGACATTTAAAATTACGCAATGCACATCGGAAGTAAATTCATCATATGACAATGACATTATGTGAAGTCTAAAATAGCCATAGAATACTAAACTAAAAGTAAACATAGAAAGTAGTGAAATACTCGTAAATTTCTCAAAAAGTACTAACTAATAAATCACAACTCAAATCTGGTTGCTCCAAATCACAAAATGAAAATTGTAGCTCCAATTCGGCAACTCCAACTCACAAAATGAAAATTGCAACTCCAAATGTCTTAGGTCCCCGGTTTATGGTAAATTCGAATCACAACAAATTGTAGATGGAAAATGTCGAGCGACGACAACAGGAAAATCTCAAGCGACGAGGTAAAATGTTGAGCGACAGTAAAACAAAAGTGTCTGGTGACAAGGTAAAATCATAGGGTTAATGAGAAATGAATGAGAAATGCGAATGATTATGTTTTAAAGTTTTAATTTATCCTTTAGTTTTTATTTTCATTTTTTTTAATTATATTGAAATCTGTAAATTTTATAATTTTTAATGTTTTTAATTGTTATTAGCGAAAAAAGTTGTGGGAACACGAGGGATGCTTTTCGTCACCAGGAAAAAGCCCCCCTAGAGTTTCTCGGAGTTTCCCCAAAAAAGGGGGCATGGAGAAACGGTTCCCTAGGAGTTTCCTATTGAATTTACACGACTTTTAGTCTAGGATAGAATCTTAAAATCTCTGATGCTACCAAACCAAGAATATCAATAGAACTACTTTGCACAACGAAATATAAACAACAGTAAATCACACGCACAAAATGTAGACAACCTTTTACATTTTTCAGCCAACTTCGTTATATTAAACAACATATAATACAATAGTCTAGGGCTCCCGTACCAGGGATAATGGCCCTCAATCATCCACTAATACAAGATACAAACTGATGCTTGGTGTCAGTACATCGACGACCAATTTTCCCTCAACAAGATACTATGACCATTTGGTTAATGTAGCGCACTATCTCAGCTCCTCTTGGTCATACCTTGTACCTTCCCAGTCCTTCGACTCCCGGTCTGTAGCTCCTGCCTCTATCAATGCTCCAAGTCCATTTGACCAGTGAACCTTGGCTATCAATCTCCTCACTAGTTGATCATTCGTCCACCAACGCATCAACACATTGAGACTCTTGTCGAGTTGTTCACAACTCCACTTGTGAACAACTTTCAATTTGCCCACTGCTACTCCTTAGCTACTCAGGGACGTCAGCGCACTATGGTCTTCTTGTGTTGCACCGATGAAGACCAACGTAGGGCATGAAGGGCTGCCACCTATCACTGCAAGATATCCCTCTCGCACAATGAACACGGGCTAGGACGAGTGCCCATCATCTACTGTAGATGTCCTTCCCCACACAAGTCTCGGGCTCCACAATTGTTCCTCTGGTTCGTCAACCCTTGAGCTCAACAACTGCCACTCTAGCAACTACCTTTGTCCTTCAAGGTGTTGCACACCAGGCTCCAACTTGGACACTATCACGCTGTCCTCCAACAAACCATAAGTGCCCAACCAAGTTCACACTTGGTCCACTCTCACGCTGCCATCCAATAATCCACGATTGGCCAAGTCCACACTATAGCATCTGCACCTAGTTAGGGCATCCTCACACCTAGAAAACCCTTACACACGACTGCCAACAAACTTATCCACATCTGCCTTTTCCGCTGCAATAGAGGAACTATTGCACAAATCTAGGCTTCATCAATATGTCCTCACCTAGGATATTCATCCAACTAGCATCTAATCATAACCAAGAGACCATCTGCAACTCCCTGCTGCTGCTCTCTTGCCTAGGTTGCTGTGCACATTGTTGTATCTTCCTAATTTTGGTTAGGGAATCCAAAAACCCTCCAAAATATGCTACAACAATCCTCCAATCATTGTGTTAACTTCTCCCACTAGGTTGCCACCTATGTTGTCTTTTCGTGCCTTCAAAACACTGAATTAGTGCACAAGGTTACTGCTTATCACAGCCTACAACTCACTGCGCACAACAGCAAGATGAGTCTTCCCCAAACACATGGAGAATGTTCCTGTTCAGGCTGCGGCCTCCCTTCAACAGTTGCGACTTGGTGGGGAGGCTCTCACAAGGCCTCACGGCCCCACAAATCACCTCCTTACAGTGCTGTACCTACAACACTTTCTTGCAGCCCATACACAAATTTTAACACCTTAAACGAACACAATAAACCCTTATAACATACCTTGTTTTGCTGCGGGTTCCTTTCTTTGAGAGGCTGCTCCTATGCATTGAAGTTTTGGGCTATTTCTAGCCTTCCAAACAAACTTCTACCCTCACTCTAGGGCTACAACCTCCTTCAAATTCTTTGCACTGAACTGCGACTCCTTGTCATATCCCAAATTGGGAACAAACAATAATACAAAGCATGCAAAGACTAAATCTACAACAAACATAAAGACACATAAAAAAGACCACGAATTGAGCCAAAACTGCTAAGCCATTTTATTAATATTTCTGAATGGGAAAGGTAGAAATGGTGCTTAGGAAGATGGCACCTTGGCCTACACAAGGCAGGTTGAAATAAGCCCTAAATCCCTGCTGCTTGCTGCTCTGCATCGCTCCTCCTCTGTGCTGCCTTGTCTGGAAATGCTGCTGCTAGATGGAAATGGATTGCGTAATGGGGCTGTTCCGCTACTTAGAAAATTACGGGATTTGGACACCAGACTCCCCTCAACAAACCCAGAAAAGCCTGTGAAGGAATTTCCGAAAGGCTGACCCCAGAAATTCACCCTCTTCAGCTGGGTACGCAATTCTGCTGGGCACACTGGGCTCTGAACTGAACTGCTGGAAATAACTGTTGAAAACTGCCCAAGAAATCTACAAAGGAAGGGTTGATCCTCTCACAAAACTCTTGGCTGAAATATCTCAGTCTTTCTCCTTCCCTGGAGCTGCTCCACTGCTGGATTGTGTAACTCCTTGGCTGACTGCGCTACCCTAGAAGGGACTGCGTACTCCTGAAGTGAACCTGTGAAATCTATTTCCCAAAACTGACTGAAACTCCTCTCCTCAGCAGACACTCGAAGTCCCCCGAGGATGAGGTTGAGATCTCCGGTCAGAAATCTCTATGCTAAGCAAGACTTGTAGACTCGGCTAAACAACTCAAGCGTGCTTCTGGTTTACCAGCCAGAAAAATTAGCTGATGACTCAATGAATGAGGAATGAGTTGCCCTCATCCTCTTTTACCTAGCTGAGCCCCAAATGTCCCCTTGGGCCCCACTAGACTGCGCTGCCACCTTTGCCTGCAAACCACTGCGTAGTTGCTACCCCCTAGCTGTCCCCACGCTGCACCTGCGTCGCCTACACTGCTGCCTCTCCTGCGATGCCACTAGGCTGATGTCCATTACGTGTTGTTGGCCCCACAGGTACCATTTCGACTCTAATGTTTGCCTTGGTGACTTTAGGAAAGTGATTTATTCATAGGATTTATTTGTGGGTCACCTTTACCCACTTTATTATTATGCTAACATTAGAAAAAGGCAAAATTGACAAAATTAATATTCCAATTAGCTGACTTCTATTTTCGAATATTATAGTCCTCCCCGCCAAAACGTTGCTTGTCCTCAAGCAATTGTAAAGATGGATGTTGCATGATTTTCTCCCCCTCCCAAGTGGGATCCTCATTTGGAAGGTTTCTCCATCTAATCAGATATTCTTTCACAGTCGTGGTCCTCAAATGCCTCTTCTAAGTGTCCAAAATGGCCTCCGGCTATAGCACCAAGTGCCCCCCATCATTAGTAGGTGGAAGCTCCATAGTGGCTATCACTTGCTGTCCCAAAGCCTTCTTCAGGCATGAGACATGAAAAATGTTTTGGATCCTGCTCTCAGCGGGCAGCTCCAACTCATATGCTACCTCCCCAACATGCCTAATCACCCTATATGGTCCATAGAAGCGGGGTTGGAGCTTCTCAGCCCCTTTCTACTTCAGTGTGGACTGCTTGTACGACTGAAGATGGAGCTAAACCAGATCATCCACCTCAAACTGCCTCTCCACGTGGCCTCTATTTGCATATAGTTTCTTTTGGTTCTGTGCTATAGCTATGTTATTCTTGAGAGCGCGGAGTATGTCTTGGCTCTCTTGGATCTAGTCCTTGGCCATAGGGGCCTTGGTAGCTTCAAATATCACATCAACAAAAGTTAAAGCATTATAACCATATAAAGTGTAAAATGGAGACATACCGATCGACATGTGGAATGTCGTGTTGTAACAATACTCTCCCAAATGAAGCCAACGCAACCAAGCCTTTTGCTGCCCCATGACATAGTTTCTCAAGTAGCCTTCTAGCCACTTGTTCACTATCTTAGTCTGCCCATCCATTTATCGGTGGTAACTGGTGCTGGGTGTTAACTTTGTACCCACCAAACAAAATAACTCCTGCCAAAAGCCTCCCATGAACCAGCTGTCCCTGTCACTGACTATGGTCTTTGGAAGACCATGGAGTCTGAAAACATCTCGGAAAAATAAGCCACTTGTGAAGCAGTGTACCAAGCTGAGATGGCGAAGAAATGAGCACACTATTGAGAATTTGGAGGGTTACTGATTAATTCAAAATTCTCTTCTTGATAATTACTTGTGAGGTTACATGAGTTACTTATGTCTTCCCTTTGTTAGCTTATTAAATCTTTCATCAAGTCAATTATCAAAAGACACGAGACACAAGAATTAGGCTCTTAGAGCTAGGGCAAAACCTCTCCCTCTTGGAGAGGAAAACCCGAAAGGAATTCTTCTTATAGATCTTCAAATGACAAGTACCATGAGCAAGACTCAGACCCTTGACCTACGAATGCCTCCAAGACCTTGTCACTGCTTATGAGTCTTCTTTCAGTGCTCATCCTTCGTTTATTCATCAATCTGCACTGATGGTATCATCCCTCCAACGAGCATCATCATGCATATAGGTGACATTATATTGCTGAGCATAATTCCTCTGAACTGCTGTATCAAGGTGGTTGACATCTGATCTGTACTTACTTCAAACTAGCACCAACTCTTAGCATCTTTGTAGACCAGCACTGAGTCACTATTGTCTTGTACTCAAGACATGTAGCATGCTGAACTAAGACAACTTATTCATCACTACAGCAAGTTGATGTGCCACTTATTTCTGTTGTAAACCCTTATCACAACCTTCTGAAATCCACACTTAATCGACCTCTGAAATCCGCATTTGACAGCTTCTGAAATCTGCATTTGACAGCTTCTGAAATCCACAGAGGAATCCACACTTTCCTCTTGACACTTCTTCTGAGAGATCCACACTTTTCCTTCCTCAGAAACAATCCGCATTTGCTTCAGACTTATCCGCAATTTTCCATAGAGGAATTTGCATATTTCTTGTATTTTCTGCGAAGTCTACTAGGGTATATATAGTAGTTTGCCCCTGTATATTAGCTGACCTGAATTTGTGAACCGATGTGACTATTTTTGGGAGCCGACATGATTGTTAGGTTGACTTTATCCTCTGTTATGAGGCTGACTTCTCACTGCATATAGTGCCAACTTCAACATATCATTTCCAGCGTTGAGAGAGGGCTGTTTCAAGCCATTCTTCTACAAGGTTCATGACAAGGTCTTGGAGCTTTTAATGATGACAATGCTCTTCTTATACATGACTCTAATTACACTTATAAACAAAAGACAAAACCTAAATAGACATCAAGAAGAAGTCTATTAACCTATAATAAAATTATTGCTCATGAAACCCATGAAGCAAGTACAACAAACACATTTTATTATCTTTGTCTTCTTCTTTTCATAATTACATAGTCAATATGAAGACCGATCCTAGTTACACTTTTCAACACATACTTCGTCAGTCGATCAACCACTATGAAGATGCAATCCTTGCCTTGCACCATGGGCAATCCAGTGATGAAGTCCATGGAGATGCTTTCCCGTTTCCTCTTCAGAATAGGAAGCGACTATAGCAAACCTGCTGGGTGGTTCAGCTCTCCTTTGTTCCGCTGACAAACTACACACTCCCGGACATGCCAGAGCATGTCCTCCTTGAGGCCCTTCCTTGAGAACCTCTCCCTGATGGCCCTGTATGTTTTTGTGAACCCCTGATGGCCTGAAAGTGGTGAGTCATGAGCTGCATGCAAGATCTTCTCCCTAAGTTGGGAGTTTGTTGTCAAGAAGATCCGATCACGATAATAGATGACCTCATCCATAACCTGATATCGGTCATCTGTCACCTGTCTGTCTAGTACCTCACATGTGAAACGGTCCTTGGAGTACTCCACCAAAAGTTGAGCCCTCCAGTCTGCGTCAATGCTCATCAAGGACAACGTTGTCGGTCTCCATGATAAAGCATCTGCCACCACGTTGTTCTTCTCCTTGACATACTCGATGTCAAAATCATAAGGTTGGATCTTGATGATCCATTTTTGTCATCTCTCCTGCAACTGCTTTTGCTCAAGGAAGAATCGAACACTGTTGTGGCCAGTCCTCACCGGGAACTTGTTCCCCACAAGGTATTGCCTAAGCTTGGCCAACGCATGCATGCTGGCTAGCATCTCTTTGTCGTATACAGGGTACAGTTTGTCATGTGGCAGCAGCTTCGGGCTCTTGAAAGCTATAAGATGACCCCGCTACATCAATACTGCACCTACCCCTTCTCCTGAAGCATCACACTCCAGCACAAAGGGTTGTGTGAAATCGGGCAATGCCAACACCGGGCAACTTCTCATCATCTCCTTGAGCATGTCAAAGGCCCTCTGGGCAACATCTGTCTAGCTGAAAGCCCCCTTCATGGTGATATCCGTAAGGGGTGCCGCAAGTTGTGAAAATCCTTTGACAAACTTCCAGTAGTAGGTGCAGATGCCTATAAACCCCCGAAGTTCCGTCACGTTCTTCGATTCCTGCCATTCTCGGATGGCTCAGATCTTCTCCTCATGGACTCTCACTCTGTCCACTCTGATAATATGCCCCAAATAGAGCATCTTTGTAAGCCCAAATTCACACTTGGACAGCTTGGCATAGAAATGCTGCTCCTCCAAGATACGAAGTATAGCCTCAATGTGCTGCAAATGTTCTTCCCATGTTCCGTTGTAGATGAGAATGTCATCGAAAAATACCAGCACGAACTTCCTCAACTGACCACGAAAGATGTGGTTCATGTAAGACTGAAATGTGGTTTGAGTGTTGGTCAGTCCAAAGGGCATCACCAAAAACTCGAAATGGTCGTAGTGGCAGCGAAACACGGTCTTGGGGACATCCTGGTCCCTCACCTTGATCTGATGGTACCCCGAAGTTAGATTGATCTTGGAGAAGAACTTTTCCCCCCCCAACTCATCCATCAACTCATCGATCCTGGGGATGGGGTAGCGGTTCTTCATGGTCTTCTTGTTCAACGCCCTCTAATCTATGCACATTCGCAATGTGCTGTCCTTCTTCTTCACTAGAACCACTGAAGAAGAAAAGGGACTAGTGCTGAGCTTGATGTGTCCCAATGCCAAGAGCTCATGTATGGCTCTCTCAATCTCATCCCTATAGGCTTTGGGGTGACTGTAGGGAGTGGTAATCATTTCCTGGATGCCCTGCTCCAACTCATTGGTGTGCTCAAACCCTCGGTCCGGTGGCTGTCCTGGTGGAGTGTCCCTAAAAACCGTAGAGTAACGGTCTAGGATAGTCTGCACATCTGGGTGCACAGGCTGACTTGAGACACCCGCCTCTTAAATCCTTAGCTCCACTGCCCACTCTATGTCTCCCTTCCGGAAATCTGTCTCCATTTGATGTGCAAAGACTGTCTGTGGAGGATATGTATGCATGCCTTTGATCATCACATGCTTCCCACTCTTCTTGCCCATCCACTCCATCTCTAGAGTCTCCCAATCTGTAGTGACCTTCCCAAGTGTGATAAGCCACTACACACCCAACACTATGTTGGTTTCCGGAATATCAACCACAAAAAAATGATCTGTCACCGTGCATGTGCCCATGGTCATTGCTAAAGCCAGAACATAATGCATGCACTGCATGGTCCTGGCACTTGGAACCAACAAAGAAAACCCATCAAAGCTCTCTATCTGTATGCCCCTCCTCTACACTAGCTGGGCATCAATAAAGGTGTGCGAGGCCCCGCTGTCCACCAACACTGAGACACGCTGCCCCTGAACTGTCCCCCGGACTGTCAGCGTTAAGTGTTTGGGAACTCCTCGCAAAGATGCAAGGACCCCTCCTATGGGTGCATACGCTGCTCCTGCTGTTGCTGGGGGAGGTGGTGGTGGATGATTCACCCCTGGTGCACCGGTGCTGATATCTCCCTCCAACTCCTCATATGCCTCCTTTTCTGCTTCACTGTCAGAGAAGACCTCAATGTAATGTGCCTTCCCTACGGCACATTGATGACCCTGTGCCCATGGCTCTTGAAAAGTGAAGCAAAGCTTCCTCTGTCTCAAATCTCTCCGGATTTCATCATCCAAAGGCCCCCGACCCTAGTTCCCTCTCGGGGGTTGAGCTCTCACGTCCTTCCCCTTCTGCTGGAATGCTGGTCTATTGGGGAAAGGGGCCCTCATCCTCAGCATAGTGTCCTGCAAGTCTCTAGTCCTCCCTACTGCATCCTGCAGCGTAGGCCTAGTGGACCTGACTAGCCCACGCAAAGGTTCAACCAGTTCGTCAATGAACATGTACACTCTCTTGGGCATATACAAGTCTCGAACCATCACTGAGAGCTTCAAGAACTCGAAAATGTAAGTTTCTGGGTTCCCCATCTGTTTGAGCTTGGTCAGCTCGACAAAATGTTCCTCCAGGTCCTTCCGATCAAATCTCTCTATCAACCTCCGGGTGAACTCATCATACGCTGTCACTCCTATGTGACCTAGTGTAGTCATCCCATGGAACCACCAATCATGGGCTTTTCCCTCAAGATGCAGCGCTGCCACCTTGATGGTCTCCACCTCTGCCATTTGGTTCAGCTGAAAGTAAATGTCCAACTTCTCCACCCAAGCTTTTGCCGAACACTTCGATGACCCATCGAAGGTAGGCAAGAAAAGTCTACCCACGGCACGTTGCAGGTCATTACCCTGTGTGTACCCTCCTCCTCGGTTTTGGCTGCATGGTCTGCTGTTGTTCTTCAGCTGGCAGAATTCATTGAAAGTGAGGGCATCTTCGAACTCTGACCCATAAGACTGGTATTCTGCGAAGTACTCTCTATAGTGAGCCACCTTCGACTCTTGTGGTCCTCTTGCTCCTGCCCCTGAAATCAAGAATGTGGGCATGGTAGAGCGTGGTGGGGTGCGTGGCACTACCTGCTGCGCAGTGTTATGCTCAAGTAACTGGTGAGAGGTACCAGATCCTTCTCCATTTTGGAATTCCCTTGGAATATCCCTCTGCCTATTGTCTCTAGCAAACTTCTGTCCCATCTCCTCTATTTTCTTGGAGAGCACCTGCACTGACTTTAGGAGGAGGTTACCAAACTCCTTCTCCTCATCTCTTTCTTCTGCCATTGGTGCCTTCCCATTGCCTTCCTCTACTGGAACACTATCTTCTTGATCAGGTGTGATTTCAAGCCTACGCTCTCTACTTCTATACTGTTGCTTTCGGTATGTAACGTATCCTCTATCTTCTGGTGTCATAGACCAAGTGCTCCACAGGCTGAGCTAAGTCTATGAGCTCTGATACCATTGTAATATCCCAAATTGGGAACAAACAATAATACAAAGCATGCAAAGATTAAATCTACAACAAACAGAAATACACATATAAAACACCACGAATTGAGCCAAAACTGCTGAGCCATTTTATTAATATTTTTGAATGGGAAAGGTACAAATGGTGCTTAGGAAGATGACACCTTGGCCTGCACAAGGCAAGCTGAAATAAGCCCTCAATCCCTGCTGCTTGCTGCTCTGTGTGGCTCCTCTTCTACGCTACCCTGTCTGGAAATGCTACTACTGGATGGAAATGGACTGCATAATGGGGGGTTGTTCCACTGCTCCGAAAATTCTGGGATTTGGTAACGGACTCCCCTCAACAAACCCAGAAAAACCCGCGAAGGATTTTCCGAAAGGCTGACCCCGGGAATTCACCCTCTTGGGCTTGGTACGCAATTCTGCTGGGCACACTGGGCTCTGAACTGAACTGCTAGAAATAAATGCTGAAAACTGCCCAAGAACTCTGATAAGGAAGGGTTGATCCCCTCACAAAACTCCCGGCTGAAATATCTCGGTCTTTCTCCTTCCCTGGAGCTGCTCCATTGTTGGACTGCGTAACTCTTTGGCTGACTGCGCTGCCCTGGAAGGGACTGTGTACTCCTGAAGTGAACCTGTGAAATCTCTCTCCCAAAACTGACTAAAACTCCTCTCCTGAGTAGGCACTCGAAGTCCCCCGATGATGAGGTTGAGATCTCCTCTTGGAAATCTCTGTGCTAAACAACACTTGCAGACTCGGCTAGACAACTCAAGTGTGCTTCTGGTTTACTAGACAAAAACATTAGCTGATGACTCAATGAATGAGGAATGAGTTGCTCTCATCCTCTTTTACCTAGTTGAGCTCCCAACGTTCCCTTGGGCCCTACTGGACTGTGCTGCCACCTCTGCCTGCCAACCACTGTGCTGCCTCTGCGCAACTGCTGTCCCCTAGCTGTCCCCACGCTGCCCCTACGCTGCCACTAGCTTGATGTCCACTGTGTGTTGCTTGTCCCACAGGTTCCACTCCAACTCTACTTGGTGACTTTAGGAAAGTGATTTAATCATTAGATTTATTTGTGGGTTGCCTTTACCCACTTTATTATTCTGTTAACATTAGAAAAAGACAAAATTGACAAAATTAATATTCCAATTCGCTGACTGCTAATTTGTAATATTACACTCCTACAAGGGTTTTCCCACCGAAAATAGGTGCAAACGTGCTCAGAAAACTCCCTAAGGAACTCGACCTTCTTGCAAGGTTTACTTGGCATCCAAACATTCTTAAAGAGACCTAAAATCAGTCTCTTCTCCTTCGCTAGAATCAACCTTAACCTGCGGCCCCAAAACAAAAGTAATCTCCTCCATTTTTCCCTAATCAAGTTCCCTTTCTTGTCCTTCCAAGATGCTCTAATGACTTCATCATCACCTCTTATTTATACTAAACAAGAGGGCTTCTTTCAACGTCATTCTAGGGGCTTCTACAACTGTCACAAGCCTAAATGACATTAGGCCGACCTTGACACACATGTGCAAACCCATCAAATAGACTTCAAAAATTCATATCTCCTTTTATACAACTCAGAATCAGATGATTCTCGTTGCGTTAGAATCGTCTCGCCGAGAGCTATCATCCTCATCCATCACATGCCGAAATGTGTTCATGGTTTTGGCCCAAATCCCAATGGGTGCAAAACCCCAAGCTTGGGTTTCAAGCCCACAAGTGACTCTTGTGGTGCTTTACCCTCCAAACCCCGAATGCTAGGGTTGGAGTACCTCCCAAGCTACACAAAAAATCAACCATCATAATCCAGCGACACTAGCCCATCTGGCATCCATCACTGCAGCAAACCATGTAGAATGATCTTGTCAATCTCGGTAGTTCCTCTACCTCATCATATCTGAATTTGATGATCCCAAACCTCCATAGGGCTGCTCCCTTTGAGGCTAGACTCCCTCTGAGGCTACACGATCTCCACTGGTTCAGTCCTGCAAGCACTCATCCTCCTGGATCAAATACCACTTGTGCAAATCCCTCCAATCTCAGATATGCATCATCACGATCCGATGAAGACTTCAGCTTGCCAATATCTAGTCCATCACATGAAGCCATCTCGATCAACCTGATCTTATCCAAGCCAATGCAATCCTCGAGTTGTCCCAACCATCCATGACAAGTTAACGGAAGTCCATGATAAACAATCTGCCCTACAACAAACTGTTGTTCACGAGGCTCACCACCAATCCTCCAGAACTCCTAATCAATCTCGCTGCCAAGCCATTGAAGACCACATCTCCATGTCTTCAACTGAAACCTTTGCTCCATGATCTAGACACCCACAACTCCCTCTGAGTTGCTTCGCTGTGCACACTCTGATTCACTGCCCCTCAAAGTAGCTCGGATACGCTCTTATACCATGTTGAATTTCCATGACCTCGGGTCTAGGATAGAATCCTAAAATATATGACACAACCAAACCAAGAATCTCAACTAAACTACTTTGCACAACGGAATATAAACTTTTTACATTTTCCAACCCAACTTCGTTATATTAAACAACATATAATACAACAATCTAGGGTTCCCATACCAGGTATAATGGCCCTCAATCGTCCACTAGTACAAGATACAAACTGGGGCTTGGTGTCAGTACATCGACGACCAATTTTCCCTCAACAAGATGCTCTGACCATTTGGCTGATGTAGCACGCTCTCTCAGCTCCTCTTGGTCGTACCCTATACCTGCCCGATCCTTCGGCTTTTGATCTGCAGCTCCCTATATCAATGCTCCAAGTGCATCCGACCACTGAACCTTAGCTATCAATCTACTCACTAGTTGATCGTTCGTCCATCAACGCATCAACACATCGAGACTCCTGTCGAGTTGTTCATAGCTCCACTTGTGAACAACTCTCAATCTGCCAACTGTTGCTTCTCAACTACTCAGGGCCTTCATCCCACTATGGTCTTCCTGTGCTGCACCGATGAAGACCAACATAGGGCACGGAGGGCTGCCACTTATCACTGCAAGATGTCCATCTCCCACAATGAACACGGGCTAGGAGGACTGCCCATCATCTGTTGTAGAAGTCCTTCTCCACATACAAGTCTCGGGCTCCACAACTGCTCCTCTGGTTCGTCAAACCTTGAGCTCAACAACTGCCACTCTAGCAAAAACCTTTGTCCATCAAGGTGTTGCACACCGGGCTCCAACTTGGACACTATCACACTATCCTCTAGCAGGCAATAAGTGCCCAATCCAAGTTCACACTTGGTCCACTCTCATGCTGCCCTCCAACAGTCCACGAGTGACCAAGTCCACACTGTAGAATCTGCACCTAGTTAGGGCATCCTCACACCTAGAAAACCCTTACACACAACTGCCAACAGACTTCTCCACATCTGCCCTTTGCTCTGCAATAGAGGAGCTATTGCACAAATCTGGGCTTCATCAATATGTCCTCGCCTAGGACATTCATCCAACTAGCATCCAATCATCACCAAGAGACCATCTACAACTCCTTGCTGCTGCTCTCTTGCCTAGGTTTCTGTGCACACTGCTGTAGCTTCCTAATTCTGGTTAAGGCATCCAAAAACCCTCCAAAATATGCTACAACATTCCTCCAATCACTGTGTTAACTTCTCCCACTAGGCTGCCACATATGCTGTCCTTTCACTCCTTCAAAACACTGAATTAGTGCACAAGGTTAGTCCTTATCACACCCTAAAGCTCACTGCTCACAACAGCAAGATGAGTCTGCCCTAAACACATGGAGAATGTCCTTGTTCATGCTGCGACCTCCCTTCAATGGTAGTGGGTTAGTGAGGAGGCTCTCACAAGACCTCATGGCCCCACAAATCACCTCCTTACAGTGCTATACCTACAGCACTTTCCTGCGTCCTATACACAAACTTTTAACACCTTAAACCAACACAGTAAACCCTTATAAATACCTTGTTTTGCTGTGGGTTCCTTTCTTTGAGAGGCTGCTCCTATGCACTGAAGTTCTGGGCTATTTCTAGCCTTCCAAACAGACTCCGACCCTCACTCTAGGGCCACGGCCTTCTTCAGATTCTCTGCAGAGAACTGCGGTTCCTCCTACAAGGGTTTGCCCACCCAAAACAAGTCTGAACGTGCTCAGAAAACTCCCTATGGAACTCGGCTTTCTTGCAAGGTTTACTTGGCATCCAAACAGTCATAAAGAGACCTAAACTCAGCCTCTTCTCCTTTGCTTTGCCCTAATCAAGTTCCTCTTCTTGTCCTTCCAAGATGCTCTAATGACTTCATCATCACCTCTTATTTATACTAAACAATAGGGCTTCTTCCAACTTTATTCTAGGGGCTTCTACAACTGTCACAAGCCTAAATGACATTAGGCCGACCTTGACACACATGTGCAAACCCATCAAATAGATTTCAAAAATTCATATCTCCATTTCTACATCTTCGAATCAGATGATTCTCATTGCATTAGAATCATATCGCCGAGAACTAGCATCATCATCCATCACATGTCGAAATGTGCTCATGGTTTTGGCCCAAATCTCGATGGGTGCAAAACCCCAAGCTTGGGTTTCAACTTTCAAGCCCACAAGTGACTCTTGTGGCGCTTTTCCCTCCAATCCCTGAACCCTAGGGTTTGGAGTACCTCCCAAGCTACACAAAAATCAACATTTCCCCGTCCCGGGAGCATGGGGGAGCGATGAAGCGCATCCACCCGGGGGGTACATCCCCGTGGAACATTGGAGGTGACTGCCTGAAAAAGCTGCATGATCCGCCATCAAACCTGCACTATATTTAAACTCTCACCTTTTTCATTGCTGTCCCACATTCCTTCAATTATTTTGCCGAGCCTGAAAGGTTAGAGCTCATAATAAAAGGGATACAATTCTTCTCTAACCATTCTATAAACTTCATTCATTTTTTCTTATATATATATATATATGTAAATTTTTTTTGGAAATTCTAGAAGAACCAAAACTTAGGCTACAACACCAAGCTTGGTGGAGTGAGGTCCTTTAGCATTTGGACCCTTGACCACACACTGGAAGGGTGGAGTGAGGTCTTGGACTCTGATCACATACCGGATAGGGTAGAGTGAGGTTCTGTTCAACATCTAAACCCAATCACCAACCAGGTAGGGGTTGAGTGAGGTCTTGGCTCAGAGTCCTCACCAGGAAGGGTGAGTGAGTGCTTGCTAGTTGAGGGTCTCAACATTTTGGCCTAGGTAATGGCCATATGATTTGAGGATCGATCACTCTGGAAGAGGGAGTCTTGATATGCTAATGACATTTCCATGGGCTTGGTACCACCCCAGATATGGCCACTAGTAGATGCTGATGATAGATGATGATGTTGGTAATAATAGATAACCTTTTCTTTAGAGAAATTTGTTCAATTTGAGAACATATATGATAGTGATTATGAATACCTCCCTAGTTAAGAGGGAGTGTTGAATTTGTAACTATGGTTGGTCTTCATAATGTACTTGTGGTCACTTCATGTTTATAAATGCTTGAATCAAAGTCCCATTGCGACTTTAAAAGATGTAAATTTGAATTTTGAAATAAATATTTTGGCTCCAAAAAGTGACAAGTCGGCTTCCCTCCAAGTCAAGTCAGCCCTGGGCAAGAGACACATCCATTCACCCTAGGCAGACTACTATATAAAAGTATCTCGAGCTCCTCATTTGGCCAATTCGCATTCCTCTCTCACGAAATTTTTTGGGCAAGGGATTAAAGGACAAGGACAAAGAAGGATGAAGAAGAACGCTGGATTTTCTCTCTCCTATCTCTCTCTAGCAACTCGCACATGTGAAAGAATCTCTCTCTCTGTGACTCACAGTTTCTGGGGTAGCTGTTGCAGGTGGCTGAAATTTTTTGGGTTACTGGGGCAACTGTTGTAGGGCCAAAATTTTGGGTAACAGGCTATTTCAGGAGGGTCAAAATTCTGGAAGTGCAAGATCAAGAGTAAAGTGCAGGACCAGTTTGGGTGACTTGACTTGGAGGAGAAGACTAGGTTTGACCATAGGTTTAGGTGTGTCTCTCATTGGACAAGAAGAATTTCTCTATTGAAAAGGTTGCTAGGTTTTTCCCCGTAGTGGGTTTTCCCAGGGTAAATCTTGTCTCTCTTTTGTTCATTGTGATCTCTATTGTTCTACTGTTCTTTATTGTTGAATTTCTGAAGTATGATTGCTGAATGATATATTGAAACAAGTTAAAAGATCTACATCAAAAGTAATTATCAAAATTTCAGGAATATTGTGCTAACCTTAATTACACTAGAAAATAAACACTAATGTGGAAAATTGCAGACATCTGTGGCATCTTTATTTGAGGCATGTATGGCATGTCAGTGATGTATGACAACGTCCTTATGATAGTGTGATATATGGCAGTGAAATCTTCAGTGTGTTCTATGGTAGTGATACTTGTGCTCTCGATAGTGACATAAGAGTGACACTGACACATGCTCCTATGGCAGAGTTATATGTCACTTGTGATAGTGATAAGGAGGTAGCATTTATGGTTTCATCTGTTGATCGATAGGAGACATTTCAGAGGCCTTCTTGTAGGCTTGTGAATGCCTCCTTGACAAATATGTTTGTTGCCATCTTATGAGGATCTAGTATGATCTAGGGTTAGCCTTAGGAGGCCCAATGTGATTGATAGACTTGCATCTCAATATTATTTTTTATTGTACCTCAGTTGAACATTTGATGAATATCTAATAGAAGAAGAAGAATTGATTATGGGTTTTCCCCCTTGTGGGGTTTTTCCCCAGTCTCTGACCTAAATCTTGGTGTCTCTATTGTGTATGATTTTCTTCTAATGTTCCTTATTGTTCCGCTGCATTGTTGATGTTAATGTTCTCTTTATATAATTGCTTATGATGATATGGGGTGAATGTAATGTGAAAATTGATGAAAAAGTTAAAAAATGCAATTATCTATAGTAGAGATCTATCTATCCCTAAAATTAACACTTGCTTCGCTAGTTTGAGCATGCTCTCTATATTCATTTTCATCATTGTGAGGCACTCATTGTTGTGCTCTATCTTGATGACCTATTATCATGCAAATATATATTGACAAACCTGCAGGAAGCTTTTAGACAACCAACCCTATCATGGTTGAAAGTTTCTTCGTTTGGACTGGTGTTTTCTCCAGTCCCTGGGGGGTGTCCCTAGATGATGTATGCTATCATCCCCTTAATATCCCTTGTGAAAATTCTATAATATAGAATCCTACTGCAACTACTGATTATATTTCTTCTATTGCATTCATTCACAATTATTTAATGTTTTCACTGTGTTAAATATCAAAATAAAATACGTTGTAGACTTCATAATACATAATCAATATGACAGAAATAGCACAAGTATTCACACATAAGCATCGTTATTTTTGGACAATTGTTCTCGGAAAAACCCAATGTGGGAAAACCAGTGCAACAGATCCGAGGGTTTCTTTATTATGCAAAAGTTTGAATACAAATGTGTGATTGTGATTCTCTATCAATCACATGAAGAAATCTGATAGGAACAGAATAGTGAGACAATTCTCACCCTACCACGAAGTTTCGACACTGACCTGCACTTGCTCTGAGTAGCTGTTTGGTCAATTTAGTGTGTCCTAAATTGCTAACATAAATTATCAACCAGGGATTCGTAAGCTGACGAAGTGTGGCGCACTATATGTGCAAGATAACCTATCTCTTACTTTTTTTCGTTTTTGGATTTTTATGAAATTCTAAAAGACAAGTATGGTTATGGATATTCAAGGCAATGATGTCCTTTATAATGATTTACCAACTTGAAATTGAAAAAGGAATTTGAAACATACAATGACAAAACTTGAAAGGAAATGAAAATGTGCTACTGAAATGAAAAAGGTGCTGCTAATCTAATAAATCAAAACAGTGAACTAGTGAGCATGAAACCAAATTATTCTTGCTGCTGTCTAAACACAAAAGAAACTATGCCGAAAGAAATCCAAAAGTTGCAATAAAGTAAATCTAAATCAAATTACATCAACTTGTCTTCTGATCCCTCATCATTAGTCCAGCTATGATTTTCGGAAGTAACCATAAACAACTTGAGTAACCGATATCTAACTTGCAGAAAGTAAACTAATATCAAACCACACATTCATAATCCAATCCCTCACCATCAGTCCAGCTGTGGCTTTCGGAGGTAACTGAAGATGTCATGCACAATTTAATATTTCTAACTTGCAGAAAGGAAACTAATATCAAACTACACATCTATAATTCAATCCCTCACCATCAGTCCAGCTGTGGCTTTCGGAGGCAACTGAAGATGTTATGAGCAATTTAATATATCTAACTTGCATAAAGGAAACTAATATCAAACTACACATTTCATAATACAATCCCTCACCATCAGTCCAGCTGTGGCTTTCGGAGGCAACTGAAGATGTTATGAGCAGTTTAATATATCTAAATTTGCAGAAAGGAAATTAATATCAAACTACACATTTCATAATACAATCCCTCACCATCAGTCCAGCTGTGGCTTTCGGAGGTAACTGAAAATGACATGAGCAATTTAATATATCTAAATCTAACTACTGAAGCAAATGTGCAAGACTGAAATAAACAAAGCAATACCGAAATTAAACAAAAAAAAAACTAAGAAAAAAATAAATTAACAGCAGAACAATATTGATTCCATGTCATTAGTCAAAAGATATGCAAATGCCCGGGCTGCCATGAAAAATTATGCTAAAAGCTATGATTTCAGAAAGCAATCTAAGTAAGGAAATATGACAAAACACAATTGAAAGCAACTTATCTAGAAAACATGTAAAAGCCTCCTTGGATAGCAGGGGCCCTCTGCTACCAATTTGGTGAAGTCCTTCAGCTCCTTAAAGTTGTAATCAAAACAGCATCAAAGAACTGAATTTCTCTATTAAAAAGAACTCACAAATGTACATCCCATTCCATCTTGAACTTAGTTACAAAAGACTTCTCTACTACTTTTTCATTACTTTCTCATTACCTATGATAGGAGAAAGCTTCTCCTATTTATACAAAATATGAGGAGACATCTCATTAATGGGAGTCCATGAATCTCTCCCTCCATCTCTAGAGTTACAATCAAAATAGGAATGATAAGACACATGTCTTTCTAGAGTTTCAACACAACTTGAGGAATGAGACACATATCCTCTTAGAGTTTCAATACAACAAGGAAGTGAGACACATATCCTCTTGATCCCATAATCTTCTCCAACCAAATTCGAATTTGGCCTTAGAGTGCGACATAAGGGTCTTCTAGAAGTCTCCTTTTGACCTACACATGTCACAAAACTCATAACACATATATAGATATATGAAACTATGTTAATTTTCTAGTTTCTAATCATAAATTCATTTAAAATACATAAAATAAATAACTTTGGAAAACAAGGATCCTAACCTATATATTTATGAAAATGGTTACTTGATGTAGGGTTTTAGGTCAAATGGCTATGAAATAAGAGCTAAATGGTTATGACATAATGGAAATATGTATGAATATGGAGAACATTTTTGAGACTCAACAGTAGCTCTGCGTGAACTCTGCGCAGTGACTGCGTCCCCTACGCTATTACTGCTGCTACTGCTGCTTATGTCTGCCTCAGTGCTCACAGCTGGGTGAGACTAGAGTGTTCTCCTCCTCTAGAAAACTTCCTCTGGGAATTGAATGAACCCTTAGCTACTCTTCTCCAACTAAAATCGAACTCTCTCTGTTGCTCTGCACTGGCCTAGTGTAACTGTTGCTTGGCTATCACTGCGCAGTTGCTAGTGGCTCCCTCCTTCCTTCTCTTCCTGTACTCTGTCACCTTCAGAACTCTTCCACTTGAAGAATTCTCCTTCTCCTCTCTGCAATATAGAACCACTTCGATTCTTCCTTAGACTTGAAGAAATCGATCTCTGGATTCTTTCTCCGTCTGATGTGTGTCCCAAATGCCCATCGAGCTCTCCTTTATAATCTTTCATTGACTCATCAATGGCCAAGATTAAATCATAATCAAGGGCTAAGATTAAGTGAGAGTTGATCTGTGCCTTTATCTAGAAGATTCTCACTTGATTCAACTAATACACTTATTTAATCAGTTTCCCTAAGTTTAGACTTAGGAAACCATTAAAAAAAGATTAATTAATTTAATTAAATCATTTCTGAGAGGAATCTCCCAAAACACTTTCTGGGTATTGCGAAATACACGAGTCATAGCCTATTAGTAAAATCTCAAGGCTAGAACACACATGATGCTACCATAGATCAACACTCCCTCGTAGCGAGGAAAGTGTTCTAGCATACAACACAATGTACTGCTCTGGATATTGTAACATCTACTGCTGAGCTGTTGATGTCTGACACTGTTGTCCACCAACACTGCTCAAATGTTGCATCTGAACTGCTGCTGACCCTGCATGCTGCTGCCAACTGCCATTGTACTGCAAATCCCTCTTTCAATTGCACTGAAGACCCATTGACTACTGAAATGGATTTTCAGTCATACCCAACTGTTCTTTGAATTGAGTGAACTTAATCCTTCCCAGAGCTTTAGTGAGTATATCTGTTGTCTGTTCTCCTGTGGTAATGTACTGGAGCTATACTACCCCACGCTGAACACAGTCTCTGATAAAATGACACCTGATGTCAATATGTTTGGACCGATCATGAAATATTGGATTTTTAGAGAGTTTGATACAACTCTGATTGTCACAGGAAACGCTAGTCGGCTCCATCCTGCTCCTAAATATACTCACAAGAAGTTTCTGAAGCCAGATGGCTTCACATGTAGTTGTACTAGCTGCCATGTACTCTGCTTCAGTTGTGCTCAATGCTACTGACCTTTGTTTCCTACTGCGCCAAGACAACACTTTTGATCCAACGATGAAACAATACCCAAAGGTACTTTTTGGAGTGTAAAAACTCTGGTAAACTTAATAAATATATATTATTAATGATGAAAAGATGAGATGATTACAATGAGGGATCGCCTAGGCTTTAAATAGCCTCAAGGTGTCCCTTGGCGAAGAGGCATGATCTTTGATCATGCCCTTTCAGTTAATAAAACCTAATATAACTATATCTAACTAATAATTAATAAAATATTCACAACATTTCCCCTCTCTTAAAGATGCTTTGTCCTCAAAGCATATGTAATCGATGGACAACGTTGACGAATGTCTGGTTTCCGCGAACGGCGAGCTCTTGCTTCCCATATTTTAAAAAGGTCATGGAGCATATTCTCGAGTTCAGTTTGTTGTTGATCTGGATAGTGAAAATATCTGATATCGACAGGGTCGGATCCTGTCTTGATTTCCGGAGACTCTTCATGGCTCCCTTTTGAAGATAACATTTCTAACTGCTGACATTGTACTGTAGATACGACTTGATTTCCTGGGGCTTGGAATCCATACAACTTGTATTTCTGCCCTTTCCACTTAAAACTTATAAACTGCTTCTGATGGTTGGTAGAATAAGTACCTAGAGTTCGTAGCCATTGAATTCCTAAGACCACATCTACTCCTCATAATGGAACGGTGTAGAACGGAGATTCTAAATGAAAGTCTTTAATCTGCAATTTGACTTTATGGCATTTTCCTACTTGTTCAATCTTCTTACCGTCGGCCACCATTACCTTCATATTAGGCATGGGAAAAGTAAAGAGGTTGAGTCTTTTGGCCATGGTGGAATCTAGAAAATTATGCGTGCTACCTGTGTCTATTAGAACCATTACATTGTTGTTCTTAATATGTCCTCTTAACCTTAGGGTTTGAGGTTGTAATATGCCTGTCATAGCCGATAAGGACACTTGCGGAATAGTTTCGCCCTCCACTTCTGGAGAGAACTCTAAATTGTCTTCTAATCCTTCTATACACGAATCAGTACTGTTAGTGTCGTTAGTTGCTTCACAACTGTATAGATTTTTTGTTTTTCCATTAGCACATCTGTGCTTAGGGTCCCAGTTTTCACCGCAACGTTTGCACTTGCCCTCTCGTATTCTTTGTTTTTCTAGACTAGATTTTTCGTCTTCACGAGGATGGACAGGGACATATGTTGTGTCAACCACATTTTCAGATTGAGGAAACCGTCGTCTCGAATATACTTTTTCTGGTTTTGATAATCTTTCCAATTTCTTTTCAGCAGCTTTTGCTTTTTGCCTTGCTACTTCTACAGACGTGATTTCATGTAGTTCTAGCTCTTCTTGTATGTGGACTTTAAGTCCCGAGATGTAAGACTGGATTAGACGAGATTCCGACAATCCGGGTACTCGTGTTGCCAAAGTCTCCCATTCTCGCGTGTACTCATCCACATCTCCTTTTTGGCGTAATTTGATAAACGTTGAAAAGAACTTTTCTTCTTTTATGCCTTGAAACCTTTTAAAGAACGCATCCTTAAATTTCCTCCAACTGATAGCGAGTGTCGTCTTTTTCCACCACATATACCAATTATATGCTTCTCCTTCCATTTTCATGGAAGCATGCTTAATTTTTTCGTCATCACTAGTAATGTCATAAATCTCAAAATATTCTTCTGCTTTATTAAGCCATGCAACGCTATTTTTTTCATTACCATCAAATTTGGGTAGGTCGATCTTGGCTTTGCGCTGATATGCTAATGGTGGAACAAGCAGGGGATATTGATTAGCGAATGCATTCCAGAGCTGCTTATTTTGAAAATCTGCATTACTATCTTCTTGATGATGTGGAGAATCAGTCTTTTCCTGATGATCTTCCGAGTTCCCTGAATCTGCGGAATTGTTTTGTTGATTTGGTTCCCCGTTAGGAGATGTTGGGGATTGTGTCTGACTCAACTTATCTATTTTATCATTTAGCTTGTTGAAGAGTTCTGTCATATTGTTCATTGCTTCGTTCTGCTTGTTCATTGCTTCTGTGGTCTCGTGATGATTTAGCCACATTTGTCTTTCTATGCGATTTGTCGTATCATGAATTTTTTTGATGTCGTTGGAATGCCCTGCAACTGTACCTTCCAGATCGACTAATCGCCTTCCAAATTCTTCGGAGTTATTATTAATTTGTTTCTCAAGATCTCCCAATTTCTTCTGGAATTCCGCCATCGACATTGACGAAGACATCGAGCGTGTATGAGGTGGGGAATATCTTTCTGCCAGTTTCTCTCCTCTTTTTTTCTTTTAAAATTAATTAATTAATAATTAATTAATTAATTAATTTTTTTTTAAATTAATTAATTAATTAATTAAATTAATAATAATAATTTTCTTTTTAAAATTATATAATTACATATATATAATTATTAATTGAAAATTATATAATATAAATAAATTATATAATTATAAATATATATATAATTATCAATTTTGAAAACTATATAATATATAAATAAGTATAGAATTACAATATATTTATATAATTACCAATTGAAACTATATGATATATGATTTATATAATTTCAAAAAAACCTATATTTTTTTATATCATATGATATGAGTGCAGGCAGTGAACGCGGCGAGGACACAGTGAATGAGACGGCGGTTGGAAAAACTCGTTGACTGGTTCAAATCGAATTTTTTAAACAAAATGAATTCGCAGAGGGTACGATGGCACCAACGCAAGAAAATTCTTCTGCGGAAGGTGGTCGGGGGCAGTGTTGGAGGTCGACGAAAGAATACAATGATTCACAACGAAATGACGCACTGCTTCTTATAATTTTTAACAAATCGATTTTTTTTTATTTTTACAAACCGGCAGTGTTTTTTTTTTAAACAGTGGTAATGTATCCACGCTGTATGTTTAAACGCTGTATCGTTACAAGCCGTTACCTGTCCCGATTTAAACCATGTATTAATGCAGCCGTCCAAACCTGTTTCACGAGTTCTGATACGTAAACCTGTTTCACGAGTTCTGATACGTAAACCTGTTTTATATATTCCACGTATGTCTGCGCTGTAAAAAAAAACGTGAATTCCACCCGTCTGTCAGCAACAGTGTAAGTGTAAGTGCCAGGTGGATGGGCGTCAGCAACAGGTGGTCGAAGTTATTGCAGACGGTAGTTAGTGGTGTATATGACACAAAGATTGGACGCAGTGAGGACGACAACTGGGTTTGTTCGACAATGTGCAGAGAAGGGCGTAATGAGGCGATGAGTGGAATCTGAGAGGGAAATGAGCGAATTATGAATCAGGGTTTGTGAGCAAAGGCAGAGTGGGCGTGAGAGAGCAGAAGGGGTTGGGTAAAAATCTGCGATTTTTGGAATTTCCTTTGATTCCTAAATTCTGGTGATCACACAGATCCAAAGAGTGATGGCTCCGATACCAATGGAGTGTAAAAACTCTGGTAAACTTAATAAATATATATTATTAATGATGAAAAGATGAGATGATTACAATGAGGGATCGCCTAGGCTTTAAATAGCCTCAAGGTGTCCCTTGGCGAAGAGGCATGATCTTTGATCATGCCCTTTCAGTTAATAAAACCTAATATAACTATATCTAACTAATAATTAATGAAATATTCATAACACTTTTCCTGTCCACTGAGCTTCCTGCCCAATCTGCATCTGTGAATCCACTGAGTCTGACATCTCTCCTCGGCCATACCTTATTCTAAATGCGACTGTTCCACACACATACCTCAGGATGTGCCTTGCTACTGCCCAGTGCACTCTTTTGGGTTCCACCATGAATTGGCTAAGAGTGTTGACAGCAAAGCAAATGTCTGGTCTCGTGTTAACTAGATACATTAATGACCCAATGAGTTGTCTGTATAAGGTGGGGTCTACTTCTGCGTCTTCTGATGCATCTATCTTTTTCCAATTGGTGATCATGGGTGTGGCCATGGGCCTGCAATCCTACATTCTAAACCTCTTCAGAATTTCCATGGCATACCTCTCTTGTCCCATGAAGATATCTCCATTCTTCTGACAGACCTCCAATCCTAGGAAGTAGTGCATCAACCCCAAATCCTTCATGTTGAATTCTACTTCTAGATTCCGTTTGCAATCCTTAATGAGCCTAGATGAGCCAGTGAGAAACAGATCATCTACATATAGTACTAATACTAATGGCTCATCCTCTACCAGCAAATAGTAAAGATTGGGATCTGCGTCACTCTTGACAAACCCCATTTTTTGCAAATAGCTATCTATTCGACCATACCATGCTCTCAGAGCTTGCTTGAGCCCATATAGGGCCTTCTTCAATATGCATGCATGGGACTTCCTTTCATGAGTCTCAAAACCCTCTGGCTGTTCGATATATACCTCTTCCTCAATCTCTCCATTCAAGAAAGTTGTCTTGACATCCATTTGATGAATCTCCCATCCCATCTGCTAAGGATACGACAGTCTGGATGGAGGTATATCTGGCAATTGGTCCGAAGGTCTCTTCATAGTCAATACCTTTGTTCTGAGCATACCCTTTTGCCACAAACCTAGCTTTATATTTCTCTACGCTACCATCTGTAGCGTATTTGATCTTGTAGATCCATCGTGAAACAACAACTGATCTGCTCTGAGGTCTGGGCACAACTTCCCAAACATCATTTGTCATGATAGAAGCATACTCCTCTATCATGGCATCTACCCATACCTGGTGTTGAATAGCTTCCTGGAAGCTGGAGGGTTCTTCTACTTGAGAAACCAAAGCCTGGTACCTGTTAGGTGGTCTACGCTGCCTCTTCCCACTCCTGGGAGTCCCAATGAAGTTTTCTGCGTCCCTCAGTATTTGTTGAGCTTCCCTGTTGATCCGACTACTGGTGGAAGGCTGCTCTCTCAACTCTTCCTCCCGATCTGGCTGTTCCTTAGACTGAGTATTCTCCAGATCTTCTTCTATGGAAACGTTAGTACCTGTACTGGGTACTAAAGTCTGTCTTCCTGTCTGTCCTTCTTGGTGCCCCTGCTGCTCTTGGGCCAAGGGAACTTCTGCAGTTTGATCCTCTGCTGACATATCACGCGATTTCTGAAAAGCTCTATCCTCCATGAACTTAACATCACGCCTTATCACAACCTTAATGCTGCTAGGAATATAGATCCTATATGCCTTGGAGGTTTCGCTATATCCTACAAGATACCCCCTTTTTGTAGTTTGATCAAACTTACTTCTCTTCTCTCTTGGTACATGACAGTATGCCATTCTACCAAATATCCGAAGGTGCCCTACCTCCGATTTCTTCCCTGTGTCAACTTCTTCAGGAGTCTTCTTCCTCAATGCTTTATGAGGAGTCCTGTTCTGGATGTACACTGTCCTGTTGTAGGCTTTTTCCCATAAATATTTGGGCAATCCAAGGTCGAATAACATGGCCTTGGTTGCGCCTACAATTGTCCTGTTCGGGATTGTATGGCGCAGTCCACTCCCTCCTGATGCCCTCCTTTGCGCAGAAATTTGTGAAGTCTCCATCTATGTATTCTCCACCATTATCTGAACGCAATGTCTTGATTTTCTCCCCCATCATATTTTCAACAAGAGCCTTGAATTCTTTGAACTTTTCAAAGACTTCATCTTTTGTCTTCAGGAAGTAAATCTAGGTCTTCCTAGAGTGATCATCAATGAATGTGACAAAATATTTGCCACCCTTGAGAGCGTTAGTGGACATTGGTCCACATAGATCTGAGTGTATCAGTCCTAATATGCTTGCTTCCCAGTTCTCACTTCTGGGAAAGGTCGTCTTAGCGTACTTCCCAAGTACACATCCTCAACATACATCATCATGCTCAGTGCTGAGAACAGGTACCTCAACAACTGTCTCTCTGAGCATCTTCAATGCACCATGGTGCAAGTGCCCCATTCTTCTATGCCAAAGTTCATTCAACCCTTTCTTGTCTTCAAGATTACTACCGATTAGTGCCATCAAGATTCAAGTGCAACTTGTATAGTTTGTTGCTCCTAACTTCGATCTGCTTTGTTTGCTTCCATCTTGGGTGCTTGACATATGGCTTCTTCTTGATAAAGTATATGTCATACCCTTTGTCCTGCAACTGGGACACCGAGATTAAATTCATCCCAAGCCCCGCCATATGTAGTACATTTATGACCTTGACGCTGGTTCCGACTTCCATCTGAAACACTACGGTTCCTCTCCCAACTGGAGTGCATTTCGTGCTATTCCCCATAGTGATTTGGAATTTCATCCGCTCCTCCCTATAGCTCGAAAAATATTCTCGTACTCCAGTCATAAGAGTTGAAGCCCTGCTATCAATATCCTAGATTCCTGCAGATGCTGAACTTGAAAAGCATGCACAATCCTCTTCTAGCCTAGAGGATAAAACATCTAAGTTTGCCATACTTATCTGTGCTTTCTTTTTCCTGTGTCGCGTCCCTTTTGAAGCTTCTTGTTTGTGTACTCTGCTCTTTGACCCTGCTTCCTTTGGATCTGACAACTCTGATACCATGTCAAAATTCTATAATATAGAATCCTACTGCAGCTACTGATTATATTTCTTCTTTTGCATTCATTCACAATTATTTAATGTTTTCACTGTGTTAAACATTAAAATAAAATGCGTTGCAGACTTCACAATACATAATCAATATGAAAGAAATAGCACAAGTATTCACACATAGACACCATTATTTTTGGACAATTGTCCCTGGAAAAACCCAATGTGGGCAAACCGGTGCAGCAGATCTGAGGGTTTCTTTATTATGCAGAAGTGTGAGTACAAATGTGTGATTGTGAATCTCTATCAATCACATTAAGAAATCTGATAGGAACAGAATAGTGAGACAATTCTCACTCTAGCACAAAGTTCCGACACTGACCTACACTTGCTCTGAGTAGCTTTGCATGAACTCTGCGCAGTGACTGCGTCCCCTACGCTTTCACTGGGTTAATGCTGCTATTGCTCCTTATGTCTGCCTCAGTGCTCATAGCTGGGTGAGACTAAAGTGTTCTCCTCCTCCAGAAAACTTCCTCCTGAAACTGAATGAACCCAACTACTCTTCTCCAATTGAAATCGAACTCTCTCTGTTGCTTTGCGCTGGCCCAACGTAACTACTGCTTGGCTATCAATGCGCAGCTGCTAGTGGCTCCCTCCTTCCTTCTCTTCCTGTACTCTCTCACCTTCAGAACTCTTCCTCCTGAAGAATTCTCCTTCCCCTCTCTGCAATCTAGAACCACTTCGATTCTTCCTTAGACTTGAAGAAATCGATCTCTGGATTCTTTCTCCGTCTGATGTGTGTCCCAAATGCCCATCGAACTCTCCTTTATAATCTTTCACTGACTCATCAATGGCCAAGATTAAATCATAATCAAGGGCTAAGATTAACTGAGAGTTGATCTGTGTCTCACTTGATTCAACTAATACACTTTAATTAATCAGTTTCCCTAAGTTTAGACTTAGGAAATCATTAAAAAAAGATTAATTAATTTAATTAAATCATTTTTGAGAGGAATTTCCCAAAACAATTTCTGGGTATTGCGGAATACACGAGTCATAGCCTATTAGTAAAATCTCAAGGCTAGAACACACCCAATGCTACCATAGATCAACATCCCTATGTAAAACTTCAATTTGACTAGCATACAACAAAGCTTCACTTTTGACTTGCCAATAAGCAACCAAAAGTGAAGTCGTTCTTGAGAATGAAATTTATAATGGTTGAAATTAGATTTGTGAGAGTAATAGTAGCAACATAATTGAAAGTGATGCGAGAAACGAATGTGCACTTTGGGTGAAATAATTCAAAACAAGTGCACTTTAATATATCATCGAACTGCAAAAAAAATTCATCCATTGGCCTCCAATATATTCAAAGAGTTAGAATAAAACATAATCGAATGAAATCACAAATTACGCAAGAGGTTGGTTGCAGCATGATGAGTATTGAATGACAGGATGCCGTGAGTTCCTTTGCTTGCGGTGGAGGTAGTGGTTCGAGATACTAGAACATAGAAATGTGAGATCTCCACTGCTACTAAATCATCTACGAAAAAATGTCCAACCCTTGTACTAGTGCTCCAATATGCAGATATGGATGAAACATTTCCTCTCAAACTAGTTGATCCAATGGCTCAAAGCAAAGAAAAGTTTGAAAGGTGTTAAAATCGGATAACTAGGTCCAAACTCCATGTTGTGATGCTCAGATGAAGATACCAATATTTGTATTGGGTTCCTCTTTTGGAGAGGTGTAAGATCGATCTAAAATTGATCTTAATCTGATGAGCAAAACATTTATTTTGAATTTTTTTTTAATAATTTCAAATATGTGCAGGTCGACCTTAAGGTTTTACACCCCCAGCAGATGTGTCACACACCTTAGTGATTGATATAAATAGAGTCAACGTTGGAGGACTTTTTCACTCATCTCATCCCCACACATCATCTCCTCCTTTGATTTAGTACGAGCTCCTTGGAAGCAGTTTCGGTTCACACGTGGGAAGAAGGACGAATTTACTGCAGCTAGGATTTGGACGAATTCACTGCAGCTAGGGTTTCCACGCAAGTTTGACCGGCGTTGACTTTGGTCAACGCATGGTCCAAATAGGCTGAAAATTGGTGGAGACTTTGATTTTGGAAGGCCATACATATTGGCACAAGAACCGAGGTCAAAAGGTTGACCGAAGACCGAGTTGCATTGACTTTCTTGCTGCTGTCCTGCGTTGACTTTTCTAGAGAGCATTAACTTTTTTGGGGTTGGCTTTGAGTTGACCGTGGCTGTTTTGAGGGCTGTTGTGACACATGCTGGGTTGGCTGACCAAGGAGACTTTGCTGGTTGAAGCATCCTGTTGATTGCCATAATGCACCACCACATTTTTCTGTTTCTGGTTTGTCTTCTGTGGATCCACTGGTATGTTCTATCAGCATTTTACTTGATTGTTTATGTGATTGCTGTAGTGAAAAGTAAAGTTGCATCAAGCATAGAACATCTACATAAACTTACACGGTATCAGAACCTGAGGTGAAGACAAGCCCTATTTGTTGTAATCACCGAAGAAGAAAATGGGTTCCACAAACTATGGCTTCA
Organism: Pinus albicaulis; assembly: GCA_034641835.2. Classification (NCBI taxonomy): domain Eukaryota; kingdom Viridiplantae; phylum Streptophyta; class Pinopsida; order Pinales; family Pinaceae; genus Pinus; species Pinus albicaulis. The sequence goes on from CM076574.1 coordinate 182,816,880, forward strand.
AGGAGGATGACAAATTAATTGGGAAGGATGACTTCCATGCTTGGAAGATGATATTGGATCTCAAATTGGAAGACCAAGATGTCATGGACTATGTGCAGGGTAAAATCCAAGAACCTCCATCCATTGCTACTGCTGCTGCCAAAACAAAGTACAAGAAGGGGGAGATCAAAGCAAAGCTGATGATCAGGGAATCCATTCATAAAAGTCTGGTGGCCTACATCTCTGAGTTGGGCACATCCAAAGAGATGTATGATAAGTTGGTCCTCATGTTCAAGGCCAACAATGCAAATCAAGTACTATTCTTCAAGAATCTGAAGAAGGGCAGGGATGAGTCTGTCCAATCATACTTTCTGAAGCTGACCGAGATCAGGAACAATCTGCTGGCTATTGGGGAGACAATAGCTGATCGAGAGATGGTACTCACCGCACTTGGAGGGCTCTCATTTGAATGGCATGTGTTCAACACTACCATTCTAAATAATAATGTGATACCTGACTTTGACAAAGTACTGTCAAGATGTGTTCAAGAAGAATCAAGAATGGAGGAGTATGGAAATGAAGGAAATGCTGCATACGCTGCTCATTCTAGAAAGAAGAACTTTGGTGGTCCAAAGTACAAAGGAAAAGCAGGGACCCAAGGAAAGAAGGGCAAGTGTTTCACTTGTCATAGGCCAGGTCCCTATGCTAGAGAATACCCTTTCAAGAAGGATTCTCCTGATGATGATGACAACAACAACAACCGGAGGGATGACAATCAAAGGAACAACAGGTTCTAGGGAAAGAGGAAGGCTCCCTCTGGCGGAAATGATCAACCTTTCAAAAGGTCAAGGAATTCCAGGTATGAGGAATCAAATGTTGTTGATAAAAGAAATGAATACATTCTTGTATCTGCCCTCTCTGTTGCATCTCCACCCGACACTATGGATGTCTGGTTGATAGATAGTGGTGCCTCAAGGCACATCACTGGGTTCAAGGAAGCACTCTCTGATATGGTTGAGAAGGATACTAATCTGGAAATAATCCTTGGAGATAATGCCACATATCCTGTGAAAGGGACAGGGATTGTGACCCTCCACTTGTCTCAAGGTCAAGTCCTCCACTTGCAGGATGTACTCTATGTACCTAATTTGAAGAAGAACCTCGTGTCTATATCAGCCATGGAAGACAAAGGTTTCAATGTGGCATTCTCTGATGGAAAGGTGCGCATGTGGAAGAAGAGCTTCAAGGAAGCTATCACGTTTGGGTCTAGAATTGATACACTCTACCAGGTTGGAGGAAGTCCAATGGGAGCAATGACATGAGATGCTATCCGACAGATCGATAATGGCACTAAATATGAGACGAACAAATTCAAGAACTTTTGCAGAGGAGCTAGCATCAAGAGGGAGACCACAATGTTTGTGGGCTACAACGAAACTTCGAAGGCCTATAGATTCTATGTGCCTGGTCAAAGGGAAGTGGAGATATGCCACAATGTCAGCTTTGATGAAGATGCTTCCCTGAGGAAAGTAGTCAATCTTCTGAGATCTGAGGAAGATCATGAAGCAAGGCCTGGAAATCAAGCGGAACCGAAGGATGAGACGATGCCTGATGTTGAAGGACCAATGGACCCGATTGATCCACCTCCTTCACTGGGAAAGAGACCATCATGGCTCAGGGACACTCTCGAGGATGGTGAGGGACATATGGCCCCAAGGGGGACATTCCGTGAAAGCAAGAAGCCGAGTAGATACCAAGGGCATCTAGCAGCCATGAGTACTATTGTACAACTCGAGCCTGGATATTTTTGAGGAAGTCATAAAGCATCAAGTCTGGAAGGATGCTATGCACGAAGAGCATGAGTCCATAATGAAGAATGATGTTTGGGATGTGGTTCCTAGACCGGAGGACAAAGTAGTTGTCACCTCAAATGGCTCTACAAGATCAAGCATGGATCTGATGAAAGTGCTGAAAAGTTCAAGGCAAGATTCGTTGCCCGTGGCTTCTCTCAAAAAGAAGGCATAGACTATGATGACATATTTGCACTTGTGACCACCATCCGATCTATCATAGCCCTTGCTACTACGCAAGGATGGAGTCTTCATCAGATGGATGTGAAGACCGCACTTTTGCATGGTGTGATGAAGGAAGAGGTGTATGTGGAGCAACCTCTGGGGTTCGAAGTCCAGGATCAGGACACCCATGTCTATAGGTTGAAGAAAGTCCTCTATGGGTTGAAGGAAGCACCCAAAGCTTGATACGAGAGGATAGATGGCTACCTGATGAAGCTGGGCTTCACTTGTAGTAATGTTGATCCAAACCTTTACTTCAAGGTTCATAGAGAGTAGCCTCTCATTCTGGTGCTGTATGAGGACGACCTCTTCTTGACAGGTGCTGACCATTTCATTCATCAATGCAAGAGGGAGCTCGCTGCTGAGTTTGAGATGAAAGACCTAGGACTGATGCACTACTTCCTAGGCCTGGAGGTCTGGCAGAGACCTAGCAAGATTTTCCTTTCTCAAGGAAAATACATTGTGAAGCTTCTGGGAAGATTTACTATGGTGGATTGCAAGTCCATGTCGACACCGATGGAGCTCAACTTCAAGAAGTTGAGTGGCAGCGCTGCTGGGCCCGTATTGACAAATCCTACTGAGTATCGTCAACTTGTAGGGGCCCTGATGTTCGTAGTAAACACCCATCCGGACGTATGTTTTGCAGTGAACACTTTGAGTCAACACATGGTTGATCATAACTTTCACTGGGTTGGTGCCAAGAATCTCTTGAGATATCTCTGGGGCATGATAGACCTTGGGCTGAGATACACTGCCAGCAGCATGACACTCCTTGGTTATACTGATGCCGATTGGGCTGGTAGTGTGGTGGATCGCAAGAGCACATCTGGATGCTACTTCACACATAGATCTGCTTCGGGCAGGAAACTGAAGTCGGTAGCCTTGAGCACCACTGAGGCCAAATACAATGTAACATGTATGGCCTGTTGTGAAGTCACTTGGTTGCGAAAGCTCTTCAGTGAGCTGTTCGAGCATGTGCTAGATGCCACCGTTATCCTTTGTGATAACTAGAGGGGGATTCGTTTGTCATAGAATCCTGTGTTCCACGATCGATCCAAGCATGTTGATGGCTGGCACCACTTTATCCGGGATATGGTACAGCGAGGCACCGTAAGGCTTGATCATAGGAACTGATGAGCAGGTTGCGGATATTCTCACTATGCCCTTGGGGAAGGTCATGTTCCTAACCTTCCGTTTGAATCTTGGAATCGTGGAATGACCCTATTTTGAGGATCCTGTTGGACGATGAGCTCTGGGAGCTCTGGGGGGCTTTAGGGATAGCTTCTCGGAGCTATAAGCAACCATAGGGCTAGGCTTGTCGAACCTTGTTGGTGTGCTTGGGCCCCACCGTGATGATTGAGTTGGTTCGCCACTCATGATTTGTGCCCTGTATGCATCCTACCCATTTGAGTTCCGGACTCATGGGACGTACCTCTCATTTGGCCAATGAGGTGGGAAAAGCTAGAGACTAGTAGCAAAGATTGATGGACGCATCAGAGATTGCCGTACTCTCTATCTAGGATGACACGTGTCCAACCACTTGATCTGGGATCAAGTCTAGTGAGGTTTCGGACCTCCAACTGACTTCAGGTCAGTGAGACTAACTTCGGGTTAGTATATATGACTCTCTTGAGTCCAAGCGAGGTTTCGAACCTCCTACTGACTTCGGGTCAGGTAAACCAACTTCGGGTTGGTATGAGACTCTTTATGAGTCCGATAGAGGTTTCGGACCTCTAGGCTGAATCTGTCAGCCAAGGAATGATGTCTTTATGACTAACCCACTTCTGTTCTGAAATAAAGAGGCCAGCAAAGCAAGTTACGGCGGGATGACGCACGATGTTTGATTGCACAGGTGGATGGAGTTATCCCTAGTTGAGACGAAGTGTTAAAATTGGACAACTAGGTCCAAACTCCATGTTGTGATGCTCAGATGAAGATACCAATATTTGTATTGGGTTCCTCTTTCGGAGAGGTGTAAGATCGATCTAAAATTGATCTTAATTTGATGAGCAGAACATTTATTTTGAATTTATTTTTAATAATTTCAAATATGTGCAGGTCGGCCTTAAGGTTTTACACCCCCAGCAGAGGTGTCACACACCTCAATGATTGATATAAATAGAGTCAACGTTGGAGGACTTTTTCACTCATCTCATCCTCACACATCATCTCCTCCTCTGATTTAGTACGAGCTCCTTGGAAGTATTTTCGGTTCACACGTGGGAAGAAGGACGAATTTACTACAGCTAGGGTTTGGACGAATTTACTGCAGCTAGGGTTTCCACGCAAGTTTGACCAGCGTTGACTTTGGTCAATGCATGGTCCAAATAGGCGGAAAATTGGTGGAGACTTCGATTTTGTAAGGCTGTACATATTGGCACAAGAACCGAGGTCAAAAGGTTGACCGAAGACTGAGCTGCATTGACTTTCTTGCTGCTGTCCTGCGTTGACTTTTCTGGACAACATTAACTTTTATGGGGTTGACTTTGAGTTGACCGTGTGGCTGTTTTGAGGGTTGTTGTGACACATGTTGGGTTGGCTGACCAAGGAGACTTTGCTGGTTGAAGCATCCTGTTGACCACTGTAACACACCACCACATTTTTCTGTTTCTGGTTTGTCTTCTGTGGATCCATTGGTATGTTCTATCAACATTTTACTTGATTGTTTATGTGATTGCTGTAGTGAAAAGTAAAGTTGCATCAAGCATAGAACATCTACATAAACTTACAAAAGGCCATAACCTTTGTAAGTAAAGCCATCCTTTCTTCCTTTTCCACTATCAATTATTTTGGCAAAAACACAAAATTTGCTTTCTTTGCTTCACTTCTTTAGTGGAAACATCAACCAAATCTTATTTTCACATCTCCTCGTTCAATTGGAAAAATCATGCTTTTCCTTTAGCTTTACTCATGAACACATTTAGTAAAAGCTCCCATTCTCATTAAAACTATTTGAATCCTTTTCCATGTGATTAAATAATTAAATAAAATTTAATTATTTAATTATCTCACAACTTATGAGTATGAAGTCATAATCCTTGAAAATTTAACTAGACATATGATTTAGATCCACGCCAAGTGTTGGCTCAAGCTAGAATCCAGTGACAAAGATGCTACTCAACTCCTCACTTTTCCTTGCAAAGGAAGCTCATTCGACCCCTCAGTTGTTAGCTGGGAACCATGACCAACACCTGCACTTGTCAAATATATAAACTTACTAATTGTATTCATGCCTAAAAGGTAGCCTTCCTAAAAAAAAGAAAAAATCACAAAAGCACAAGTTTTGGCCAAATGACATATTGGGCCATAATTACAAGAAAGCAGAAAAAGCACAAAAGTAGAGGAAAAAATGCCATTCCAGGTCTAAGTGAAAATTATCCCATTGGAATCGCTTTTTCACTAGAATCAAGTAGTAAAATTTGATGTTTGGGTCCTTGATTGTTTGAATATAGAAAAAGCAAAATTTCCCAAAATAGCAGTTCCTTGGAAACTGACGAAATTAAATATATAACGTCCTTTGATCAACGATTGTACCATGAAGTGTTTGGAAATAGACTAGTGTGATTGAGTCTCACTAGACCTTAACCCTTCAATAGCAAGAAGTGCTACTGGTGTTCCACCTCATCAACTTTGGTCATTCAAGATATGACTTTAAGAGTCTTTTGAGATGATTAATCTAGATCTACTCCACTACTTTTTCAGTGTCCATATTACTAGGATTGCCTCTGGGATATCACTCTCTTATCCTTAACATCCTCTAGATCTTTTGAAATTCGTTGGGATGTTGGATTTAAGCTTGTCTATACCCCACTTTTTTTTGGGATGAAATTTTAGGTAGATTGTCCTCCATTATTTGATGCTACCAACCACTGTACTCATAATTTATCTCGAGTCTATACATGGCCTTTGTCATAAGCATATGCTCCAAATAGATGCAAGAGCCTCATTGAAGTCACTGGCATATCGTCAATTGTATTTGGCACTATCTCAAAGAAACTACTCACCTGGGCATCCACTATTTTTGTCGATGCTCCCATCTCTTTTCATGTACTTTTTGATGTTGACTAGGTTGGTGATCTTGAGGAGTGACAATCTCCACGTCAAGATGCTTGTCCACTCTTGTTTTTGGACAAGTTTCTTGGTGTTTCAAGCAACATATTATGTCAAGTTGTGGTTCTCTCTTCACGAAAGCCAAATATGCTAGTGTTCTTGTTGGTGAGCACCTTGTTAGGATGCAAATGATTCCTGATTGGTTAGATCTTCCTTGAGAAATCCCTGCTACTTTATTCTATGATGATCAAGGAACCATTCCATGTATTCACAATCTTGTGTATCATCAAAAAACAAAAACCATTGATATATGGATGCACTACATTTGATACATCCATTCTCAGATATGATTTGTCCCAATCATTGCCCCTTTAGTTGATCAACTTGCCGACACCTTCAAGCTTTGTAGAGAATTTTCTGGAAGAAACTGTGTAAAGGATTTAATCTGTCCAATGTTTCGAGTGGACACTCCACCCATCATCAAAGACCAAAAAGCATAATGATATCAAAACGAGTGCCGAGGAGTTCTTAAATAGCAAAGGTCACAAGGTAGCTATTAAGGGAATTAATAAATTAGTTAAGGGACCAAGTCAAAGGTCCAAATAAGAAATTAAATAGATATATATTAAATAATATTATAAATATATATAGGAGCACTAAGATCAATATTGGGGAGTGTTAAAAATAAATATTATATGGAGCACTAAGATTAAGAAAATCCATATTGGGGAGCATTAAAAAATTATATTATATTAATATGTCAGAGGAACAAGTTAAGAGATAAACGAATATAAATATATAAATACACACAAACATATATATATATATATATAACAAAAGAACAAAATGAAGGGGTCCAAAAGCAAGGATAGAGGGGGTGTGGGACAAGGAAAGGGGGAATTTAAATGAGACCAGGAGGAGGTATAAAAGGATATAAGCATTAAAGATCGAAATGGATAAAAATATTAAAGAACCGAATTGGAAGGGATCAAATAAAAAATGGAGGGGGCATGAAGGAAAGAGAGGAGGAAATATTAATGAAGGCAATTGGAGCTAGATCAAATTTACAAAGGAAAAATAAAGAAATCCAGGAGGAGGGCAAGAAAAGAAAAAGAAGAATAGATTAAGCGGAGGCGGTGGAAAACCAGATAAATGAATGAGCTGATGGATGACCGACTTCCAAGTTTGGCTTAGCTTATAGTCGTCTAACCTATTGAAGTTGTTTGGGTGCTTCTCGATCTCAAAAGCTTCCCTAATGATCTAAGAGTTATAAAAGGGGCAAAAACTAGGATTTTAGATTGATCAAAACAAATGAGGTGCTTGGTATATAAAGAGTGCTCAACAATGCCAAACTTTGAGAACCGATGATGGTTGGTATCAACTATATGTTCTTTGAGGCAGGCTTTTAAGGGGAAACTTTTCTGGCCAATGTAAGCAAGGAATTTGGTAAACTCCTAAACCTAGCATGGGGTCATACTTATCTTTGGCTAGCCGAGATATCTTCTTAAGAGTTTTATGGGGTTTAAATATGGTTTTTTATGTTCGTTTTGACCAAGATCTTAGCAATGATATCACTAGTTCCTTTCATGTATGGGAGAGAGACCTTGCACTAGGGAGGAGAGGAAACAAAATGGTTGGACTTAGGATTGGAGGTGGCCTGAAATGCTTTATTTTTGTGAGAGGAGATGTAGGCATTGGCTTTGAATGCTTGAATCAGGTGGGATTTTTCTCGAGGCCACCCTCACCAACTTGTGTAGTTGTATTAGTGTGCGATATTTGAGATTAAGGAGAGTGTAATCTTCACATTTTACCACAATTAACGTTATTTGTAATTTTATGTTATATTTCTAGGTTTAGTTAGGGCCAACCTATTAAACTCAATGTTGGCTTAATAACCCCTCTTGTGGAAAGCACCGTACCTTTTAAGTTATGTATAAATACACAACTCTTAATTGTATATTTAAACATTATGACCTTTCATGCATTGTTATAAAAGTGATTTAGCCTAAGGGCACTGTTGCACCCATTTTGTCACAAGTCCAAGGAAGCAATTGTACGAGATTTTTCAAAGTTCAAAATCATCAGTCAACCAGTTCTTGTATCATTGTAAACCCAATTTATGCAAGTTGTAATGTAAATGATGCTAGTATGACCTTTTAGTTATGTAACAACCTAGGTATGCTTATGATTTTGGCAACGAATTTCATCCTAGGAAGTTTTTCGTCTCACTGCATTATGTGTGTTTTAAAACCCGGATAATCGACAAATTTTTTTCCTCCAGCTTAAATCCCAAAGCTAGGGTGGAATTTATTGACGAAGTCTCAGGTGAGTCCTAGTGTTTTAATTCGAGTCTATTGTAAAAGTGATTTGGAAATAATTTAAGCTATTTGGCTAAATTATTTTATTATAGATCACTTGGTCTACTAGATCATATTGTGTCGTAGAAATGGGTAATTATTTGAGGGTCTATAACGAGCTGATATTCCCACTTTGATGGTTGAATTTCTAATTATCTGATGTAAAAAATATTTTAGTGCATGGTCCCTCGCAATCAGACACCATGGCTAAAGTATTTGAGGGTGGAAAAATAATTAATCCCCTCTTGTGTCGATTAATTACTTTTTTCTGGCAAAAACAAAATTAAATCCCAAGCCAAAAAATTAATTAATTTAGAGTAAAAAATAAATTCTAGAGAAATTAATTTCTCCAAGTGAAAAATGACCAAAACAATTCGTGGGTCAAAAAGAAGTTAATTTTTGGAGGTCTCCCACCAAGGCAAAAATGGATATTTTAAGAAAAATTGAGCCCTTGGACCTTGGTGGTTAAGTCGGTCAATTTTTTGAGGAAATTAATCCAAAATATTTATTTTTTGATTAATAAAAAATGGTTTTGATAAGAAATTCGAAAATTCCTCAAAAATAAATAGTTTTGACTTCAAAGATTAAAAGATAATTAAATATTTATCAACGGTCGAGATTATTTTCACGGGGATCAAGCCAACTAATCGTTATTTTCCACTTGGAGGATTTATCTATAAATTAGAAGCCATTTTGCTTCTCCAATCAGGATGAAATTGGTGACTCTGGTCTATGTAATTTTGTAACGCTGGTTTTGTTCCATTGATCGGTTGGGAACAATTGAAATATCATAGTAAAATATTTTGGGGTTCAGTTCATGGTGTTCTTTCTCCGATGATCTATGGTATGTGCTAGTTATGTGCATTCCTATATTATGCTTAAAATTTTATAAGCTCGTTTATTCATTAGATGGTGATATGAACATTCTATTGGTCGTTTTGGGTTTATCTTAGGTGATCTGATTCGCCATATGTCTAACAAGTTTACTTGAAGAAATATATAAAGAGTTTGCAGGTACACCTGCCCTTGGGCTCTAAGTTCATAGACTTTGGAGGAGAGCCGACCTTGTTTGGGCTCCGGGTTTTTTATATGGTTTTCTTACTTTGCGAAGGCTGTGGGCAACGCCATAAATTTTGAAACACATTGATCTATTGTCATTATTCATTATTTAAAAAATAATTTTCTCAACAAATATTTTATTTTCACAAGCAAGGTTACTTGGAAGCGGGAGCGAAGCGTGGAGCGCCATTTTTAAAAGTTTCCGGGTCCGGAGCGTTTTCGGGAGCGTTTTCATCTATATATATATATATATATATTTTTTTTAATATTTTTAATATTTTTTTATATTTTGATGCATATATGTCAACAAAATCATGTAGAATGATGAATTAGACATAAAAAACATAAAAACATAGATTGAATCATATAACATCAATTATCTAGAAGTTATAATCTTCATCAACCACGCCCACGAGTTGAAAGCGTAGACAACATATTGACTCTTGAGTCTCGTAAATCATCAATCAAGGTTTCAAGCTTTCAAAAATTCAATATATAACATTTATCATCATTGATATATAACATTTATCATCATTGATTTCAAATTTCAATATCTAACATTTATCATCATTGATTCATTGATTTCAAAATTCAATATACATTTATCATCATTGATATATAACATTTATCATCATTGATTCATTGATTTCAAAATTCAATATATAACATTTATCATCATTGATATTATATAAAATTTATCATCATTGATTCATTGATCACCATATAACTTTCATGAAGCATCATATTCATAATTCATAATGACTTGTAAACAAGAACTTATAAATGCCAACTTCAAAGTTTCACCTTTCAAATTCAAACTTCAAACTTAAATTGTCATTAAAAATTTAAATATATGAAATCGTAAAGAGTCAAGTTTCAACCGTTCAACTCGTCAACAACAAATAGAAAATAGTAAACAACAAATATATTTTATCCGGGTCGTCCCTTGCCACGCCCACGAGAAATGTCTAATTTTTTGTGAGCCACGAGGAAATGTTGGTCTTCTAGTACTCTCGTGAGTACCATGACCACGACTAGAAGGTGGAGGTCGGATCCGCAAAGGAACAATAGTGTGATATCGAGAGTGTGGCACCGGCATCGGCACCCGCATCGCTACCGAGTAGAGATGGTGGGACCGGCTCTGCGTGTGGCGGTGTCATCGATGCTTCATCATCATCCCTATAAAGTTCGCTTCCAATTCTTCTAGATGTAACGTGCCGTCCTCCAAATTATCATCCTCTCGGGTTTTTGTCCTAGCACTCGTATGATTGATCCTCATTTGCCCGATCACAGTAATGGCTCAACAACCTCAAGTTATAATTGACATAAACCAAGCTTTCAAATTTCGGTTTTCATTCAAATCTCGTTTCTTCTCACATTGTGTATAAAGTCGTAGGTGCTCCAACACCCTCTCAGAAGAAGTGTTCACAACTTGTGAGAGAACTTTTTAGCCAACTTTGGCAAAAATTCCCATGCCGCCATATGCTTCCCACCATGTGAGAGCATCGAATCATCCCTCGTCTTCCATTGCATGGAAAGAACCAAAGTTAGCAAAGTGCAAATCGAAGTATTTGCCTAATTCAAGGCGCAATCTAGCACACTCTTTCCCCGTCGTGTACCAATTTGTCCAATGCCTTCATGTACCCTTTCTTGTACCTCCGGATCCGTGTGAGGTTTCACCCTAACCCCACCTCCAGGGTCAGTTGGGACTCAACCAAGATGGAGAGTAATATTTTAGCGTAAGGATATATGCCAAAGCATGTAGTGGAACATTGAGTTTATTCCACCGTGCACACACACAGCCATGAATCATAGCATACAAGTTGGGATCATTATCCTTAACAATATCTTTTATTTTCCCCAACATGCTATCCATTTGCTCATAAACCTCTCCAATCACTAGTTTATCAAGATTCTGCAAGCGAATCATGTTATAAATGGGCTTGGTAAAACTCACAATTTCCCCTCATACGTGCCCAAAATCGAGGGTCAAGCATGGTCTCCTCCACATGTTCGAAACCTTGCCCGTCAACTATTGTTGCCGCCCTGTCCCTTTAATAGCCGCGATTAGTGGGCTTGATACCATTGCGCATCAATGACTCTCTTACCTTCAAAAGGCGCCCGAAGGTGAGGTAATAGCTAGCAAATCTAGTTTTTCCTATTTTCAACAACTCCAATCTGGAGTTAGTATGAAAAGCCCATGGGTATTGCTATGATTTGTAATAAATTTGATCATTTTTTTTACCTCTCTTGTACAAATCACCAAGCCATTTGAATTGAGGTTGTTTGTTTTTTGATGATATCATGCATCAAAAAGGTTCATTGTGTGAACCAAACACCCGACCAAAAAATGTTGGGGTATTTATCCTCAACAATTTCTCTTGCCGCCTTACAGCTAGCGACATTATCGTTGATGACTCGTATCACATTGTATGGCCTAGTCTTTTCAATTATATCAAGTAATGGTTCTACAATGTTAATGCCGGTTTTGAATTTATCCGAATAATCATATAGCTGCCAGAAGACCGCACCAATAATCGACACAAACTAAAAACATTTATCAATGGTTTTCCTTTTACATTGGTCCATCCATCGAGACACCGGACGGACCCCCATGCTCATTCCACGAACTCTGTCATTCTAGCCAAAGAATTGTTTATTTTAGCTCTTTCATGATCAAGACCCACGGTTCAGCCTTGTCATACCCGTGGCTTTTGTATCCTTTGGGGGCATCATTAATGGCAGCAACCATTTCATGCCAATAAGGTGAGCGAAGAACATTGAATGACACCCCCACATGCATATAGAAACCGGTAAACTTTTGAATCCACATCATTCCTACACCCTTCGTCTCAGGAAATCGGATATGGTTCTACGCCTTAATCCGGCTACCGCTTCCGAAACCACCGGCATGGGTGGAAGTTGAACTTGTTTGTCCATGATGTGTTGGGCTCGAATCAACGAAACCCCCTAGATCTTTTTAGATGATCTCTCGTAGGGCAACCCCTCTTCCTTCCTATATATCTCTCTCGTGGTGTCGGCACATAAGTACAAACTTTGATTCCAAAATTTTTTAGTTCCATCTCCCCGGCATTATCCCACAAAGGTGCCTTCTGCGACGGGTGTATGAACCATGGTATTGTTTATTGCAATGGGGGCAAATAAATTTAGTGGTTCCACCACCTTTCCCTCCTTCTTGTTTCCGAACATATTTCCACAAAGGATATTGGTCTTGTTTAGTTGGGGATTCTATGTTCTCGTGGTCTCCACTCCCCACTTCCTCCTCAACATAATCCTCCTCCTCTTCGAGATTTTCTTTAAATCCACCATAACCCTCCTCTTCATCCTCCTCTTCTCCGATTTGCCTCTTTCTTCTAGCACTCTCCAACACCATTATCACAAAGAAAGGAACCAACATGAGGAAAATTCCTAGCCATATAGCCATGATGGAAACAAGTTTCAAGTTTCTAGCCTGCAAAACAAATGGAAAAATGCCAAATGGGAATAAGAAATGCAACATAGGAAAAAAACAATTCATTTTTAAAGTTTTAAATCCAATAAAATGCAACATTCAAGAAAAATTCAAGTTTTCATTTTCAAACAATTTAACAATCTACAAATTCATCCTAGAAAATACAAAATTGGATTAGAAGGCCTACCTCTTTCTTGCAATCCTCCCGCCCGCGCTCGCTCCTTGCTCTCCCTCGTCGCTTTGCTCCTTGCTCTCTTGTCAGCCTTTGCTCCTTGCTCTCCCGTCAACCTTGCGCTCTCCTTCTTGCTCTCTCTCAACTCAACAAACAATAACAAACAATGAAATGAAAATGAAACTTTTTAAAAAAATCGATTTTTCTCATTAAAAAAAATTTCGCGCTAGCGGGGAGACGTTTTTTTGCTAGGGAGCGTTCGGGAGCGAACGCTCCCCGAACGTTTCCCGCATTTAAAAAACGCTCCCGAAGCGTTTTTTAAACGTCGGAAGCGCCAGAAGCGTTCGCTCCCAAAGCGCTTCTCGAAACGCTCTCGAAAAAACAAAGGAGCGTTTTACAGGGGTCGGAAACGCGCTCCCGAAAATGCTCCCGTCAGGAAGCGTTTTCGGGAGCGTGTTTCCGAGCGTTTCCGAAACGCTCCCGCACGGAGCGAGTTTCGGAAGCGGGAGCGAAGGGGGTTTGAAGCTTCCTCGCAACCCTGTTCACAAGCATTGTATATTTGTATATATCTTGTAGATAGTTGTAAATATTTTGTAAAATAATCTATTTTTTGTAAAGAACTTTTTTCTAAGGCTTGTTTTGCAGCAACTAGGGTTTGAGGTTTATTTTTCAAATTTTGTATATATTGGGGTTTTGGGTATTTTTATTTTCATTTATGTAGGTGAGATTCAAGCCTATTCAAGAAGAAATTCTAGGCCCTTGAGGGTAAAATCTAGTCTCCATGAATTTTACAGGGCCAACATTGAAGAAATTTTCAGTGAAATTGAGCAAATTTGAAGATCTGAAGTGGAATAAGATTTTTGTGAGGGTTTGAAATTTTTTAGGGCCTCTAGGCCCAACGTCCACCCTCCATCCTAGCTGCAGGCCAAATCTGGCCTCTTCTCCCTAGTCGTGGGCCCCTTTCACCCCTACTGTCAACCCTCTAAGGGCTTTTCCCTTGGCCGCATGCCTATTAGGCCTGGCTGTAGGTCCTTTGGGCCTCCCTTTCCTCCTCGGCCTCCCCTTCTCCTCTGCTGCCCTCCATCTTCCCTTATCCCTCCTCGGCAACCTCCTCTAGCCCTGCCACAGGCCTAGCGGCCTTTCCTTCTTCCTCGACAGCCCTCTAGCCCTCCTCCCTAGCCCTGTCACCTCTGCCGCTGCTCCTTCTCTTGGTTCTGTAGGCCCTAAAGGCCTTATTTCACTCACGGAAGCCCCTATTGGGCCCCCTTCCACAATAAGCAGGCCTAATTGGCCTTGCTTCCCTCTTTTGCCACTTCTCATCTCTGATTTGATTTTAATCTCACACTTGGTGTGTTTTGTAGAGATATTGGGTTGACTTCTTGTGTTTACAGGTGGCCTAACTATTGGAGAAAATTTGGGCAAGTGGGCTTGTCTTCTTCTAGGCCTAGAGCCTTAATTGGTTTGACTTTTAAACCCTCATCCTCCTCACTGTCTTGTTACAGCTAGTCAATCATTGGATAACAGTGGTAAAATTGGCATAAAATCACATGATAAGTCATCTAAACAAACTAACAATTCATTGCATAAGTTGGGCATTTAATTTTGGGCTTGATTTTATAAAAAAAATGATGATTGTCATGTTCTTTGGGACTGCATACTAAAGTCTGAAATATAACAGTGGCATAGACTTTTTTTTACTGTTTGCATTCTGTCTTGATTCTTAAGTGCTCTAATCTAACTCAAGAGGAAGTAATGATATTAGCAGTATTTTGGCATATTTGTCACTGATTAGCTCACTGCTGTCATAAATTAATTTACCGCTGTCATAGAAGTCTGATTATTGCTCATTGAACATAAATGATATAAGGATTTGCATTTGCTCATGTTCTAATGATAAAAATTGTTCACAATTGAAGGCATTGTTTACATTTTGTCTCCTAAAGTGATTTGACAATTGGTATTGCTAATAAGAGCACTAACATATTTGTTGTTTCTTGTGAGTTGTTTAAGCTTCATAGTTTCAATCTTTACACTAATAAATTCACTCACTCAAGCAGTTATTCAAGAATTGAATCTCATTTGAATGGTTACCATTGCTTAAGGGCATTGGAAGCTAAACTGTTCAAACATCAAATTGTTATTGTATAACCTAATTGTTAGTCTCTTAAGTAAGGAATCATTGGCATTAAATATCTAAGTGTTCTTAACTGGAGGACTTGTTAATCTAATTGCATATCTCTTGAATAATTGCCATCTGCATCTCTTGTTGGCATTGAGGAATCTAATTGATATTGACATTATCTTTTTAACAAAACTTGGAAGGCTTCTAATTGTCTAAAGAGCATTGCTAATCTTATTGAGAAATTGTCATTGGATAATTGTTCCAGAAAACATTTTGATAAGTGCTCCAATTCTCTTTCTTGCCATCTCTGTCATTATTATCTAATGGTTGATATCTATTGTGGATCCTTGGCATATTGGTGATCTTTCCTTTAAAAGAATATATCTTGTGGTTAATGAGCAATTGTATCATGGATATCTCTTGTATCTTGTTGGCACTTGTAAAATTGGCACTTATTCTTGTGGTTGAGATTGTCTTTTATTTATCATTGTTAGGTACTTATTGTCATGAATGAAGATCAATCATAACCAAGTACTTAAAGGAACATTAAACAATCTCACCTTAAGAAGCACTCAACTCATCTTGCTTGTCATCCTAAGACTAGTCTTGCATTAATAATTTACCTCCAAGCATAAGCTTGGTTGATAGAGAGATAGGAACACCCTTTCATCTTTGCTTGAGAAGGCTAGCCCCTCTAGTATTTAAAACAATGACCTTGTAGTCATTAGAGCCATAGTCTCTGCAGTGCTAGAGGCACCGGATACGTTAGATTTCAAGGAGAGGGATCATTAACTAAGCCCTTGCTTGCTTCACCTTGGCTTCTCTCCGCCACTTACTTCAGAGACTAGGTTCATTATACATAAAGATCAAGGGATACACTTAGCTAGGCATTTAATTAAAATAAACCAAGATTCATGCATTTACCTAGTTTTTAAGACTTTCATCTCATCTAGGATAGTCAAGCATTCATCAAGTAGCAGTTGTTCATCCGTATTTGGTCCTTAATTGATATAAAGCAAGTGGTGTTGATTTTTGGGTAGCATCGGATGGGATCTACCTCCGAAATTTTGTGGAGGGGCTAGAACACATGAGATCTCCAAGACCCAAAAATCGTTTGGAGAAATTCCATGTGGAGTGAAAGTTATTCAAATAATTAATTATTTTTAATGGAGCCTAAGTTAAAACTTAGGGAATTAAAATAATTAAAGTGAATTTATTTAAAAATGTGGGTGAGAAGCTTCTAAGTGACGAGGATCAAGTCTAATTTAATCTTAGCCGTTGATTAAGGATTAGATCACGATTGTTGATTTCTCAACAGGAAAAGTATAAAGGAATGCTTGAGGGTCAGTTGGAGAACACACACAGTGAATTTAGAGATTGAATTCTTTTGACGGAGCAATGCTCGGACGAAGATAAGATCTAAGTGATTCAGTTGTAGCGAGGGGCAGAAGCAGTGGTTGGTCAGAGGACCAAGAGTACATAGCAGAGCAAAGGGCAGCAGAGACGACAGAGGAAGCAATGCAACCACCAAGAGAGGTGACGCAGGCCTACGCAGGGCTCATGTAGGGGCAGCGCAGAGCATCCGAGAGACAATATAGATTTAGCTGAAGATCGAGGATTCTGAGCCGGGAGGGTTGAAACTTGATTTTCTGAGAGGCAGATCAACGCAGAGAAGGGGTGACGTAGTCCTCAGCTAGACCCACGCAGAAATACGCATCTACTGCGTTGAGGCAGCACAAAGGCTGCTGGGGTTTCAACAATTTCTGATTTGGATCAGCCAGGACTTGCAGTGTGAGGTAAAAATTACTATTTTATCTGTCTCCCGATGATTTTTCTCTATTGGGTGAGCTGGAATTTGGCACCCTAGTTGTACTCAGAATACTGCTGCTTAATAATACAAACCCTTAGATCTGCTGCACCGGTTTTCCCGCATTGGGTTTTTCCGGGGACAGTTGTCCAAAAATAAGTTTCCTTTGTATGGTTGTCTCATTTATTTTTCAGTACTTGATCTATATATTTGTGTAGATTGCAACGTATTTACATTAATATTTTCCTGAAGCATTCAGAAAATAACTTGTTAAATTAATAAAAACAAGTAGGTAATGTAAATCAGATTTATGCAGTAGGATTTCTGTAACTTAGATTTAGAAAATTTCACATGGTATCAGAGCTGTTGCAGATCAAGTAGAGATGAAGCCATCAGCAAAAGGAAGAAGAAAAATTTGCTGTAGGAAGGTAGCTGTCCCTAGTGATAGTGCTGAACCAGAAAGAGGTAGAGGAAAGGTGATGCAGTCATCAGAGAGGCTCACATAGAGCCTGTGTCAGCTAGCTAGGGTGACCCTGTAGCTGTAGGAGGTAGCACAAAGGTTTCTGAGTCTAGATCTTTTTGGTTACCGTGGTTGGAAGTGCAGTTCGATTTTCTTCTGGAGTTGCTAGTGGAGCATTGTGTCTGTTGGTGCAGAACAATGTCTAGTGGGGCAGAAGAAAAGTAGAGGGAAGCAGTTCCTCAGAAGATTTCTTGCCAAGAAGTCTAGATCTAGTGTTGAGCCGCAACATAGTAAGATCAGAGAGGACTGTTTCAACATCTGTTGGCAAAAGGATTTCTGTGAAAGAAATCTAATCTCAGAGGGAGATTGTTCCTTAGAGAGTTTCTAGCGCCAAGGAATCTAGATCTAAGTTTTGTTGGGGTAGTAGCGGAAGAGGGAGAAAGGGACTTGTTCGACACTTAGTTGAGCAAAGATGGTCGTGAATGAACTGAGGGATCAGGACAGGTTGGATGGAGCATCCAACTTTGTCATCTCGAAGGCCAGGATCCTGGAATTTTTGGATGAACATTGCATCAAGGATCATGCCTTGAACACTATTTCTGTTCTGGTTGATGCCGATCCTCTCAAGCAGTACGAGGAGGCTCAGGCAAAAGCAAAACACATGATCATGGACAGAGTCAAGGATCATGTGATCCCACATATTGCTGAGAAGAACAAAGCAAGGGAAATGTGGGAGGCCTTGACCACTATGTACTAGGGATCTTCCATTCAGCGGAAGATGTTGCTTGAGAACTGACTGAGATTATTTCAGATGCAGAAGGGAGAAGATATTGACCCCTTCCTCATTAGATTGTAAGGGATCCGAGATCAACTAGCTTCCGTAGGGGCTACACCAGATGTTGGGTCTATGGTCATGACTGCCCTAAATGCAGTCACTGAAGACTGGGAGACCTTTGTCCAAGGCATTTTGGGCAAGGAAAATCTTCCAAGCTAGGAAGAGATGTGGGTAGCTCTTTGACAAGAAGAGCTCAGATGGTGAACCAAGGCGGGAAGCAGCAACAAAGGGATCAAAGTCAAGAAGGAGTAAGAGGACGATGCAACTCTCTCATCTAAGGGACAACAAGGGCAACAAAGAATGAAAAAGAAGGACCTCTCGAAGGTCAGAGGCTTCAGATGTGGGGAACTAGGACATTTCGCCATGCAGTGCCCTCTGAAGAAGAAAGGCAAGGAAGAATCTGACTCGAAGGCTTCTCCCAGCTTCAAAGCCGATGAGGATGATGATGATGACGCTGCCACGAGTGCCTCGGCACCCAAGAAGTGGGGAGATGTGGAGTCAGGGACTCGACCACACAGATGGGGTGGGGATCCTTGAGCTGCCCAAACTCTCGGATCGTCACACGCACTGCAGTGAAGCCCTTATCGTGACAAGAGGTAGAATGACGCAGTGTTAGGTCGGGCGCGGCGGGGACGGATGGAGCAATAGCGGCAGCAGCCAGAGAGTGCCAAAGCTCGACAGCAACGCAGACAGGCAAACAACATCAGAGCCGCTGGGTCATGTCGGGTAAGGCACAAGAAGGAAGGCTAGCAGTTAGCAGGTGCGTGAGTCACAGTAGGCTACTGGACGGAGGCCGCCGCACTAGCGCACAAGAACGTAGCTCCAACATCGAGGAGGATTCCGATCCGACCACTATGTCAGCTTTGGGTGGTTTTTCGCTACGTTTAATTCTCAAAGAATCGAGTTGCGCAATAGCTGGTAGTGGCGTGCTATGGGCAACATGATCCAACATTTCTGGAGAGGGAGCCATAGCACAAATGAAGCAAGGATGACAGTGAAAAATCAAGGAGCAAACGAGCAGCATAGCAACAATGCAAGGGATGAAGGGCGACTGCCGAGCATCAACTAGCCAAGTAGGATCAGCTGTCGGGACTCGACGGTGATGCTTCCGTAGAAGAAGTATTGCTATAGCACATTCCTCGCTAAGATTGAGTGTTGATTTTTGGGTAGCATCGGATGTGCTCTAGCTCTGAAATTTTGTGGAGGTGCTAGAACACATGAGATCTCCAAGACCCATAAATTGTTTGGAGAAATTCCACCCAGAGTGAAAGTTATTCAAATAATTAATTATTTTTAATGGAGCCTAAGTTAAAACCTAGGGAATTAAAATAATTAAAGTGAATTAATTTAAACTTGTGGGTGAGAAGCTTCTAAGTGACGAGGATCAAGTCTAATTTAATATTAGCTGTTGATTAAGGATTAGATCACGACCGTTGATTTCCCAACAGGAAAAGTATAAAGGAAGGCTTAAGGGTCAGTTGGAGAGCACACGGTGAATCTAGAGATCAAATTCTTCTGACGACGCAGTGCTCGGACGAAGATAAGATCTAAGTGATTAAGGTGCAGCATGGGGTAGAAGCAGTTGTTGGTCAGAGGACCAAGAATACATAGCAGAGCAAGGGCAACAGAGACAACAAAGGAAGCAACACAACCACCAGGAGAGGTGACGTAGTCCCTAGAGAGGGTGATGAAGGCCCACGCAGGGGCAACGCAGAGCATCCGAGAGACAGTCCAGAGTTAGCTGAAGATCGGGGTTTCCGAGCCGAGAGGGCTGAAACTTGATTTTCTGAGAGGCAGATCAATGCAGAGAAGGCGTGACGCAGTCCTCTTCTAGACCCACGTAGGCCTATGCATGTGCTGCGCAGAGGCAATGCAAAGGGAGCTAGGTTTCACCAGTTTCTGATCTGGATCAGCCGAGACTTGCAGTGTGAGGTTGTAATATTCCTAATTAGCTATGGCTAATTGGAATATTTGATTTTGCTCAATTTTGCTGTCTATAGTTTATTCATAAATAAAAAGGTGAGTAAAGAAGACATAACTCACTTTAGAAATTAAAGTTCACTCCCTAGTAGCACAACGTTGTAACTTAAGTGAACCATGGGGGCCAAGAGACCACGCAGAGAGGGGCCCACGTAGACACATGGAGGGACTGCGGGCAGCTAAGAGGGAGCACGTGGCAATGTTGGAGAGGTGAGCATTAGGGTTGGAGAGGGCTCATGCTATATAGAGGAGAGTTTCCTCATTTTGTTCATTCATTGTTGAGGATATTGAGCCGTCATTTTGACTTTTTGAGCACGCGTCGTTTAGCTGCACTCGTTAAAGATGAGCATTTGATGCGTTGAGTGCTCTCCGATCTGAGATTTTCGCCCTTAGTTGTGACTTCGAGTGGCTCGCCTGGGCATATTTTCGCCGTTTGGTGGGAGGACAGGTCAGGTTTTGTTGTGGTTGCAGGGCTCAGAGACTACGCAGTCGTTGAGAGGGAGGACACAGTCCATTCAGGAGGAGCTCCGGATTGAGTTTCTTGCAGGGGTTTTGAGCCTGGAGATTGAGTAGAGGATCAACCTTTGCCTTTGGGAGGATTTTGGTGGAGTTTGAGGCCGTATTTCAGTTGTTCCTATTCAGCCTCTACATAGAGCCTGGGAGGGCAGCGTAATTCCCCAAGGGGGGTGTTTTTCGAGGGTCAGCCATTTCAGATATGATTTATGGGTTTCACTGTGGTTGATGATTAGAGGTGGATTCCAGATTTTCAGCTCATTCCGGTGAGGGGATTAGCCCCAAGTCATCAGTTCAGTTCAGCAGTAGTAGCTACATGGCAGTTTTCCAGCAGCTGGGACGCAGTTCAGAGAGAAGCCATTTCTTGATGTTCTGAGAGTATTTCTTCACTTGCCTTGAGCAAGATTAGGTGCCATCACTCTGATCACCTATTGTACTTCATTATATTTCTTAGTATATTAAAATGGCTTAGCATTCTCTCTCTATATTTCTGGATGATTTGTCGTACATTCTATCTATGTATGCTATTGTATGTCTGCTTTACTGTTATCTTTATGTATTTTCGGACATTCTAGTTCTATACCACTTGGTGTGTTTATTTCATACTCTTAGACAGAGTCTGGAAAGGGCCAGGTAGCCTCCAGATCTCACTCTCTTCACAAAGGTGAAATATCTGGTAAACGCCCTCCCAGTCCATCTCTGGTTGGAGTTTGTGTTTTAGAGATATCCCCGAAACGGGATATTACAGTGGTATCAGAGCATAGTTTTGGCTCAGCCTGTGGAGCTAGTTGTCTATGACACCGGGGAAGAGGCCATACATTTGTTACAGAGGCAGAAATTACAGAGATCGTGAGCGTAGGTTGGAGAACACCTACGGAGAGGGAGACTGTGTTCGGGTGGTGGACACAGAAGCGGAGGAGTCTGTGACAGACGCAGAGCGGGAGGAGCCTGTGTTAGATTCAAAGCAGAGAGAGCCGATGGCAGATGATAGTGAGGCAAAATAGTTTGGGGAGGCACTCCTAAAATCAGTGCAGGATCTAGCCAGATAGATTGAGGTGATGGGTTAGAGATTCACCGCTGTGGAGGCTAGACAGCGTGAGACCCCACGGGTTTTCCAGGTAGGTGAGGGATTGGGTACATCTCACCATTTGCCAGAGCATGGTGCTATGCAGTGTGATACTACTCAGCAGGTGGCTTCACATGCACCTACACGCTCTACCATGCCCACTTTCTTGGGAGCAGACACAGGGGCAGGAGCCCAGCAGGAGGCAGAGCCCAGGCATATGGGTGATTATTTTGCAGAGTATCAGGCCTATGGGCTGGAGTTCAGGGATGCTCTCTCGTTCAGAGATTTTGTTCAGCTCCAGCGGGATAGTAGACCCCGTGACCATCATAGAGGGCACCGACATTATCATGACGGAGATACCCATCGCACAGCTAGCAGATTCCACTTGCCTACGTTTGATGGTTCATCAAACAGTTCGGCGAAGTCTTGGGTGGAGAAGCTGGATATCTATTTCCAGCTTAACCAGATGTCGGAGGCAGAGGCCATCAAGGTGGCGACATTACATTTGGATGGTGAGGCCTAGGATTGGTGGTTCCATGGGATGGTTACACTCGGACATTCTACAGTGACGATTCCGCCTCCAAAGGGGAATCTAGGATGGGCACGAACGGATTGATGATGCCAGGAGGGAGTTGAAGAAGAAGCGGTTGTGCTTTACCTGTCAGGAGCTGTGGGCACACTTCATTGAGGTCTTCTCCGAGAGTAGTGGGGAAGAGGACGAGGAGGATGACGTGGAGGCAGGAGATAGTCAGACAGCCCAGGATTAGTTGCCACCACCACCTCCGGGAGTAGGAGGTGCAGCTTTTGCACCCACAGGGGGGACCCTTGCAGCATTGCGATGAGTTCCTAAGTATTTGACGCTGCGCGTATGGGGGACAGTACGTGGTTAGCGCGTATCAGTTTTGGTTGACAGTGGGGCAACCCACAACTTCATCGATGCACAGATGGTTGAGCGGAGAGGTATACCGACCGAGAGCTTCGATGGATTTTCAGTTTTAGTCCCATGAGCTCAGAGGATGCAGTGTGCCCGGTATGTTCCAGAGTTGGCAATGACGATGGGTACCTACACCGTGACCGACCACTTTTTCGTGGTCAACATACCGGATACCAATGTGGTATTGGGTGTTCAGTGGTTGATTACTCTGGGGAAGGTCACCACAGATTGGGAGGCCTTGGAGATGGAGTGGGATGATAAGAAGACTGGGAAGCATGAGAAGATCCGCGGGATGCACACTTACCCACCTCAGACTGTTTCGACTCACTGGATGGAGGCAGATTTCCTAAAGGGAGACATAGAGTGGGCGGTTGAGTTGCGGGCATCAGAGGCAGGGACTACCGGTCAGGCCGTTCATCCTGATATACAGGCCATCCTTGACAGGTATGACACAGTGTTCGGGGATATATCGCTAGGCTGACCACCGGATTGGGGGTTCGAGCACACTATTGAGTTGGAGTAGGGCATACAGGCAGTGATTACCACACCCTATAGGCACCCCAAAGCCTATCGGGATGAGATTGAGTGGGCCATCCAGGAGTTGCTGGCTCTTGGGCACATCCGGCCGAGCACGAGTCTTTTTGCTTCTTCTGTGGTGTTGGTGAAAAAGAAGGATGACACTTTGAGGATGTGTATTGACTACAGGGCCCTGAACAAGAAGACCCTGAAGAACTGGTACCCTATACCCAGGATCAACGAGTTGATGGATGAATTGAGAGGAGCCCAGTTCTTCTCAAAGATTGATTTGAGATCGGGGTACCATCAGATTCGCGTGAGGGAACAGGACATTCCCAAGACCGCCTTTAGGTGTCACTATGGGCACTTTGAGTTTTTGGTGATGCCCTTCGAGCTAACCAATGCACCAGCGACATTCCAGTCTTGCATGAATCACATCTTCCGCAATCGCTTGAGGAAGTTTGTGTTGGTGTTCTTTGATGATATCCTCATTTACAGCAACACTTGGGAGGAGCATCTCCAACACATTGAGGCAGTGTTGCGCATTTTGGAGGAGCAGCAGTTCTATGCCAAGCTCTCCGAGTGTGAGTTTGGGTTGTCGGAGATGTTGTACTTGGGACATATCATAGGGGTGGACGGAGTGAGAGTCCACGAGGAGAAGATTAGGGCCATCAGAGATTGGCCAGAGCCGAGGAACGTGACAGAACTTCGGGGATTCATTGACATTTGTACTTATTACAGGAAGTTCGTCACGAGTTTCTCACAGCTTGCTGCACCCCTTACAGATTTGACGAAGAAGGGGGCATTTAGTTGGTCAGATACAACGCAGCGAGCCTTTGACAGGCTCAAGGAGGTGATGAGCAGCTGTCCAGTGCTTGCATTGCCGGATTTTATGCAGTCGTTTGTTTTGGAGTGTGACGCGTCGGGAGAGGGGATCAACGCAGTATTGATGCAAGGAGGACACCCTATAGCCTTTGAGAGTCGGAAGCTCCTTCCACATGAGAGGTTGTATTCCATATACGACAAGGAGATGCTAGCCATTATGCATGCATTGGCCAAATTCCGACAGTATTTGGTGGGGAACAGGTTCAGGGTGAGGACTGATCACAACAACTTTAGGTTCTTTTTGGAGCAGAAGCAGCTATAGGAGAGGCAGCAGAAGTGGATTAGTAAGATCCAAGCATATGACTTTGACATTGAGTATGTCAAGGGTAAGAACAACATGGTAGCAGATGCCCTTTCACGTAGACCAGCCACGTTGTCTCTTATGAGCTTGGATACAGACTGGAGGGCTCGACTTTTAGTTGAGTACTCCAAGGACAGATTTGCATGTGAGGTTCTGGATGGACAAGTGGCGGATGACAGGTATAGGGTGGTCGATGAGATCATCTACTACAGGGATCGGATCTTCTTGACTGAGGGATCTCAGCTCAAGAAGAAGATACTTCAGGCATCACATGATTTACCTTTGGTTGGCCATTAGGGGTTTACCAAAACCTACAGGGCCATTATAGAGAGGTTCTCATTAAAGGGCCTCAAGGAGGACGTACTCCAGCACATTAGGGAGTGCGATGTTTGCCAGAGGAACAAAGGGGAGATGAGCCATCCCGCAGGATTATTGCAGCCTCTTCCCATTCCAGAGGGGAAATAGGAGAGTATTTCGATGGATTTCATCACAGGGTTGCCCATGGCGCAGGGCAAGGATTGTATCTTTGTCGTCGTTGATCCACTGACAAAGTATGCGCATTTTTTCGCCATATCCGCGCACTACACAGCAACACAGGTGGTCGAGCTATTCTTCAGAGAGGTTTTCAGGCTACACAGTCTTCCTAAGACCATCATCAGTGACAAGGACAGTCGCTTCATGGGCGGATTTTGGCAGGAGCTTTTCCGGTTGGTGGGGATGGAGTTGACACCGAGTACCAGTTATCACCCACAGACGGATGGACAGACGGAGATAGTTAACAAGTGGCTGGAGGGCTACTTGCGTAACTATGTCAGTGGGCACCAACGAGCATGGCTGAAGTGGTTGCATCTGGGGGAGTACTGCTACAACACTACTCATCACATGTCCATTGGTATGTTACCATTCTATGCTTTGTATGGGTATCATTCTTTATATTTTGCTGATGTGATGTTTGGTGCTAGCAAGGCTCTGAGAGGCAAGATTTGGATCCAAGAGAGTCAGGATATACTCCGAGCTCTCAAGGACAATATGGCTACAGCACAAAACTAGTAGAAGTTGTATGCTGACAGGGGTCGGATGGAGAGACAGTTTGAGGTAGGGGACTTGGTCTGCCTACGATTACAGCCATACCGACAGTCGTCACTGAAGCAGAAGGTAGCTGAAAAGCTCAAGCCCCGCTTTTACGGGCCATACAGGGTGATACGTCGGATTGGACAGGTTGCATTTGAGTTGGAGCTGCCCCAAGGCAGCAAGATTCATAACGTTTTTCATGTATCATGCCTGAAGAAGGCACTGGGGCAACAGGTGACAGTGACAGATGAGCTACCACCCACGGATGATGAGGGACATTTGGTGTTGCAGCCAGAGGCTATTATTGATACCAGGGAGAGGCATCTACGGAGCAGGACAGTCCGGAAATTCTTGGTGAGGTGGAAGAATTTGCTGGATGAGGATGCCACTTGGGAGAGTGAGAAAATTTTGCAGCATCCATCACTTCAGTTGCTTGAGGACAAGCAACATTTTGCCGGGGGAGACTGTAATATTCCTAATTAGCTATGGCTAATTGGAATATTCGATTTTGCTCAATTTTGCCGTCTATAGTTTATTCATAAATAAAAAGGTGAGTAAAGAAGACATAACTCACTTTAGAAATTAAAGTTCACTCCCTAGTAGCACAACGTTGTAACTTAAGTGAACCATGGGGGCCAAGAGACCACGCAGAGAGGGGGCCCACGTAGACACATGGAGGGACTACGCAGGCAAGAGGGAGCACGTGGCAACGTTGGAGGAGGTGAGCATTAGGGTTGAGAGGGGCTCATGCTATATAGAGGGGAGAGCTTCCTTATTTTGTTCATTCGTTGTTGATGATATTGAGCTGGTCATTTTGACTTCTTGAGCACGCTGGCTGTTTAGCCTGTCTGCAGCACTGTTTAGTACGTTGAGTGTCTCCGATAGGAGATCTCGCCCTTAGCCCCGGGGGACATCGAGTGCCTGCTCGGGCAAGGTATTTTCTTCAGCGTTTGGTGGGAGGATTGGTGTTTGGGTTTTGTTGCGGAGCTGTGCATTCAGAGACTACGCAGTCATTGAGAGGGAGGACGCAGTCCATTCAGGAGGAGCTCTGGATTGAGTTTCTTGCAGGGGTTTTGAGCCTGGAGATCGAGCAGAGGATCAACCTTTGCCTTTGGGAGGATTTTGGTGGAGTTTGAGGCCGTATTTCAGTTGTTCCTATTCAGCCTCTGCGCAAAGCCTTGGAGGGCAGCGTAATTCCCCAAGGGGGGTGATTTTCGGGGGTCAGCCATTTCAGATATGATTTCTAGGTTTTGCTGTGGTTGATAAGTAGAGGTGGATTCTAGATTTTCAGCTCATTCCGGCGAGGGGATCAGCCCCAAGTCATCAGTTCAGTTCAGCAGTAGCAGCTACACGGCAGTTTTCCAGCAGCTGGGATGCAGTTCAGAAAGCAACCATTTCTTGATGTTCTGAGAGTATTTCTTCACTTGCCTTGAGCAAGATTAGGTGCCATCACTCTGATCACCTATTGTACTTCATTATATTTCTCAGTATAATAAAATGGCTTAGCATTCACTCTTTATATTTCTGGATGATTTGTCATACATTCTATCTATGCTATTGTATGTCTGCTTTACTGTTATCTTTATGTATTTTCGGGTATTCTAGTTCTATACCACTTGGTGTGTTTATTTCATACTCTTAGACAGAGTCTGGAAAGGGCCAGGTAGCCTCCAGATCTCACTCTCTTCACAGAGGTGAAATATCTGGTAAACGACCTCCTAGTCCATCTTTGGTTGGAGTTTGTTTGTGTTTTAGAGATATCCCCGAAACAGGATATTACAGAGGTAAAAATCACTATTTTATCTGTCTGCCGAGGATTTTTCTTTGTTGGGTGAACCGGATTTTGGCACCCTAGTTGTAATCAGAATATTGTTGCTTAATAATACAAACCCTCAGATCTGCTACACCGGTTTTCCTCCATTGAGTTTTTCCGGGGACAATTGTCCAAAAATAATTGTGTCCTTTGTATGGTTTTCTCATTTATTTTTCATTAATTGATCTGTATATTTGTGGAGGCTAAAACGTATTTACATTAATATTTTCCTGAAGCATTTAGAAAATAACTTGTTAAATTAATGAAAACAAGTAGGTAATGTAAATCAGATTTCTGCAGTAGGATTTTTGTAACTTAGATTCAAGCATTTTCACAAGTGGTTGACTCCATAAGGCATTGGTCTCATTAATAATTCAATCTAATCTCATAACTTGCTAAATCAACCAAGTGGCTAGGCCATTCAATCATGTCTCCTGGACTTGTTGGTTCCCAATAAGTCTTGCGTTTCCTTCTTCTATAGGGACTACCCCCATAGCATGCTGTTGTGAGACAACTAGAATAGAGAGGCCGGGGATCAGAGTGACAACCTTCGACCTTTGTTGTTGTCGCACTGTGCCTGTACAATCTGAGCAACAACATGCACCATAAAGCCTTGCACTCTCTTGTTGCTAATTTGGTGTATCTTGTGCTTGGTTATTTCTCTCTATCCAACTTGTGCTAGCATTTGTTTCTCTCTAGGGATTTTTATACATAACTCTTATTTGTATTTTTACACATTGTGATCTTTCGTTCATTCTTATAAAAGTGATTTATTCTAAGGGCACCATAAGGCCTTGCTATCTCTTTTTGTTGGTTTTCTCCATCTTGTGCTTGGATATTTCTCTCTCTAGTGAACTTGTGCTAGGGTTTGTTTTTCTCTCTAGAGCTGCACCTCTCTTGGCTGCCATAGAGCTGTTTATCTCTTATTCATTGCAGAGTTTGGGTTGGTTTTGGTTCAGTTCGATTCTCTTGCTAACACTTGTGAATCTCAACTGTTGGTTCGAAAATAAACATAAAATTTGTGGCATTTATAAAACACATTCTTATGTCATTGATGTATTAAATACCTCATTAGTTTGATATTTGACAATTTGTCAAACACTGACAAGTCCAACAAGTGGTCTATCTTGGGTTTGAAAAACTTTTGTCCTTCACATCCTTTGCAGAATGTTGTCTCTTTTCTCTATCTCTTCATATGTCTAGGTTTCATAATCTCAGTTTAGTGCAGACAAGTCTACCTCACATGGTTTAGGTATCAAATATTCAATGCCAATGCTTTCATATTATAAAATTTTGCATGCTCAATATTAGATATTGAGTTCACTTCTTTTAGCATTGAGATGCTGTTTGAATGTTTTCCCAAGTGTTTTCATTGCAAGAATGATTGATCTTCTCCTTCAGACAAATTCACTTATTCCTTTTGCTCAATTCCTTCACTGAACTTAATGTAGAGGATTTTGGGACCCAAACTTTCAAAGGACTGTAGTATTTATTATGAGCCAACAATATGATGGTCACTGAAAATATTTATTATAGGCTCATTAGAATTGATTTCTTTGCATACTGTCACCTTTTGCAGGTTCCAGATGTCTATAAGGAAATAAGTCTGTCTGGGTGCAAACCAGATAAAAAAGCTAAAGCTATGTTGCGTTCAGCTCTGCGGTTCATGAAGAAATATTCCAAATCAGAGTGAAGCAGCATATAGAGTTTCAGTTGGAAAGATTTGTGTTGTCTATCATCCTTGCTGATCACAGAGTACATGGTTCTAAAAGGTTTTCCAGCAGTCATTAAAAGGTCAGTAATTTAGGATGCTTCTCTGACTGATTTTTGATAAAGAGGATACACGTCAAAAATGACAAATGGCTGATGCATAAATTACTGTCCTTGTGGGATCCACGTTGTTTCTATATATCAAAAGGGAATGACATCGTTTACTCCCTTCTAATCTGAAACATGTCACATAAATTGTCCATACACCATGGAAATGTTTCTGGCTTGATAGGAAAAATCCTAAAGGGCACTGACTGGGAACATTCCAATTATTCTCTCATTCAGGATGCATACTTCTTAGGTTAGTCGTTCTACTTTTTGGGATGTGGACACATGGAATAATAGAAAACACGATGTATGTTCCTGTTTTGATACGGAACATATGCATTGACTAATTCGGGTTGCATTTCCCATCCTGGGAAGCATTCCATGTTTTTCAGAATGTTCAAATTTACTATTAATGTGATCTCCGTGAAATTTTTTTTTAATCTGGAAGGATAAATTTTTCATTGGTTTGTACTATTTCATCTAGTATACCATGTTAGATTTTTCAGAATGTTCAAATTTAATATTAATGTCATCTCCGTGCAATTTTTTTAAAACTGGAAGGATCTATTTTTCATTGGTTTGTACTATTTCATCTGGTATACCATGTTAGATGGTGCTTAATAAAGACAAAAACATTCTTTGTGACCCAACATTCATTATGGATTGAAAATTTAAACCATTTCACTTAAGGTTGACCGAATTTTGCAAATTTAACACTCATGCTGTTAAAATATGGAAATAAAATTTTCCGCAAATGTTCCATGTAACATCTAATTTGTCATAATAACTCTGCAGTCTAGCTCAATGTTGCACGAAGCGGGGATGAAGTGGGGACGTTTTTTGGAAGCAGGGACGCAGAAGTGTCATTTCCAAAAAATATAGGAAGCGAAGCGTCTCGGAAGTCTACTATATATATATATATATGTATTTTTTTAATCTTATTTTTTTATTTTTTTACATTTATATTAAAAAACATCCAAAATACCAAATTAATTGTAGAAGATATTGAAGCATGCATATTTGTACATAAATCAAGATAGATATGACATCCATTGTACATAAATGGTTAATTATTCGAGCATCAACCATTTAGATGCATCAAGCATCTAGAATCTAGATTCTTCTCCTCTTGTCTAGCCTTTGCCTCTACCTCGATTATCTAGGGACATTAGTCAACATTGCCCAATTTTGATCAAACTACCTAATGCAAGCCTTAAAATATGGTAGAAAAAACTTAACATGCTTGATCAATGATTTTGACTTGATTGAAATTTAAGTTTTTGCTAACAACATGACAAAGGAGTTCAGCAATTAACACCACCAACACTAGGGTACATATAGGGCTTGGTGCTCTTGATTAAATGCTAGTCACATACCCCCATACATGATATAATCTAATGAAATTCCACAATCACATTGATCATGAATTCCTAAAAACTGTTTAAGTCTGCTGAATTTTGAATAGGATATGAAATTCTATTTTCTCCATATGAAGTCCGATTAGGCTGGAACCACTCTCAAACATCCTGAGTCATTTCATGGTAATGTTAAAAATTTAAGTAAAAGGATCATTTTACTTAAAGAATTTAACATTACCATGAGGGAGCATCTAGGAAGCATTTAGGGAGCATCTAGGAAGCATTTAAGGAGCTTCACGGGGGCACCCTGGGAGTGTTCGAGAAGCCCCAACCCAACTTAAGTCAAAAAAAAAAAAAAAATTAGAACTTTGTGGAACCCTATGGAACTGCCTGTAGTGATCCCAACCATATAAACCATGTGAAGTCTAGCCTTAAAAAGAAGTTTGAAATGACAGACTTAGGACACTTGCATTATTTCCTTGGTCAACAAGTCTTGCAATCCAAAGAAGGTATTTCCCTCTCTCTGTCCAAGTATGCTTGTGATCTTCTACACCACTTTCGCATGGAAGACTGTAAGCCAACCCCTTCTCCCTTTCAGTTTGGAGTCAAGCTTTCAATAACTTGTACTACCCCTAAAGTTGATGCTACCTTATACCATCGACTTGTTGGTAAACTTCTATATCCAACCCATACTCGTCCTGACCTTTCCTTTGCCGTTGGTCTTGTCACTCGGTTTATGCACCAACCTCATGAAAGTCACTGGAAAGCATCTAAAAGAATACTTTGATATATTCGAGGTACAATTCAGTTCGGGATTCATTATAGTGCAGGAGCATCTCCATTGTTGATTGGTTTCACTGATCTGATTGGGCTGGTGACCCTGATGATCGAAAGTCTACTGCAGGATATGTATTCACTCTTGGTTAAGGACCTATTACATGGTCTTGTAAGAAACAAAGTGCCATCTCTCTTTCTTCAGCAGACACACAGTATCGTGGTGCAGTTGAAGTTAGCAAGGAAGCCATGTGGCTTCGTCAGATCCTATCTGAATTTAGTCTTCATCAGCAGCGTCCAACTACACTTTGGTGTGATAATTAGAGTGCCATTCAACTATGTAAAGATCCAGTTCAGCATCAGTGTATGAAACACATTGAGCTCCACATACACTTCATCAGAAAGCTCATTCATGATCGTGTTCTTGAAGTGCAGTATTGTCCAACCAATGATCAAGTAGCCGATATCTTTACAAAGGCTCTCACAGAATCAAAGTTTACCAAACTTTGACCCATGCTTGGAGTCCAAGAAAGTTATCCTTAAGGGGAGATAGGCTCTAATGCCTCCTCCTCTTATTTTGTCGCCTTTGTAAATCCTTCAATCCTATCCCAAGTAGTTCTTAAGGGGGGATGTTAGGATATTTCGACACATAGGAAATAGGCTCCTTTTGAAGGGATCAACCCTTCCATAGCAGAGTTCCTTGGGTAGTTGGAGGCCATTATTTCTAGCAACTCATCTCAGAGGCCAGCGTACCCAGCAGAAGTGCGTATCCATCCCAAGGGGGTGATTTTTCGGGGTTAGCCTTTCCGGAAATCCTTCGCGGGTTGTTCTGGGTTTTTGGAGGAGAGTCCGGTGTCCGAGTTTCAGATTTTTCTGAGCAGCAGAACAACTGCTTTTTGCAATCCCTTTCCAGCCAACAACAACATTTCCAGCAGGACAGCGCAGAGGAGGAGCCACGCAGAGCATTAGAGGAGCATACTTTCTAAGCAGGGAAAGAGAGATCATTTCATCCTACCTAGAGCAGGCCAAGGTGCTATTATCTGAGCACTACTTGTACTTGTCCCTCATTTCAGAAATATTAATAAAATGGCTTAGTAGTTCTAGTTTATTTGCAGTGTTTTTCATGCATGCTTCTATTTGATGTAGTTTTAGTCTTGTGTTGCTTTGTATTACTGTCTATTCCAAATTTGGGATATTACAGTGGTATCAAAGCTCATAGACTTGGCTCAGCCTGTGGAGCAATTGGTCTATGACACCCGAAGATAGAGAGTTCATCACATACCGGAAGAAGAGATAATGAAGCAAAGAGCATAAGCTCAAAATCACACCTGATCAAGAGGATAGCGTTCTGGTTGAGAAAGACAAGGGGAAGGCGCCAATGGCAGATGAAAGAGATGAAGAGGAGTTTGGTAACCTCCTCTTAAAATCAGTGTAAGCTTTCCAAAAAGATAGAGGAAATGGGACAGAATATTGCCAGAGAAAACAGATAGCGTGAGATTCCAAGGGAATTTCAAAATGGAGAAGGGTCCAGTACTTCTCACCATGTACGGGAGCAGAACGCTGCGCAGCAGGTAGTGCTACACACTCCCCCATGTTCCACCA
Organism: Pinus albicaulis; assembly: GCA_034641835.2. Taxonomy (NCBI): domain Eukaryota; kingdom Viridiplantae; phylum Streptophyta; class Pinopsida; order Pinales; family Pinaceae; genus Pinus; species Pinus albicaulis. The sequence continues at coordinate 182,849,896 of CM076574.1, forward strand.
TGCCCACATTCTTGACTTCAGGAGCGGGAACAGGAGGACCCCAGGAGCTAGAGGTCGCTCATTATGGGGAGTATTTTGCAGAATATCATTCATATGGGCTAGAGTTTGGAGATGCCCTCACCTTCAACGAATTTCGCCAACTGAAAAACAATAGCAGACCACACAACTAGAATAGAGGAGGGTACACACAGGGGAGTGACCTGCAACATACTGTGGGCAGATTTTTCTTGCCTACCTATGATGGATCATGGAAGTGTTCGACAAAGGCTTGGGTGGAGAAGCTAAACATTTATTTTCAGCTTAACCAAATGGCGGAGGTAGAGGCTATCAAGGTGGCAACGCTACACCTTGAGGGAGAAGCCCACGACTGGTGGTTCCACGGGATGTCTACGCTGGGTCACGCAGGGGTGACAACGTATGCGGAGTTCCCCCGGAGGTTGGTTGAGAGATTTGATTGGAAGGACCCAGAGGAACATTTTTTGAGCTCACCAAGCTCAACCAGACAAGGAACCCGGAAACTTACATTTCCGATTCTTGAAGCTCTTAGTGATGGTTCCAGATCTTTCTGTGGCTAGTAGAGTGTATATGTTTATTGATAGATTGGCGGAACCTTTGTGTGGGTTAGTCAGATCCACTAGGCCTACTACGCTTTAGGACTCAGTGGGGAGGACTAGGGACTTGCAGGATGCCATGCCGAGGATGAGAACTCCTTTTCCCCACAAACTAACATTCTAGCAGAGGGAACCAGGGCTGAGGGCCTTTGGATGATGATACCTGGAGAGACTTGAGACGGAGGAAGCTATGCTTCAATTTCTAGGAGCCATGGGCACTGGGTCATTGTTGTGCCGCAGGGAAGGCACACTAAATTGAGGTCTTCTCCGACAATGAGGGAGAAGAAGAGGCATATGAGAAGTTGGAGGGAGATGCCAACATTGGTGCACCAGGAGGAGATCATCCACCACCACCTCCCCCAACAGCAGGAGGAGCAACGTTTGCACCTAATGGAGGAGTCCTTGCATCCTTGCGGGGAGTTCCCAAGTACTTAACGCTGAGAGTCTGAGGTGCAGTCTAGGGGTAGCATGTCTCAGTACTGGTGGACAACGGGGACACCCATAACTTCATTGATGCCCAACTAGTGCAAAGGAGGGGCATACCGACAGAGAGCTTTGATGGTTTCTCCGCATTGGTTCCAGGTGCCATGACCATGCAGTGCATGCAGTATATTCCGACATTAACAGTGATCATGGGGACATACACAGTGACACATCATTTTTTGTAGTCAATATTCCAGATACCAATGTGGTATTAGGTGTACAATGGATTATTACGCTTGGGAAGGTCACTACAGATCGGGAGACGCTGGAGATGGAGTGGACGAATAAGAAGAGTGGGAAGCATGTGATGATCAGAGGCATGCACACATACCCTCCCCAGGCAGTCTCTACACACTGGATGGAGGTAGATTTCCGGAAGGGAGACATAGAGTGGGCAGTGGAGCTGCGTATTTCAGAGACAGGAGTCTCAGGTCAGCTAGTGCATCCCGATGTGCAGACTATATTAGACTGTTACTCCACGGTTTTTGGGCACATACCACTGGGGCAACCACCAGAACAGGGGTTTAAGCGTACTATTGAGCTGGAGCAGAGGATCCAGGCAGTGATCACCACCCCTAATAGGCACCCCAAAGCCTACAGGGATGAGATTGAGAGAGCCATACATGAGCTCTTGGCATTGGGACACATCAAGCCCAACATTAATCCCTTTGCTTCCTCCATAGGCTTGGTGAATAAGAAGGACGACACATTACGGATGTGCATCGACTATAGGGAACTGAACAAGAAAACCATGAAGAATCGCTACCCCATCCCTAGGATTGATGAACTCATGGATGAGTTGAGGGGAGCGAAGTTCTCCAAGATCGATCTGAGGTCAGAGTACCATCAGATGAAGGTGAGGGACTAGGATGTTGCCAAGACTGCGTTCAGATGCCACTATGACCACTTTGAATTTTTGGTGATGCCCTTTGGGCTGGCTAATGCTCCGACCACCTTCCAGTCTTGTATGAGCCACATCTTCCGTGGTCAGTTGAGGAAGTTCGTGCTGGTATTTTTTGAAGACATTCTCATCTACAACCACACATGGGAGGAACTCTTGCAACACATTGAGGTTGTACTACGTATCTTGGAGGAGCAACATTCTATGCTAAGCTGTCCAAGTGCGAGTTTGGGCTCTTAGAGATACTCTAATTGGGGCATATCATCGGAGTGGACGGAGTAAGGGTCCATGAGGAGAAGATTTGGGCCATCCGGGATTGGCCGAAACCAAAGAATGTGACAGAGCTCCGAGGGTTTGTAGGCATCTGCACCTACTACCGGAAGTTTGTAAAGGGATCTTCACAGCTTTCAGCACCCCTCACGGATCTCACCAAGAAGGGGGCTTTTGGTTGGACAAATGTTGCGCAGAGGGCCTTTGACAAGCTCAAGGAGGTGATGAGCAGTTTCCCAGTGTTGGCATTGCCTGATTTCATGCAGCCCTTTGTGCTGGAGTGTGATGATTCATGAGAGGGAGTAGGCGTAGTTTTGATGCAGGGGGGCCATCCTATAACTTTAGAGAGTCAGAAGCTACTACCGCATGAGAGATTGTACCCTATATATGACAAAGAGATGTTGGCCATCATGCATGTGTTGGCCAAGTTTCGCTGTACCTGGTGGGTGACAGTTTTCGAGTGAGGACTGACCACAACAGTCTCTGGTTCTTCCTTGAGCAGAAACAGTTGCAGGAGAGACAACATAAATGAGTCAGCAAGATCCAGGCCTATGATTTTGACATCGAGTATGTCAAGTGGAAGAACAATGTGGTGGCAGATGCTTTATCACGAAGACCGACAACGCTGTCCTTGATGAGCCTTGATGTAGACTGGAGGGCTTAGTTGTTGGTGGAGTATTCCAAGGACCGCTTTGCTTGTGAGATATTGGACGGGCATGTAACAACTGACAGGTATCGGGTGATGGATGAGCTCATCTATTACTGAGATAGAATTTTCTTGACAGGTAACTCCCAACAAAGGGAGAAGATCTTGCGTGCAACCCACTACTCACCGCTTTCAGGTCATCAAGGGTTCACTAAAACCTACAGGGCCATAAGGGAGAGGTTCTCATGGAAGGGCCTCAAGGAGGACGTACTCCGACATGTCAGGGAGTGCAAAGTTTGTCAAAGGAACAAAGGGGAGTTGAGCCGCCCTATAGGTTTGCTACAACCGCTTCCCATTCCGGAGGGGATATGGGACAACATCTCCATGGATTTCATCACAGGGTTGCCCATGGTGCAGGGCAAGGATTGCATCTTTGTAGTTGTTGATCGACTGACAAAGTATGCGCATTTCTTCGCCATCTCCGCATTGTATACTGCTTCACAGGTGGCCAAGTTGTTTTTCCGAGATGTTTTCAGACTCCATGGTCTTCCAAAGACCATAGTCAGTGATCGGGACAACCGGTTTTTGGGCGACTTTTGGTAGGAGCTATTCCGTTTGGTGGGTACTGAGTTGACCCCCAGTACCAGATATCACCCACAGGCGGATGGAAAAACAGAGATAGTGAACAAGTGGCTGGAGGGCTACTTGAGAGACTATGTCACGGGGCAGTAGAAGGCTTGGCTGCGTTGGCTTCACCTTGGAGAGTACTGCTACAACACGACATGCCATATGTCGATTGGTATGTCTCCATTTTACGCTTTGTATGGTTATAATGCTCTAACTTTTGTTGACCTAATGTTTGGAGCTAGAAAGGTCCCAAGGGCTAAAGATTGGATCCAGGATAACCAAGGCATACTCCAGGCTCTCAAGGACAACCTGGCCACAACACAGAACCAACAGAAATTGTATAAAGGCAGAGGTCGCATAGAGAGATAGTTTGAGCTGGATGATCTAGTTTACCTCAGTCTTCAGTCGTACAAATAGTTCACGTTGAAGCAGAAAGGAGCGGAGAAGCTCAAGCCTCGCTTCTATGGACCATATAGGGTGATTAGACGAGTTGGGGAGGTAGCGTATGAGCTAGAGCTGCCAACTGGGAGCCAGATCCACAACATTTTCCACGTTTCATGCTTGAAGAAAGCTCTTGCGCAACAGGTGGCTGCAACTATGGAGCTCCAACCTACAGATGATGAGGGGCATTTGGTGCTACAACCAGAGGCCATTCTAGACACTCGGGAGAGACAACTAAGAAGCAGGATAGTCAAGGAATATCTGATTAGATGGAGGAACCTTCCAAATGAGGATACCACTTGGGAGGGGGAAAAGATCTTGCAGCATCCATCCTTGCAATTGCTTGAGGGCAAACAACGTTTTGGCAAGGAGGACTGTAATATTCCCAATTAGTAGACATCTAATTGGAATATTCATTTTTGTTAAAATTTTCCTTTCTAAAGTTCATCAGGAAATAAAGGGGTGAATGGACCCATAACCCAACATTAAAATAAAATCACTTTCCTAAAGTCACTTAGGCAAGATAATTAAAAGTCAAGGCAGGGCCCATGAGGCCAAGTGACAGTGCATGAGAGGTGGCAGCGTGGGGACATGCAGCGCAGAGCATCGTGGGGACAACGTGGCAGAGGGACAACGCAACACTAGTGGGCCCAAGCGAATGTTGGAGGCTCAATAGCATAAAAAGGGGATGAGGGCAACCATTCTCATTCATTCATACATCTTCAGAATTTCTGTCTATCAAAACCAGAGCACACTTGAGCTGTTTAGCCGAGTCTGCAAGTGTTGTTTAGCACATGAGTGTCTCCGAGCAGAGATCCCAATCTCGTCCACAGGGGACTTCGAGTGCCCGCTCAGGAGAGGAATCCTATCTTCAGTTTTTGTGAGCAACATCATTGATTCTGCGTCAGGATTACACAGCTCATCCCAGGCCAGTGCAGTCACTCAGGAGATTATGCAGTCAAGGAGGAGAGCAGCTCCGGGAGAGGAGGAAGCTTGAGATATTTCATCTGGAGGCTTGTGAAGGGATCAACCCTTCCATAACAGAGTTCCTTGGGTAGTTGGAGGCCATTCTTTCCAGCAACTCATCTCAGAGGCCAGCGTACCCAGCATAAGTGTGTATCCATCCCAAGGGGGTGATTTTCCGGGGTCAGCCTTTCTAGAAATCCTTCGCGGGTTATTCTGGGTTTTTGGAGGAGAGTCCGATGTCCGAGTTTCAGATTTTTCTGAGCAGTAGAACAACTCCTTTTCGCAGTCCCTTTCCAACCAGCAACAACATTTCCAGCAAGACAACGCAGAGGAGGAGCCACACAGAGCATCAGAGGAGCATAATTTCTGAGCAGGGAAAGAGAGATCATTTTAGCCTGCCTAGAGCAGGCCAAGGTGCTATCATTCTGAGCACTACTTGTACTTGTCCCTCATTTCAGAAATATTAATAAAATGGCTCAACAGTTCTGTTTTATTTGCAGTGGTTTTTATGCATGCTTCTATTTGCTGTAGTTTTAGTCTTGTGTTGCTTTGTATTACTGTCTATTCCCAATTTGGGATATTAAAATCGAACTATGTGGTCGTTGGAAACTTGTTGCTAATGGAGAGGCACCCCACAATGTTTTGGGTCCATGTGCTTCCGATTACCTCAATTCGATGCTTGAAGATGTGGTAAAAATATCCTTCATTAAGGTCTTTTATCAGGCTAGGAGAACCAAAAAATTTATTAGAACCATGCGTTTGTTCTTTAACCTCATGAGGGAATACATAAGAAGCAGGGAGTTGTGTCCTACAATCACATGATTTTCCAGCAACTTCATTTCTCTACAATCACAAGATTTTCCAGCAACATCATTTCTCTTTAGTCTATGCTTCAATGTAAGTTTGAGTTGAAGCAAACGCTTGTTTATGTTGAGTGGCATGATTGTGCATTCAGTACAAGACAAGATGGGAAAGCCATTGTTAAACTAGCGTACACCAAGTCCTTTTAGGAAGGAGCGTAATAAATGGCCATGGTTAGTGAACCTTTGGTAAAGGTTTTCTACATGGTTGACGGGGATAAGCCCATAATGGGAAACTTGTATGAGACCATGGATAGGGCCAAAGAAGCTACTTGATCTTATTATGTGGGTAAGGGTATCCCAAGATATGATAAAATACATGATGTTATGGATTTGGTTGGTAGTGTATGGAGTAGCGTGATCCATCGATTCATTCATCTAGCAACACTTCCCTCCAACCCTACCTATGCTTACTCATGCAACTTTTATTTTGATGGTGAGGTGATTGAAGGGATTTTGATATGTCTCTAGAAGATGGTACCTAATGTTGATGCTCGTAGAAAAATTAATCACAAGGAGGAGATGTATCTGGAGGCTAGTGGACTATTTGGCTTTGCTAATCTTGTTAATGAAAGGAGTATTTTGATGGCATGCAAGCCACTAGAATTTAGAACTTTAATTGTGTTTATTTGAACGTTGAATTATGCCTTAATGAAATGTAATACAAGTCCTTTTTTTTCTCTCTTATTTGTTGTAGACGTTTAGTGGTGAGATTATGTTACAAAAACACCAAATTTATGGAAATTTTCCATTTGAGCCCTCAACCAAACTTGTAGTGCTTCAATAGCACAATTGGAATGTTCTTGATAAAGTATACTTAAAAAAGTGTGTTAGGTTAGATAACTAAGTAATTACATTTATTATAATTTATGACCATCTAACATATTTATGATCCTTGAGACTCATTAAATTTACTTATGACCCTCTCACAAGTTGGATTTCAAACATCTTAATTTTTGACTGAGTGAGGCAACTAAAGAAGATACCTAATGTGGACCACATTGGCCTAGATGATATTAACATAATGTATAAATGGAGGGTGAAGTATGAAGCATTTGTGTTGGAGGAGGCACCTACATGGTTAGAAGAGCAACAACACTAGTCACAAGAGGTAGGGGACGCGCAACAAGAGTGGGGCTAGAGGGGTACTTTGATATCATGGATGGTGATATGGCAACATCAATACCACCCATTAGTTGATGTTAGATAAATGATTCATGAACTTCTAGTGGCAAATGAGCCATGCCATTTTCTTGTAAAAGGGGGATAAGAAATTGATATTAGATAGCTAGCTACTAGTTTTTGTCACTATGAATAACTCATAATGATGGGATACAATTATTTATTCGATGTCATTTTGTGTTGGTTGGCCATTGTTGAGTTATTGATTGGAGAAATATTAGGGTTTAGGATTCAATATCAACTTTGATGTAACATTTTTGATTTGGCTTCCATTATATCATATATATTAATGGTTTTTCCATATCTATGTGCTAATATGTTTGTTTGATGTTGTTGTTGGCTTATATGTTTAAAAATTTGAAAAAATGGCAATTATTATATTTTTTAATGCTTTTCTTGTTTCACCAATTTTTGTTTTTCAATTTTTTTTTGTCGATGTTGAAAAGTTGTATTTCAGACCCTTGCTGATTTTTTTACTTGGAGAGATAATTAGTAGGTATACATTTTCCTAGATTTGGCATTCAATCATCTCTGAGTATGTTATGATCATACAATTGCATTCTTTTGGTACCCTAGCAATGTTTTGTAAGATTTCTAGATTAGGTTGTCAAATTATTTTGAAGGAAGTGACATTAGGTAGTTTTTTAGGGAATCATCATGACATCATTCAATGTAAGTTTTGGTATGTGTTTGAGCCCAACTTGCAGGAAACTCTTAGTTTGGTCACATCCTAGTACCCAAGACTCCTGGAAACATCAAAACAGGTACAAAACACATTTGAAACACCATCGACCATATTATACAACACTTCGAAATTTAGAAATGTCGTATGGTACAACCGATGACATTTCTAAGGCATTTGGGCAACTTCCAATGATGTTTTAGGCACATTTTGGGAAGTTTCCAAGCCCACCTAAATGCCCATTAGGGGTATGAGACCCATAGGAAAAATCATCCTATTTGTGTCAACGACGCTTTTAAGACAAAATAGAGACATGGGATTGAGCTTCGAGGGGTTTGTCACTTTGTTAATCAATGGTAATATTAATTATGTAAAAATTGTCATTCTTTTTATCTTACTTGATTTATCATTTTACTTAAATTACTAATATTATCATTAATTGTTTCAGGATGTTTGAGAGTGGTTCCAACCTCGTCGAACTTCATATGGAGAAAGTAGAATTTCATATCCCATTCAGAATTCAACAGACTTAAGAATTTTTGGGATTTTAGGGTTGGCAGGGTCATGGTGTTTCCATTGATTCTATCATGTACAAGGGCATGGGATTGACATTAATCAAGCCACTGATTTTCTTCTAAAATGTTATTTATTTGTGCCATTCTTATTTTCTTGCAAGACATCGTGTTATTAAAAGAAGAAAAAAAACACTATATTCATATTTTTTGTTTTTTTTTATATTATACCATAGTTTCACACATACCAATTTTGGGGAGGTCATGTTATTAGGCATTCCCTTTTCATAAAATTGTACACGTTTCCATGTTTCATGCAACATAGGTTGGAGCAATTTTTTAATAAAACTTTGCAAGCATTTTATATTAAAAATAAAAAAAAACAAACAAATTATGAGCTTGATGATACTCTAGTGGATATAATGCCATGGATTGACTTTAACTTAAAAAATACCCTTTTAATGATCTATCATTGCATGCATTTAAAAATTGCAAGGATATCTCAAAGTGAAAGGTGAATTTCTATTATATTGTTGCATTTAGATTTAATTTCAGAGTTTCCCTTATAAACTATCACAATTTTCTGCATGTTCATTCTTAACATAAGCTAACATTTTGTAACACGTTTTAATATCAAATAAGAAACTGGGTTCAATAAAATAGGAGAATAGGTTCAAATTTATTATTGATTGACCTAAAAAATTGAAGTCCACATTGTCTATGTGAAAATAATAACTATAGTGGCATGAGTTATTCTCATGTTGTTTTCAGAACAAATATTTTGAGCATTTTCTTTTATGTTCAAGTGATATCCTAGTGAGGATATAATGCCATGGATTGATTTTAACTTAATGAATGTGCTTTTAATGATCTATTGTCGCATGCATTTAAAAATTTCATGGATCTCTCAAAGTGAAAGGTGAATTTCTATTATATTATTGCATTTAGATATAATTTCAAAGTTTCGCTTATATAGTATCACAAATTTCTGCATGTTCATTCTTCACTTATGCCAACATCTTGTAATGCTCATTAATATCGAACAAGACACTGGGTTCAATAAAATAAGAGAATAGGTTCAAATTTATTACCAATCAAACTAAAATATTGAAGTCCACGTCGACTATTTGAAAATAATAACTATAGTCGCATGAGTTGTTATCATGTTGTTTCTAGAAAAAATATTTTAAGCATTTTATTTTATGCTCAATAGTGGTATGAGCGCATAGAAAATTATGGAGAAAGGGAGAGTTTCTCATCAAAAAGGATTTGTGCCTCTTTTCTCAATAATACATATCTATAATACAATATTGTTCCAAAGAGTGTGTTAAAGATAGAAATAATTCTTCATAATTTATGGCTTTATTCATGATATGTATTGGATTGAGAATAGAAGGAAAGATCATACAATGTTGTAGGGAAATTAGAAGAATTGTATTGAACACAAATAATTATTGTTAAATATTTAAATGGTAAAAAACGTTGCAATATACATCTCAATACAAAATGGATAGAGCACAGTGGTTGCATATCTTTGAGAAGAGATGTGAAGGTGGAGCTTATTTGTAAAAAATTCCTAATAAAAGGTTGGAACTACAATTTATAATAATATCAAAATACCTAGAAAGAAAACACTTTGAAATGTTGGAACCTTAACCCTTAAATGATTAAGCTAAGCAAGAATGTTGAGTTGGACAATTATGAATTGTTCAAGAAAAAGGGAAGGCTTGTGAAGATCATAACTTTTTTCTCGGTGCTCAATTTTGGGTCTTTAGTTTGTTCCAAAAAACATTAATATAATGAGTCATATTATTGAGCTTTAGGTGTAACTTGCCCCATGCATGCGAAAACCTAAAAAAATGTGTTCATAAATCATGACAAAAATTGCCAATATTGTGATTGTTTTTGAGATGGCCATAGATGGTCACATTTCAATAGTTTTTCTTGAACAAGAAATTCCATTTTTTCAAAATGGAATACTAGTTGATATGGTATTAAATCCATTAGGAGTACCTTCACGAATGGATGTAATACCATTTTTTGAATGTTTGCTCGATTTAGCAAGAAACCTGATGAACAAAAACATTATAGAATAACACCTTTTGACAAAAGATACAAGTGATAAGCTTTGAGAAAACTAGTTTTCCTAAACTTTAAAAGGCTAGTGAGTAAACAACTAATCCATGGGTATTCGAACCAGATCATCCTGGAAAACATAAATTAATCGATGGAAGAACATGAGATGGTTTTGAACCTATTAAAATAGGAAAAGCTTATATGTCGAAATAGAGTCACCAAGTTAATGAGAAAATACATTCATGTTCCAGTGGACCTTATGCATGGGTTACATAACAACCTCTTAGAGGAAAATCGAAATGAGGGGGAAATGAATAAGAAAAATGGAAGTTTGGGCTGAAGAAGGTTTTGGTGTTGCTCATGTCTTACAAGATGTCAATCCTTTTGTATTAAATAACAACAATCCCCATTATTTTAAGTTGTTGTACTAGTGGGGGGTGCTTTTGCTAGATTTGGTTGAATAGGTCCCTCCCAATACATCTATCTAATTTAAAAATCCCCAATTTTTACTAGATCTTTAGGTATTCATTTTTTCCGTGGAAATTTTAATACCCCTTTTTATTTTCTACTCCTACTACATAGACAAGGCCATACTCTTTTTGTAAATTTATGTAGATGTTCTATGCTTGATGCAACTTTACTTTTTACTACAGCAATCACATAAACAATCAAGTAAAATGCTGATAGAACATCCAAGTGAATCTACAGAAGACAAACCAGAAACATATAATTGTGTTGGTGTTTTACGGCGGTCAACAGGATGCTTCAACCAACAAAGTCTCAATACGGTCAGCGAACCAGAAGTGTCACACACATAGCCCTTAAAGACAACTCATCAAAAATCAACATAATTCAACAAAAGAATCCCACATCCAGATTTCCGGCATCATCCAGATTTACGGCATCATCCATATTTATGGCATCCATTTACGACATCATCCAGATTTACGACATCATCCATATTTACGACATCATCTAGATTTACGGCATCATCCATATTTACGACATCATCCATATTTATGGCATCTATTTCCGACATCATCCAGATTTACGACATCATCCATATTTATGGCATCATCCAGATTTACGACATCATCCATATTTACGGCATCCAAATTTACGGCATCATGAGGATGTGTGTGATGAGATGATTGAAATTTCCTCCAACGTTGACTATTTATATCAATCATTGAGGGTGTGTGACACATTTGCTGGGGGTGTAAAACCTTAAGGCTGACCTGCACATATTTTGAAAGTATTAAAAATAATTTCAAAATAAATGTTCTGCTCATCGGATTGAGATCAAATTTAGATTGATATTACACCTCTCTGAAAGAGGAACCCAATACAAATATTGGTATCTTCATCTAAGCATCACAACATGGAGTTTGGACCTAGTTGTCCAATTTTAACACTCCCTCTCAACTAGGGAGAACTCCATCCACCTGTGCAATCAAACATCGTGCGTCATCTCGCCGTAACTTGCTTTGCTGGCCTCTTTATTTCAGAACAGAAGTGGGTCAGTCACAAAGACATCATTCCCCGGCTGACAGATTCAACCCAGAGGTCCAAAACCTCTATTATACTCACAAAGAGTCTCATACCAACTCGAAGTTGGTTTACCTGACCCGAAGTCAGTAGGAGGTCCGAAACCTCGCTTGGACTCAAGAGAGTCATATATACTAACCCGAAGTTAGTCTCACTGACCTGAAGTCAGTAGGAGGTCCGAAACCTCACTAGACTTGATCCCAGATCAAGTGGTTGGACATGTGTCATCCTAGATAGAGAGTACGACAATCTTTGATGCGTCCATCAGTCTTTGCTACTAGTCTCTAGCTTTTCCCACCTCATTGGCCAAATGAGAGGTACTTCCCATGAGTTTGGAACTCAAATGGGTAGGATGCATATGGGGCACAAATAATGAGAGGAAAACCAACTCAATCATCACGGTGGGGCCCAAGCACACCAACAAGGTTCGGCAAGCCTAGCCCTATGGTTGCTTATAGCTCCGAGAAGCTATCCCCAAAGCCCCCCAGAGCTCCCAGAGCTCATCGTCCAACAAGACCCTCAGAATAGGGTCGTTCCACGATACCAAGATTCTCATGGAAGGTTAGGAACATGACCTTCCCCAAGGGAATTGTGGGAATATCCACGTCCTTCTCATCAGTTCCTATATGATCGAGCCTTACGGCGCCTCGCTGTACCATATCCAGATAAAGTGGTACCAACCATCAACATGCTTGGATCGTTTGTGGAACACGAGATTCTATGACAAACGAATCCCCCTCTAGTTATCACAAAGGATAACAGTGGCATTTAGCACATGCTCGAACAACTCACTGAAGAGCTTTCGCAACCAAGTGACTTCACAACAGGGCATACATGTTACAATGTATTCGGCCTCAGTGGTGCTCAAGGCTACCAACTTCAATTTCCTGCCCGAATCAGATCTACGTGTGAAGTAGCATCTATATGTGCTCTTGCGATCCACCACACTGCCAGCCCAATCGGCATCAATATATCCATGGAGTTTCATACTCCCAGCAGTGTATCTCAACCCATGGTCTATCGTGCCTCAGATATATCTCAAGAGTTTCTTGGCACCAATCCAGTGAATGTTATGATCAACCATGTGTTGACTCAAAGTGTTCACTGCACAACATACGTCCGGACGTGCGTTCACTAAGAACATCAGGGCCCCTACGAGTTGAAGATACTCGGTAGGATTTGCTAGCACGGGCCCAACAGCACTGCCACTCAACTTCTTAAAGTTGAGCTCCATTGGTGTTGACACGGACTTACAGTCCATCATACTAAATCTTTCCAGAAGCTTCACAATGCATTTTCCTTGAGAAAGGAAAATCTCACCAGGTCTTTGCCAGACCTCCAAGCCTAGGAAGTAGTGCATCAGTCCTAGGTCTTTCATCTCAAACTCAGCAGCGAGCTCCCTCTTGCACTGATGAATGAGAGGTTCACCACCTGTCAGGAAGAGGTCGTCCACATACAACACCAGAATGAGAGGCTTCTCTCTATGAACCTTGAAGTAAAGGTTCGGATCAACATTACTACGAGTGAAGCCCAGCTTCATCAGGTAGCTATCTATCCTCTCGTACCAAGTCGTGGGTGCTTCCTTCAACCCATAGAGGGCTTTCTTCAACCTGCAGACATGGGTGTCCTGATCCTGGACTTCGAACCCCAAAGGTTGCTCCACATACACCTCTTCCTTTATCGCACCATGAAGAAGTGTGGTCTTCACATCCATCTGATGAAGACTCTATCCTTGCGTAGCAGCAAGGGATATGATAGATCGGATGGTGGTATATCGGGCCACAGGTGCAAATATATCATCATAGTTTATGCCTTCCTTTTGAGAGAAGCCACGGGCAACGAATCTTGCCTTGAACTTTTCAACACTTCCATCAGATCCATGCTTGATCTTGTAGAGCCATTTTGAGGTGACAACTGATTTGTCCTCCAGCCTTGGAACCACATCCCAGACATCATTCTTCATTATGGACTCATACTCTTCGTGCATAACATCCTTCCAAACTTGATGGTTTACGACTTCCTCAAAAGATCTAGGCTCAGATTGTACAATAGTACTCATGGCTGCCAGATACCCTTGGTATCTACTTGGCTTCTTGCTTTCACGGAATGTCCCCCTTGGGCGCCATATGTCCCTTGGCATCCTCGAGAGTGTCCCTAAGCCATGATGGTCTCTTCCCTATTGGAGGAGGTGGATGAATCGGGTCCATTGGTCCTTCAACATCGGGCATCGTCTCATCCTTCGGTTCTTCTTGATTTCCAGGCCTTGCTTCATGATCTTCCTCAGATCTCGGAAGATTGACTACTTTCCTCAGGGAAGCATCTTTTTCAAAGGTAACATCATGGCATATCTCCACTTCCCTTTGACCAGGGACATATACTTCATAGGCCTTCGAAGTTTCACTGTAGCCCATAGACATTGTGGTCTCCCTCTTAATTCTAGCTCCTCTGCAAAAGTTCTTGAACTCGTTCGTCTTATATAATAAGAACATCCTCCCAAGGATGTCACAAGCAGCATACCAGACAGATCAGAATGTACTAATTGAAATACATCAGATGTCTTTGTGACACTTGAGGGGAAAGGTCCCCTTGTATGCTTTCCTTCGGCACAACCCTGACATACACCTTCATTATTATTTGAGAACTCAAGCATCCCCGTCACCACCTTCCTTGCTTCGGGAAGGGCCTTGTAATGAAGTTGTTCAAACCTCTGGTGCCATAGTTCAGTCTGTCGGATAGTATCACATGTCATCGCTTCCAGTGGACTTCCTCCAACCTAGTAGAGTGTACCAACTCTAAACCTAATCGTGATAGCTTCCTTGAAACTCTTCTTCCACATGCGCACCTTCCATCATTCAATGCCACATTGAAACCTTTGTCTTCCATGGCCGAAACAGACACAAGGTTCTTCTTCAAATTAGGTACATATAGTACATCTTGTAGGCGGAGGACTTGACCTTGAGAGACGTGGAGGGTCACAGTCCCTGTCCCTTTCACGGGATATGTGGCATTATCTCCAAGGATAATTTGTAGATTAGTATCCTTCTCAACCATATCAGTAAGTGCTTTCTTGAACCCAATGATGTGCCTTGAGGCACCACTATCTATCAACTAGACATCCATAGTGTTGGGTGGAGATGGAGCAGAGAGGGCAGATACAAGAATGAATTCATTTCTTGTATCATCAAAAACATTTGATTCCTCATACCTGGAATTTCTTGACCTTTTGAAGGGTTGCCTATTTCCGCCGGAGGGAGCCTTCCTTTTCTTGACCTTCTTGAAAGGGCATTCTCTAGCATAGTGACCTAGCTCAGAGATGTAGGCAACCAGACTCTTATGAATTGAGTCCTTGATCATCAGCTTTGCTTTGATTTCCCCCTTCTTGTACTTTGATTTGGCAACAACAGTTGCAGTGGATGAAGGCTCTTGGATTTTACCTTGCACATAGTCCATGACATCTTGGTCTTCCAAATTAAGATCCAATGTCATCTTCCAAGCATGGAAGTCATCCTTCCTAGTCAATTTTTCATCAGCCTTAAAGCCATTGTAATTTGAGGAACCCATCCTCTTCTTCGGTGATTGCTACAAACTAGGGCTTTGTCTTCACCTCAGCTCCGATTCCATGTAAATTTATGTAGATGTTCTATGCTTGATGCAACTTTACTTTTTACTACAACAATCACATAAAAAATCAAGTAAAATGGTGATAGAACATACCAGTGGATCTACAGAAGACAAACCAAAAACATATAAGTGTGTTGGTGCGTTACGACGGTCAACAGGATGCTTCAACCAACAAAGTCTCAATACGGTCAACCAACCAGAAGTGTCACACACACAGCCCTTAAAGACAACTCATCAAAAATCAACATAATTCAACAAAAGAATCCCACATCCAGATTTCCGGCATCATCCAGATTTACGACATCATCCATATTTACGCCATCATCCATATTTACGGCATCCATTTCCGACATCATCCAGATTTACGACATCTTCTAGATTTACGACATCATCCATATTTAGGACATCCGGATTTACGACATCATGAGGATGTGTGTGATGAGATGATTGAAATTTCCTCCAACATTGACTATTTATATCAATCACTGAGGGTGTGTGACACATTTGCTGGTGGTGTAAACCTTAAGGCCGAGCTGCACATATTTTGAAAGTATTAAAAATAAATTCAAAATAAATGTTCTGCTCATCGGTTTGAGATCAATTTTAAATCGATCTTACACCTCTCCGAAAGAGGAACCCAATACAAATATTGGTATCTTCATCTGAGCATCACAACATGGAGTTTGGACCTAGTTGTCCAATTTTAACACTTTTAAGCTCACAAATCATAAAAATAACAAAAAAGCAAACATGTGCATTGACATCCCAACATAGAAATATCTCACTATAATAAGATTTCCTTCGTTTTAGAGACTTGGTGCTATACTATTTTCACCCCTTTGTTATAGTACATTGTCATGCATTTGCGAACGAAGGAGTTTATGTATCTAGATATTTATGTGTGTACTTAGAATGATGAACCATCTCAAATCATAATGCTTTGCGCCTTAGATATCTAATCTCATGAACATTTTAAGAATAATATATGCCTATCTATGGAGCTTCTCTTTGCTATAAGTTTTAGGAAAGTGATCTACCCCATGACCTATTATTGTTTTCTAATTGTTCGAATTGAAATACACTTGCATTAGGTGATATCTAAGAGATTTTGATCTTAGTGCTCTATGTTGTACATAAGGAAGGATTTCATCCCATGTATTTGAATGCTTATAGTTGTACATTTTGAGGATATATACAATCATCTCATTGACTACCATTTCCTATGCATTGATTCAAGGATGGAAGGTGGTGGTGTTTGGTTAGTTCGACATCCATCAAAGACCAAATGTTGGACCAAAATATACTTAGAAACCTATTGTCCTTGTAAAAAACAATGGATGGCCTTTGGAAATCCAAAATGAATGCAAACATTCTTGAAGAAGAGCCTAGTAGTGGCCTATGCTACAATTGTCTTTTGCAAGGTAGCATAATTTCCATCTTAGAGAACTAACCAACAACCACAAAACACAATTGTTACCATGCATGGTTGATGGTAAATCCAACATAAAATCCACTGACACTGATTCTCAAGATGTATTTATAGTGGGAGTGTTCAATGCTTGTTGATTGTAGGTTTAACAATGTCACATTCAGTGCATGCTTTGATATGTATGTTGATGTCCTATTAGAGGTTGGGCTTGTGGAATATTTTTTGTATCATTGCCGCCATTTTCTCCACACTGAGTTGCCTTGGCCCTGTTGAAAAATGTGTAACTAGGTTCTATCTTCATAAATATGAAATATACTTTTGATTCTTGTATATTGTAAACTGAAAGAAAAACTATTATTATTATTATTTTTAGAGCATGGGTTTCATGCTCAAGGTATTTTATTTTAAAGGTCAAGCACCCATTGAGTGCTTCTAGGATTTTTCCTAGGTCAAGAAGTCAAAAGAGTCATTCTCATATTTTGAAGATATCATTAGACACATTGTAACTTGTAAAAAGAATTAATTTTGTATTTAAAAGTGTCGGAATACCCTCTAAGACCAATTCGACCTAGCAGCTAAGACATCGACCTATTTTGAGAGGCACGTCCACCTTAGAAGCCTATATAAATGAAGGAACTCGACCTCCTTTAGACACACATTCAATCCTCATCATCTAAGAAAAGGAGAAATACAAGAAGGCTAGCAAAGAAGGAGAAGGACGAAGGAAGAAGCTTTTTGGGCTACTTCTCTCTCACACGTGCAAAGAAGGAACACTAAGGTCGATATTCTCAAGTTGCAGGAAGAGGACCGAAGTTGCTGCAAGAGGAGCCTAATAGGTCACCTACTTGTTGAAAAGTGTAACTAGGATCGGTCTTCGTATTGGCTATGTAATTATGGATTTATGTAAAGAATAAGAAAAAGATAATAAAATGTATTTTGTTGTACTTGCTTCATGGGTTTCATGAGCAAGATTTTATTATATGTTAATAGACTTCTTCTTGATGTCTATTAGGGTTTTTTTCTTCTAGGTATAAATATGATTAAGTGTCATATATATGAAGGTTCTAGTCTAGAGTAATGCTCCAGGACCTTGCTAAAGAAAACGTGAAATAATAGCTCAATTTAAGCCCTCCATCATCGCTGGAAGATAAGCTCAAATGATGTGTCAAGTCGGCCTTCCAAACAACTAGACAAGTCGGCTTAAAAGTTTCTTGTAAGGTCGGCCCTAAAGCTAGATTGTGCACTATATATACCCCAATCATTGCGGCTCATCAAGACAAGAAAATTGCGGATCTTCTTTGTGATTTCCGCAGGGAGATTACAGACTGTTCTGGGCAACTAAAGTGCGGATCTGAGACAGGAAAATAGTGCGGATATATCTGTGATTACAGGAATGATTCAACTTTGGTCAAGTACAGGGTTTAAGTGAAGTCAAGGCAGTGTTGAAGTGTGTCAAGTCAGCGGATCTATTTGAGAAGTGATGCGGATGGATCTGAGGCCTAAAGGATATGATTAAGTTTGAAATGAATGCTGATCATAGATGTATTGAAAGCATACTAAAGAAGGATGAATCTCTGTGATAATATCTACTCCATCACATAAGTGTAAGGACTATTTTAAGAGTAATATTATTCAGTGATAATTCTGTGTCTAAGGTGCGAATTCAAGTTTGGAATATATGCGAGATTAAGGCAGTGTTCTGCATGAGGAAGAGATTATTTTATTGTGCCAAAACAAAATTATGTTAGTGTACAAAACGAGACTGTGTAAAGTGCTGATAGCTTAAGCAAGGATTATATACATCTGGATAAGGAAGAACACAAGGAGAGATCGAGATCTCTAGCCTTGGTGTTGACAGGTGCAGATCGATGTAGGTAGGTGTAGGAAAGAAGGAGCCACTGAAGAAACATTGACAAGGTCTTGGAAGCATATAAAGGTCTAGGGTCTGAGTCTTGGTCATGGTACTTGTCATCTGAGAGTCTATAAGAATAATTTCTCGTGGGTTTTCCGCTCCAAGAGGGAGAGGTTTTGCCCTGGGTCTAGGAGCCTAACTTTGTGTCTTCTGTATTTTGGTAATTGACTTGATGAAAGACTAAATAAGCTAAGTAAGAGAAGACATAAGTAACTCAAGTAAGCTCACAAGTAATTATCAAGAAGAGAATTTGAAATAATCACCAACCCTCCAAATTCTCAACACTACTAGCCCTAGACAAGGAATCAAGCCAAGAAATGTTGCTAGGAGACCTTGGAAGGATAAATTTCGCTCACATGTGTAGATGGAGTAGTAGTTGAAGGGGCTGCAAATTTCAGACCTGCAGTAGAGGCCAAAATTCTGAAGCTGGGGGCCGAAGTTGTGCCGTTGGAAGAGATTTGACTAGGTTTGACTTGGAAAAATTAAGCACATCATCAAGAAGGTCGGACTTGGTCTTGGAAGGGTATTGGTCTTGGGCTAGAGGTCTTGGAATTTGTCAATTAAAGGATTGATAAGAAAAGAGTTACATGTTTTCCTCTCAAGTGGAGAGGTTTTGGCCTTGGCTTGCAACGTATATCCTGTGTTCTTGTGTACTATTATTCTTCTTGTTTTGGTAGTTGTTTGATGATAAGAACAAACATAGTAATAAGAGAAGAAGCTAATAAGTAAGAAAAAGTAAAAATACATCACAAGCGGTTATCAAGAATAGAGAAATCATCCTATCTACTGCCATATAGATTTCTCAACATGGTATCAGAGCTAAGGTTGGCTAAGGGCATGATGAAGATCTCTACTACATTGAAGAAGTGTACAATTGTAGAAAGTCATCTCAAGAAGGGCATCAAAGAGTTATTGGATCTCCTATTTTCTATAAGAAGGATATGACCAAGACATCTACACAGGATGAAGGACTATTCTCAACACTTACTGGCACATTCGAAGATGAAAATATTTGGGTGATCGACAGTGGAGCATTAAGACATATAACTAGTGAGCACAAACAACTAAATACATTGTTAAGAGGAAAATATTCGTACTTCGTTGAGATTGGTGACAAGAAGAGATATCCTATGAGAGGAATTGGATCAACCTCGCTAGAGCTGAGCTGGAGAATAGAGGAAATCTTCATCTCAACAACATCCTATTTGTTCCAGGTTTGCATAATAATCTACTTTCCATTTCATGTCTAGAAGATAAGGGAGATAGAATTGCTTTCATAGATGGAAAGGTTGTAGTATGTGATAAACACTGTAGTATAAAAAATTCAAATATGATTGAAATTCGTGAAGGAAGACTCTACAAATTGTTGAATCCCCTCACTCAAGCTTTGGTTCACATGGAAGTTAGCCCATGTGAACTTTGGCATAGAAGGTTTGGTGACCTTCACTACAAAATCTTACGAACTCTAATTTCCTTGGTGAATGACATCCCTTAACTCAAGGAAGATCATGAAGGAGTATGTGAGGGAAGTGCATTAGGTGAAAATACCAAAATACCATTTGGAAGCAGTGCTTCAAGGTCAAAAGAAATTCTGGATCTCATTAATTCCGATGCCTATGGTCCTATGTCTCCAAAATCTTTTGAAGGTCATCTATATCATGTAACATTCATTGATGACCACTCAAGGAAAACTAGGG
Source organism: Pinus albicaulis (assembly GCA_034641835.2). Classification (NCBI taxonomy): domain Eukaryota; kingdom Viridiplantae; phylum Streptophyta; class Pinopsida; order Pinales; family Pinaceae; genus Pinus; species Pinus albicaulis. The sequence goes on from CM076574.1 coordinate 182,870,360, forward strand.
TTTATTTGATGAAATACAAGGATGAAGTATCCATCAAATTTCAAGAATTTAAAGCTAAAGTGGAGAACCTTACATAGAGGAGAATAAATCTATTAAGGTTTGATAATGGAGGAGAATATATTTCAAAGGAAATCATAGCCTTCTATCAGGAGTCTGGGATTAAGAGGGAGTTGATAGGTCCATAAAATCCTGAACAAAATGGAGTTGCAGAACGAAAGAATCAATCTACTGATGAAAGTGTAAAAGCCATGTTGCATGATCAAGATTTGCCTAAATTTCTGTGGTGTGAAGCAACAAAGAAATATGTATACATTCAAAATCGAATTCCCCACAGGTCACTAAGTAATATGACTCCCGAAGAAGCATTCGCTGGGAAGAAACTATTAGCCCCCATATGAGATTTTTGACAAGCAAAACCGGGGGCTAAATTGTTTTTGAGCCTTCAAGGAATGCATTTCCTTTGAAAACACAGTCTCCTTGAAGCCTCCATGTGTCTTTTATCCTTTGATAAATTCCCCTCTGCTGATTCCCTTATTATAAAGCCTCTCTGTTTTTGAAGAAATGCCCAAAGGCCCCCTTTTCCCTCTTATTTCAACCCCCACTTAGCTTCTACTTGTTTCCCCTTCTATTTCCCTTCTTACCTTTTCGAATTCCCTTTAATTTCTTCCCTTACCCTTTGTTGGCCATCATTCCCCTTTATTCCTCTATCGTACCCCTTCTTGCCTTTAAATCCATTGAAATGGGCTTAAAACCCACTTTTAACTTTACCATAGGCCTAAACCACTTCCCCTTTTTCTATACCTCGCAAATACATTCCATATAGAACTTTATTATAAAGTTTTTATATATTAACCCGCCGCTTATAGCGCAGATCGCAAATCACATTTTCATTGTTTGTGTTCGACCAATCCATCGCAAATATTTGCGATGCAATGGATCACGCCATCGCACTTTCCTCCCATCGCATTTTCCCCCGATCGCATTTTCCCTCCGTCGCAAGTTCTCGCATCGCAACTCCGCCCGATCGCATCTATCGTAGATCACATTCTCGCACGTTATGATTGTTAGATCCATCGCAAATATTTTTGATGCGATCTGATCGCGTCACAAATATTTGCAATGCGATCGCAGATCGCTCCATCACATTCTTCCTCTCCATCGCAATATCGAAAGCGCAAGGTTTCTGTTTGGCGCCACTTTTCGCCATCGCACTTTCCGCCTTTGTGATTTGCGATGCACTCCCCGAGTCCCACATCCACGGCTCCTCTCCATTGTTTTTCCAGTCATTTCCTGTGTATTTCCCCTCGAGCGTTAACCTTTGGGTTTTACACTAATAGCCTTTTCCTCCGCCATTCTCCATTATTTCTGCTGTTTTCACTGTCTCGCCACCGTCCCTCCGGGCCTCTATGCATTTCCCCACTACCACTGCCCCGGTTCACGACAGGTTTATTTTATCGAGCAGGTAGCACAGAGAGGCCATTACAGCCGCCAGCGAAGCAGCAAAGACGGTTTTTGAAGGGATTTAGGCTGGTTAATTGAAGATTAACAATTATGATCCCGTGGTCAAAGAATCGAGGCACAGTTTGAAGATTTAAGCACGCCGTCAAAAGCTTACCCGTGTTTAATATCAGCAGAGTACTCTTCTCTCAGAAGGACACCTTCCTACAAGAAATCTCCAGGCCTCCTCGAGCCCTGAAAATATTAATTGCACTGACTGAAGCCCATTTAAGACAGTCAGGCGGCAGGTATGAGGTATGGAGCGGCCTTGCAGACTTTCATCCAGTTCATTTATTCCAGGATGGCAGCACAGAGCTCCAGACGCCGAAAGGACTCCAAATAAATATCTGAGGTCAAATCCGACCCGACAGAGATCTCCAAACCGATATACAGAATACACACAGTGCTGCATATAACCATTAAGCAGAATGGGCTCGGCTTCCTCCACCATTCTGTATTAATGAGACTCATTTAATTGTTCACCTACTTTTGTTTCTTCCTCTTCTCCTATAAGAACCCCCGGGAACATATTGTAAAGGTTGTTGTTGCCTTGCTGTGGCAGTTGTTGTTAGAGGGATTCATTCTTGACTGTTAGAACAGTCGTGGGAGGGAGTAGCAGAGTAGTTGTATGTAATAGGCTGTGAGGAGAAAGTCTGGACTGTATTAGCCATTGAGCTCAGTGTACATGACTGGTTTTGCATCAATCAATCAAAGCACTTTTCACAGGATCCTGGTCTATTACTATTGGTGATGTTTTTCCTAACTCTGTTTATTACATTTTCATACTGTTTCATGTTCTTCTGGTAGGCAACAGAAGTATAACGTAGGATTCACCCTTGCTAGGTGCCCTATGTTTCCTGCTCTCCCTACCTTTAACGTTTTCTGCCTTATGTGTATCTAAGAGTGAATCGATGTGGTTTAACCAGCGCAGTGAATGTTATTGCCTGATGGCTGATGTATGAACTCGGGGGTTTGCTGCTTGGATGTTTCTTTCTTATCTCTGTCTTCCCTTGGAGTTGCTAAAGCAGACCTGGAGTTAAATGACCTCTGGTCTGATCTATAAGCTGCCCCTTCGTCCCTTTTTGAGAGCTGCCTTTGAGTATGACTCCGCTGGGGAAGAGACCACTTTGCCTTTAGATTGGCATTAAATTGCTGATGGTGGACAGCAGCCTGCTCCAAACAGTCAAATTCATCCACCTGGCGACTCCACACTCCACACTCCACAATCCTCGAAGACTCCACTAGAGGAAGAACCTGAAAAATGGCCAGACCCCATAGAAGGGTAGAACATACGGGTTGGATTTGGTTTAAAGAATTCATTTTTTTTGTCTATCACTATGTTTTGTCCTACTTTAAGCCTAATCAAGTGTACAAAGATGAAACCCACACTGAATGTGGGAAAGACCTCAAGCCTCAGTCTGCAGACCGTGAGCAGACCCGTACTCCTGTGAAGAAACTGGTGGAACAAGAAGCTCATGTTGTATCTCCCACCCTTCAAGAAGCTTCAAGCAGCCATGAGCCCATTGTTACACCACCCACACCTACAAAGGTCATAGAAATATATAAGCCTCTGGTTTTACCTCTTTTCTTCCAACCCCTGCCTGCAGAACTTATTAACCAGCTACCTCATTTTGACGGAGAAAATAAAGGGGCCACTGCCGAGGAACATGTTCAAAACCTTGAGGATTTACTTGAGCTGTATGAAATAGAAGAAGATGATGTGTGCATTAGAATGTTTGCCTTGTCATTGCAAGGAAATGTTAAGAGTTGGTTCAAATGCCTTCCAGTGGCAAGCATTTTCAGCTTTCATCAATTTTCTCGAGTTTTCCTTGATAGATGGGCAGCCCCGAAAAACACTCTCCTCATCCTAAAAGAATATCAGAATTTGAGAAGGCAGCCAGGAGAGACAGTGCAGAATTTTTCAGCCAGGTTCAATAAGGTATATGATGCAATGCCTTCTGATATAAAAACACCTTTGGGATGGGCTTTATTGCACTATCCAAGTTCTTTTAACCCCGAGGTGGAATTCCATATAAGGCAAAAAGAGCCTTTGAGCCTGGAGGAAATGCAGGATATAGAAATCATTGTCGAATACAACATACAGTGCAGGGAAGAAAGATTACAAGCAGCAAGGAAGGACCGAACAGAGCAAACAACGCAGATCCCTTTAGAGGACAAGCTGGAAAGACTGATAGAGAATGCCAGTTCCTTGCTGAAAGCAAAAGAGCAAGAATATGAGGCCGAAACCAGAGAGGATGATTGGAGAAGACCTACTCCTTGTCCTCAAAAGAGACAAATCAGATCACTGCAAGACAGAAGTTACATGCAAAGCATGTATGAGGAGGCAGAGCTTAGATCAGAAAATGAACTTGCAGACTATTTTGTAGAAAGACTCAATAAGAGTTCTGAAGACTTGGTGGATAACAATGCTCGTAATTATGATTTCTCTGATGATGATCTGACTGATGATAATTTTTCCCAAAGGGAAACTGAGCTTGCAGGGCCATCATCAGTAGATTCATGGGAGGAAGGTCACGACCATCAACTTCAGGAAAACGATGAGCTAATGCAGGTCATCTATGATACTGATGGAGAAAGCATTGAAAGCATGATAGTAGACGAAGATTCTTTGAATCTTCTGTCTGCTTCATATTCGAACATCAATTATACTTGCCAAGAGGATGGAAGCCAACAGCTCTCCAGCATAGAGGACAAGGAGGAAAAAGACGAAGAAAGTCTTGAGCGGAATGAATCTCCCGAGCCTTCTCCCAAAAGGATTGAGGTAATCAAAGAAACCCCCGCTCAAGAATATGTTAATTTTTTCACAGAGTTCAGTACGTTTCAGCAGAACCAGCCTGCGGTACTAGAGGACATCGCTGTTGAATATAATGAGCCCTCTAGCTCAGGCTGCATTGAAGATGAGCGAGATCTCCTTCTCCACATACATCTTCGTCTTGATCCGGCGAGAGAAGAGATATTCTTGGTTGATGCCCATATGCCAAATACTCCCAATCAGGAAGAGGAGGAGTGTAATTACAAAGGCCTCACTGCAGATGCAGTGATTGAAGTTGCCCGGGATGCAGACAGCCTATCAGTCATGGTAGGCTCTGAAGGAAAAAGTTTACATCATTATTTTGTTGATCCTGTGGCAGAATACATGGAGGCCTTCACTGGCTCAGTTCCTCAAGCATTGATCTTCTGCAAGAGCCAAACACAACATAATTGGTCACCACTGCTGGTGACCACAGTTTTGAAGAACCACACACAGAGCACCCTGTGGTTATATCTGACAGGCAGTCAGTGCTCATATCCTTTTTTGTTACTGCTGGACTGGCTGCATTGGCATTATTGTATCACCTAGAACATCAGAGATTTCTAGTTAGATTAGGGTAGGTAGGAAAAGCTCAATAAAGCTCAGTCTATGAGCATGTAGTTAGTTGTTTCATTTTCTGTCTTAGAATGTAGAAAAGAAACCTACTAGATAGTCTAATCCTAGCAGGTAGTAGTGTAGGTAGAGAAGCTTATGAGGCCAACAGCCTAATCTGGTCTCATGGAGTAATAAGGGTAGACTTAGAATAGGTTTATTTTCTGTTTATAAAAATAAAATGATGTAAAGGGTCTGCAAGCCCAAATGTACCTAAAAGAAAAATGTTAGGACTATAGTGTGGGTAGGTAGTTGTTTGGGATAATTTTACTGCTGATATGTTGTCTTCATAGCTTGTGGCAGCTGATCAAAGAAAGAAATGGATGGTTCAAGCAGCAGTCACCTGGCCTACACCAAGAGATCATTTTCTGAATACTTGACTCCTTCAAGAAGAATCCATCCCCATGTGGAGCCACTGTTAGCCCCCCCCATAAATTTTTTGGCAAGCAAAAGGGAGCTAAATTGTTTTTGAGCCTTCAAGGAATGCATTTCCTCTAAAAACACAGTCTCCTTGAAGCCTCCATGTGTCTTTTATCCTTTGATAAATTCGCCTCTGCTGATTCCTATTATAAAGCCTCTCTGTTTGTGAAGAAATGCCCAAAGGCCCCCTTTTCCCTCTTATTTCAACCCCCACTTAGATTCTACTTGTTTCCCCTTCTATTTCCCTTCTTACCTTTTTGAATTCCCTTTAATTTCTTCCCTTACCCTTTGTTGGCCATCATTCCCCTTTATTCCTCTATCGTACCCCTTCTTGCCTTTAAATCCGTTGAAATGGGCTTAAAACCCACTTTTAACTTTACCATAGGCCTAAACCACTTCCGCTTTTTCTATACCCCGCAAATACATTCCATATAGAACTTTATTATAAAGTTTTTATATATTAACCCGCCGCTTATAGCGCAGATCGCAAATCGCATTTTCATTGTTTGTGTTCGACCAATCCATCGCAAATATTTGCGATGCAATGGATCACGCCATCGCACTTTCCGCCCATCGCATTTTCCCCCGATCGCATTTTCCCTCCGTCGCAAGTTCTCGCATCGCAACTCCGCCCGATCACATCTATTGCAAATCACATTCTCGCGCGTTATGATCATTAGATCCATCGCAAATATTTGCGATGCGATCTGATTAAGTCGCAAATATTTGCGATGCGATCGCAGATCGCTCCATCGCATTCTTCCTCTCCATCGCAATATCGCAAGCGCAAGGTTTCTGTTTAGCGCCACTTTCCGCCATCGCACTTTCCGCCTTTGCGATTGGCGATGCGTTCCCCGGGTCCCACATCCACGGCTCCTCTCCATTGTTTTTCCAGTCATTTACTGTGTATTTCCCCCCAAGCGTTAACCTTTGGGTTTTACACTAATAGCCTTTTCCTCCGCCATTCTCCATTATTTCTGCTGTTTTCACTGTCTCGCCACCATCCCTCTGGGCCTCTATACATTTCCCCACTACCACTGCCCTGGTTCACGACAGGTTTATTTTATTGAGCAGGTAGCACAGAGAGGCCTTTAGAGCCGCCAGCGAAGCAACAGAGACAGTTTTTGAAGGGATTCAAGCCGGTTAATTGAAGATTAACAATTATGATCCCATGGTCAAAGAATCGAGGCACAGTTTGAAGATTTAAGCATGCCGTCAAAAGCTTACCCGTGTTTAATATCAGCAAAGTACTCTTCTCCAGGCGTTCACCTTCCTACAATAAATCTTCATGCCTCCTCGAGCCCTGAAACGATTAATTACACTGATTAAAGCTCATTTAAGACAGTCAGGCGGCAGGTATGAGGTATGGAGCGGCCTTGTAGACTTTCATCCAGTTCATTTATTCCAGAATGGCAGCATAGAGCTCCAGACGCCGAAAGGACTCCAAATAAATATCTGAGGTCAAATCCGACCCGACAGAGATCTCCAAACCGATCTACAGAATACACATAGCGCTGCATATAACCATTAAGCAGAATGGGCTCGGCTTCCTCCACCATTCTGTATTAATGAGACTCATTTAATTTTTCACCTACTTCTGTTTCTTCCTCTTCTCTTATAAGAACCCCCGGGAACATATTGCAAAGGTTGTTGTTGCCTTGCTGTGGCAGTTGCTGTTAGAGGGATTCATTCTTGACTGTTAGAAAAGTGGTGGGAGGGAGTAGCAGAGTAGTTGTATGTAATAGGATGGGAGGAGAAATTCTGGACTGTATTAGCCATTGAGCTCAGTGTACATGACTGGTTTTGCATCAATCAATCAAAGCACATTTCACAGGATCCTGGTCTATTACTATTGGTGATGTTTTTCTAACTCTGTATATCACATTTTCATATTGTTTCATGTTCTTCTGGTAGGCAACAGAAGTATAACATAGGATTCACCCTTGCTAGGTGCCCTATGTTTCCTGCTCTCCCTACCTTTAACGTTTTCTGCCTTATGTGTATCTAAGAGTGAATCGATGTGGTTTAACCAGCGCAGTGGATGTTATTGCCTGATGGTTGATGTATGAACTCGGGGGTTTGCTGCTTGGATGTTTCTTTCTTATCTCAGTCTTCCCTTGGAGTTGCTAAAGCAGACCTGGAGTTAAATGACCTCTGGTATGATCTATAAGCTGCCCCTTCGTCCCTTTTTGAGAGCTGCCTTTGAGTATGTCCAAGCAGGTCTGGAGTTAAATGACCTCTGACCTGATCTATAGACAGAAAATTGGTTGTCTTTCCTTCTTCCACTTTCTCTCCTTAATGTTCCATTCCACCATCTGCCTAAAAGATCCTTTAGTGTAGATGACTTGCCCTTTGAAAGCCTTGGCTAGTGGATGCAAGTAATTTCCTTTCATGACTCCATAGCCCAGTGGATGGCACTGTCTTGGCCTATCCTCTTTGTTGAAACATCCTGCTGCTTTGTTCCTTCTCTCCCATTACTTTCTCAGCCTCTGATCTCATCACTCAACCCATCAACCCTTCAACCAAATCATTTAAAACTCCCCTTTTGCACTTCATAACTAGCCTAATATCTCATTTCGAGCTTCAAAGACATATCATTCTTTGATCTATTTGGAGAGATCCCTCTCCGGGTCCAGGAGGGCTAGATCCTAGGGCCCAAAAGAGGTTCTGATGTTGCCTCATCTTTTGGTCTTGCCAATCTGGCCAAAACATGGGAACCCCAACAGAAACCAAGCGTGAACCATCTCTGAATTTTTGGTTGTCTTGTCTATATTCATATAACGAAAGACAAGAGAAAGAAATTGGATCTTTTAGGCATGAAGGGAACATTTTTTGGCTATAATAATACTTCTAAGGCCTATAGGATCTACAGAAAGGAAGGACATCGAATAAAAGTTAGTAGAGATGTGATATTTGATGAAATTATTGCATTTAAGAAATCAAAGGATCTCCTGATGGACTCTGATGATGAAGAAATTCCTATATTTGAAGAGGAAGGCACCAGGGAGGAAGATGAATCAAATCGTGAATACGAAGGTCCCATTGAACCCGTGCAACTAATGGTCATCCACGAAAATAGAAAGAGACCTAACTGGTTGAAATCTAATCTATTAGATGCCAAGGGAAATGGAGCAGAAAAAGGCACATTCAAGGAAAATAACAAGCCCAAAATATATTATGGGTATGCAACATATATTACGAAACTAATAGAAGCAAAGCCATCTACCTTTGCAGAAGTTGTCAATCACCAATAATGGAAGGATGCCATGAATGAAGAGTGTCATTTGATAATGAAAAATGGAGTTCGGGAGATCATACCCATACTTGAAGACAAATCTGTGGTGACTTTCAAATGGCTCTACAAGACTAAACATGTGGCAGATGGAAGTATTGATAAGTATCAGGAAAGATTTGTGGTTAGGGGATTCTCTCAACAATAAGGCATCGATTATGAAGATACATTTTATCCCACAACAAGGTATACAACTATACGTTCATTGGTCTCATTGGAAACATCAATGGGATGGAATATTCATCAAACAGATGTCAAGACTGCATCCTTGAATGGCACAATTGATGAAGAACTCTATATAGAGAAACCCTTGGGATTTGAAGTCAAAGATAGAGAGGCTTATGCTTTCATGCTGAAGAAGGCATTATATGGTCTTAAGAAATTAGCACCAAGGGCATGGTATGCAAGGGAGGATGCATATCTACACAGATTGGGTTTCATAAAGAGCTCTGTTGATCCCAATATCTATATCAAGGTTGTGAAGGATGAGTTTGTAATCATTCTTTTTTATGTGGATGATGTTCTCTTAACAGATGTGTAAGGTCAAATCCAAGAGTGCAAGAAGAAACTAGCAGTAGAATTTGACATGAAGGATCTAGGGTTGATGCGCTATTATTTGGGACTAAAAGTTTGGCAAGGACCTAATGAGATTTATCTAGGTGAAGGAAAGTATGTGATTGAGATGTTGAAGAGGTTTGACATGATGTATCACAAACCTATGACTACCCCCATGATCAAAAACTTGAAAAGGCTAAGAAGTTCTGATCAAGCCCTGTGGATCTGACCAGGTATAGAAAATTGATTGGCTCACTGATGTACTTGGTGAATACTCGACCAGACTTATGTTTTGCAATGAATGTTGTTAGTCAGTTCCAAGTTGATCCGAAGCATGATCATTGGATAAAATACAAGCACATATTGAAATATTTGCAAGGAACAATCCACTACTGCTTGAATTATGATAAGAGGAATGTTGTCCACTTGATTTGATATACATATTTCGACTGGGGAGGCAACGAGCAGGATGGAAGAAGCACTACAGGAGGATGTTTTAGTTTGGGGTCCTCCATGGTCTCATGGATTAGTAGAAAGCAAGAATTAGTTGCTTTTCGTAGGGCCGAGGCTGGATATATTGCAGCCTGTGAAGTAAGCAGAGAAGTTGTATGGTTGAGGAAGTCGTTGTCCGACTTGTTTGAAGGAACAATGGACCCCACAATGATACATTGTGATAACACCAACTATATAAGGTTTTCTGAAGACCCAATGTTTCATGGAAAGATAAAGCATACAAATAACAAGTATCACTACATTCAAAAGTTGGTACGAGATGGTGTGTTGCAGCTACGGTATATCTCCACCGATGAGAAGGTAGTTGATATATTGGCAAAATCTCTTCCTAATAAGAAGCTTGTGTATTTGAGAGACAAGCTTGGTCTAGTTGATATATCATCCCTAGTTGAGAGGGAGATATAGGCACATCATTCTTGTCTTCACTTGGGAACAAAGAATCGAGAATAGGGTAAGCATCTGGCATTCGATACTCTTTGAGGATGAGGTAGGGCATTCAAGATAAGAGTATTCGTAAAGGAACAATATTCTTTGAGGATTGATTATCCAAGATAAGAATAGTCTTGGAAGAACATACTCTGTGAACACTTGGGTGGGGTATGTGCCTTGAGAGACAATGATGATGGTGTCTATAAACCATTGGTCTTGCCAACATTGTGCTCTGATTTTGTGCAGAGATAGAGTTGTTAGTCAAGGACTTGCTATGTGACAATGCTGGTTGTTATGATGCTAAACAAATGGGCTACTAATCCGACTCTTCTTATGGGATCTCTTCAGATTGAGAATGTCTATGTACCATTTATGAATAACTCCCTAATTAACAGGGAGTGTTGAAAAATGTGAAACTAGGTTCGATCTTCATAAATATGAAATGTTATTTTGATTCTTGTATATTGTAAAATGAAGAAAAATTATTGTTATTATTTTTGGAGCATGGGTTTCATGCTCAAGGTATTTTATTTTAGAGATCAAGCACCCATTGAGTGCTTCTAGGATTTTTCCTAGGTCAAGAAGTCAAAAGAGTCATTGTCATATGTTGAAGACCTCACTAGGCATATTGCAACTTGTAAAAAGATTTAATTTTCTATTTAAAAGTGTCGGAATGCCCTCCAAGACCAAGTCGGTTTGGAAGTTAAGAAGTCGGCCTATTTTGAGGAGTCACGTCCACCTTAGAAGCCTATATAAAGGAAATCAAACTCCTTTGGACATGTTGTGGCTCATTTTCATTTACTTTTGAAATATTTCTCAAAACACCAAGAAAAAGCATATATGTTAGAAGATGTAAATTTTTTTGTATACTGAAAAAGAAATTTTGATTTATATGTTGGTGTATTAACATTATGTGCGGAGATGTGAAGGCGGGTCGAGTCGTGCTTATTAGCGTGCAAAATAGTTCAAGGGTCGGGCCAATTGATGCGTTCAAAACATTACATGCTAGGGTTTAGTTGGGTGTCCCCACCTCCACTTGCCACATCAGCCTTACCTTTATCACACATCGCACATCGCAAGCTCAGGAGGAATGACACTCATGAATATGTTATTAATGCCGAAATGCGAAGTGCGATAAGGGCCAGGCGTGATACAACTCAGAACTATGATTTAATATATTCCAATCGCACAGCACAAATCACAAGCTCAGGAGGAATGACGCTCATGAATATGTTATGAATGCCAAAATGCGAAGTGTGACAAGGTTTTATATCGCCGATTGCGATTTGCGATCGACCCCACCTCCACTTGCCACATCATCCCTACCTCTATCGCAAATCGCACATCGCAAGCTCAGGAGGAATGGCGCTCATGAATATGCTATGAATGTCGAAATGCGAAGTGTGACAAGGGCTGAACGCGATGCAACTCAAAACTATGATTTAATATATTCCAATCGCACATCGCACATTGCAAGCTTAGGAGGAATGGCACTCATGAATATGTTATGAATGCCGAAATGCGAAGTGCGACAAGGTTTTATATCGCCGATTGCGATTTTCGATCGCCCCCACCTCCACTTGCCACGTCATCCCTAACTTTATTGCACATCGCACATCGCAAGCTCATAAGGAATGGCACTCATGAATATGTTATGAATGTCGAAATGTGAAATGCGATAAAGGGGTGAACGCGATAGTTTTCAAAGGAAAATTTGAATTTATTTAAAGTCTAGGATTATGTGCAATTGCGTTGTTTTATGAAGAAACGTAAACGCGGGCAGTGGACTCGGGTAAGTGACCCAACACAGAGCAAGGGAGAAGATAAGACGAAACGCTGTGGGCACGAGCCGAAGAGGCAGAGTTGGGCAGAAGGAGAGATGATAACATTGTTTGAAACATAAAGGCATAGGCAGAGTCGGACAAAGATGCATTATTGCAGAACTGTTCGAATACCACATCAGAAACATAAAAGACATGACAAGCAGAAAAGACAAATATTGAACTCTGGAAGAAATGCAGTGCAAGGATGTCTGATCTGTCAGGGAGACACATCAACACTTAGGGAGACGCATCAACAACAAATCAGATTTAGCAAAAAGAATAATATTTCAAGTTTTAATTTGTTTTCTTTGTTTTTTAAGATTGAAGCTATAGTGATGTCCTCAATGGCAATGTAATAAGTAGTTTTAATAGTTTAGGTAGTTGAAGTAGTTTCAATAATTTCTAGCAGTTACGAACTGTTTTTGATGTATTTAAGCAAGATAACAAGAAGGAAGAAAGGTTCTGAGTTCTGGACCTCTGGAAGACTAAAAATTTTGGAGTTACTTTTTTGAGGAATTAATGAAAGAAGCATCAAGTTTCCTGCAACTGTTGATGGCGATTCGTTTTTCCTGTGCCATTTTGTGTTCGTTCTTCCTGGAATGAAGTGAAGTAAAGTAGTTGCCGACCTCTTAATTACATCTGTGAGTAAGAGTTAAATAACCTTAATTTGTGCTCCTTCACTCCAACTCCTCTCCCTTCACAAATTCTCTCTGGAACTTAAAAGTAATAGATTCTGTGTTTACAACATATTATTTTGAGTTTCCTCTCTCTCCATAAATTTATTCTGAAATTTAATGTGATAGATTCCATGTTACATCATATCATTTTGAGTTTCTTCTATAGTTCTTCTTTTCCATTCAGATATCAGAATTTAATGGCACTGTAGAGTCTTTCATTATGCTAGATTATTAAGGGTTTTAAAGAATTAGTTTCTGAAGGGATTGAACAAAGACCACCTGATATAAATACTTCTGTGACACATTTAAAAAAAAATGTCTTAAGCACTGATTCCTTTCCACAGTCAAGGAATTGTCTCTTAAGATACAACATTTTCTGGCGCCGTTGCTGGGGACGAAGAGACAAAGTTTATTTTCCCTACGTTTTTCACATTATTTCCTCTAGTTGTTCACTAAGGAGGAAATATTTGGCTGTGTTTGTTATTCTCAGAATTCTGGCTCACAAAAGGCCTCACACGAGGTCAGATACCTCACAGTAGAAGGTCCGTACTTTGTCAGACCTTGAAATATTGGTTTCTAAAAGGGTTCGGAAACCCAAAACCCCCTCAACACCTAGTCCTACATGGTATTCTCCTGGCAGTAGTTCTAGTATTCCTTTGTTTGAAGATATCTCTAAAGTACTTCCTTTCTTGGAACAAGATTCACCATTCACACCAATTTATTTTCAAGAACCTAAGTTGGAAGAACACCCCTTTGATTCTATTTCTTTTACTTTTACTCAATCTCAACAAACTCTAGTTGTTGGTCCCTCTGCCATTGTCCATCAACCCACTCCCATATCAGTTTTACCTCAACCTCCGTTCATTTTCTTAGCAAGTTCATCGATTGCATCTAACCAAGGAACAATCAATCAAGGTGCAAACATGGCAGCACTAGCCTTTTTTTTGAAAAAATATGCTCCAATTAATCTTCCACAACTAATGAATGCAATGCCTCAAGAGTATCTTAAATTACTCCCACGTTTTACTGGAGAAGATGAAATAACTACCAAAAAAAAACTTTCCTGTGTTTTGTAATTTTGTTGAAAATATGAATGTAGAACATCTTTATGTTGTAATGAGGATTTTTGTTCAGTCTCTGGATGGAGGGGCTAGAAAGTGGTTTAAGGGATTGCCAAATAATTCTATTAATACATGGGAAGAACTGAAAAATCATTTGACTCAAAGATGGGGTGAAAAAGGGATCATCTATATTCACTAACAGAATTCAATGCAATCAAAAGAAAACCAGATGAGAATATATCAGATTTATCAAAAGATTCAATAAATTGTATAACAATTTTCCTGTAGAAATGAAGCCCGCTCCTTTTGGAGAAAAGGTGGTTTTTGTTGGGGCTTTTGAAGCCGATTGTAGTTTCACACTTAGAGAAAGGAGATCCCCTACTCTAGAGCAGATACAGACATATGCTTTAGAAATTGAAGCTAATATGACTGCAGCTGGGAAGGCGAAAGGGAAATGACCAGTCCAAGAGAAGGGGAAAGCAAAAGAAGAATCATCACAAGATCAAAGAATTGAAGATATGACAAAGGTGATTAAAAATTTGTCAAATACGCTAGTTAAGATGGAATTGGAATGTAAAAACTCCCAAAGACAAGTACAACACAACAGAGGAGGATTTAATCCTCAATTTAGAAAATAACCCCTGCAAATTTTGCCGAGAGAAAGAAGAGATCAAGATCGGGTCCAAGCACCACTATATATAGAAGCAGCACCCGGATAGTGAGTAGAAGATGACCAAAAGAAACTGAAGACCAATATCTGCTATATACACAAGAGAAGATGATGAAGAGGAAGATTGTGAGGGAGAATATGTTGAAGTTGAAGTATCTTTTGATGAAGATGAAATGGATGAATATTGTAGGAAATTCACAGATTTCATGCAAGCTAAGTTACATAAAAAAATATGATTTAAGGTCTAGAAAGGGATCTAGAGTGCAGGATAATGAAGGTGAAAAACAAGATTGTTAATTTTGGATAACTAGGTCCAAACTCCATGTTTTGATGCTCAGATGAAGATGCCAATATTTTTATTGGACTCCTCTTTTGGAGAGGTGCAAGATCGATCTATTGATCATCTTGATCCGATGAGCAGAACATTTATTTTTGAATTTATTCAAAATATGTGCAATTTGGCCTGAAGATTTGGAGCCCCAGCAGTTGTGTCACACACCCTCATTGATGGATATAAATTGGTCAACGTTGGAGGAAAATTTCACTCATCACATCCTCACACATTTCTCTCTCATCATCTGATTGGTTCAATCACCTTGGAGGCTCTTCTCTTCACACGTGGGAAATTTCAGCAAGGAGAAAATTTTGTTTTCGGCCTAGGGTTTCTACCACAACGTTGACCAGCGTTGACTTTGGTCAACACATGGTCAAATTAACCTGAAACTCTCCCAATCTTTCGATTTCCTCAATCTGCATTTTTTGGCACAATTCCCGAGGCTGGACGTTGACTTTGACTTGGATGTGTTGACCTTGTTGCTGTTGTTGTTTGCATTGACCGTTGATTGACAACATTGACTTACGTTGACTTTTGGGGTTGACTGATCTGGTTGTCCTAGAGGGTTGTGTGACACTTTTGGTTGGCTGACTGTATTGAGACTTTGCTGGTTGAAGCATCCTGTTGACCGCCATAATGCACCAACACATATATATTTTGGCTTGTCTTTTGTCGATCTACTGGTATGTTCTATCAACATTTTACTTTATTGTTTATGTGATTGCTGTCTGATATTGGGATAAAAAGTAAAGTTGCATCAAGCATAGAACATCTACAAAGGCTTAGTTTGTAGCAGTCACCGAAGAATAGCATGGGTTCCTCTAACTACAATGGCTTTAAGGCTGATGACAAATTGACTGGGAAGGAAGACTTCCATGCCTGGAAGATGACATTGGATCTTACGTTGGAAGACCAAGATGTCATGAACTATGTGAAGGGTAAAATCCAAGAGCCTCCATCCACTGCAACTGCTGCCACCAAATCAAAGTACAATAAGGGGGAAATCAAAGAAAAGCTGATGATAAGGGACTCAATTCATAAGAGTTTGGTTGCCTACATCTCTGAGCTGGGCACATCCAAGGAGATGTATGATAAGTTGGTTAACATGTTCAAGGCCAACAATGCGAATCAAGTCCTATTCTTCAAGAACCAATTGAAGAATGTGAAGAAAGGCTGGGATGAGTCTGTTCAGTCATATTTTCTGAAGCTAACCGAAATCAGGAATAATATTCTGGCTATTGGGGAGACAATAGCTGATCGAGAGATGGTTCTCACCACACTTGGAGGTCTCTCATCCGAATGGCATGTATTCAACACTACCATTCTCAATAACAATGTGATACCTGATTTTGACGAAGTACTATCGATATGCGTACAAGAAGAGACAAGGATGAAGGAATTTGAAAATGAAGGAAATGCTGCCTTCACTACTCATACTAAGAAGAAGAACTTTGGTGGTCCAAGGATCAAAGGAAAAGCAGGGGCCCAAGGAAATAAAGGCAAGCATTACACTTGTCACAAGCCATGTCACTATGCTAGATAATTCCCTTTCAAGAAGGATTCTCCTGATGATGATGACAACAACAACGACCAGAGGAATGGAAATAAAAGGAACAACATGTTCAAGGGGAAGAGGAAGGCTCCCTTTGGCGGAAATATGCAACCTTTCAAAAGGTCAAGAAATTCCAGGTATGAGGAATCAAATGTTGTTAATAAAATAAATGAATTCATTCTTGTATCTGCCCTCTCTGCTACATCTCCACCCAACACTATGGATGTCTGGTTGATAGATAGTGGTGCCTCAAGGCACATCATTGGGTTCAAGGAAGCACTTTTTGATATGGTTGAAAAGGATATTAATCTGGAAGTTATCCTTGGAGATAATGCCACATCCCGTGAAAGGGACAGGGACTGTGACCCTCCACTTGTATCAAGGTCAAGTCCTTCGTTTGCAAGATGTATTATATGTACCTGATTTGAAGAAGAACCTTGTGTCTATATCGGCCATGGAAGACAAAGGTTTCAATGTGGCATTGATTGATGGGAAGGTGTGCATCTGGAAAAATAGTTTCAAGGAAGCTATTGCGATTGGGTTTAGAGTTGATGCACTCTACCAAGTTGGAGGAAGTCCACTGGGAGCAATGACGTGTGATACTATCCGATAGACTGAACTATGGCATCAGAGGTTTGGACGCCTTCACTACAAAGCCCTTTCCGAAGCAAGGAAGGTGGTGATGAGGATGCCAACGTTCTCAAATAAGCATGAAGGTGTATGTCAGGGTTGTGCTAAAGGAAAGCATAAAAGGGGACCTTTCCCCTCAAGTGTTACAAAGACATATGATGTATTGCAATTGATACATTCTGATTTGTCTGGTATGCTTCCCATGACATCCTTGGGAGGATGTTCTTATTATATGACATTCATAGATGAATTCTCTCACAAAACCTGGATATACTTCTTGAAAAAGAAGGATGAGGCTTTCATGTGGTTACGTACCTTCAAAGCCTTGGTGGAAAATTCAACAGGGAAGAATATCAAGATATTGAGGACTGATAATGGCACTGAATATGAGATGAACAAGTTCAAGAACTTTTGTAGAGAAGATGTCATAAAGAGGGAGACCACAACTGTCTATACTCCTGAGTAGAATGGCGTTGTTGAACGTAAAAATAGGACCATAGTGGAAGTTTCCTGTGCCATGCTATGTGACCAAGGTCTACCGAAGTTTCTGTGAGGAGAAGATGTGAACATTGCTGTGTACATACAAAACCGATGCCCGCATTCTGCTCTGGACTCCAAAACTCCCGAAGAGGTTTTCTCAAGTAAGAAACCTGACGTCTCACATTTTAGAGTTTTTGGATGCCCTGTTTATTTTCATGTACCGAAGGAGAAGAGGAGCAAGTTGGATGCTTCTGGGAAGAAGGGAATGTTTGTGGGCTACAACAAAACTTCGAAGGCCTATAAAGTCTATATGCCTGGTCAAAGGGAAGTGGAGATATGCCACGATGTTACCTTTGACGAAGATGCTTCCCTGAGGAAAGTAGTCAATCTTTCGAGATCTGAGGAAGATCATGAAGTAAGGCCTGGAAACCAAGAAGAACCGAAGGATGAGACGATGCCCGATGTTGAAGGACCGATGGAACCTATTGATCCACCTCCTTCAACGAGGAAGAGACCATCATGGTTTAGGGACACTCTCGAGGATGCCGAGGGACATATGGCCCTAAGGGGGACATTCCGTGAAAGCAAGAAGCCGAATAGATACCAAGGGTATCTATTAGCCATGAGTACTATTGTACAATCTGAGCCTGGATCTTTTGAGGAAGCCATAAAGCATCAAGTCTGGAAGGATGCTATGTGCGAAGAATATGAGTCCATAATGAAGAATGATGTCTGGGATGTGGTTCCAAGATTGGAGGACAAAGAAATTGTCACCTCGAAATGGCTCTACAAGATCAAGCATGGATTAGATGGAAGTGCTGAAAAGCTCAAGGCAAGATTCATTTCCCATGGCTTCTCTCAAAAGGAAGGTGTAGACTACGAAGACATATTTTCACCTGTGGCCCGATATACCACCATCCGATCTATCATAGCCCTTACTGCTACGCAAGGATGGAGTCTTCATCAGATGGATGTGAAGACCGCATTTCTGCATGGTGCGATAAAGGAAGAGGTGTATGTGGAGAAACATCTGGGGTTCGAAGTCCAAGATCGGGACACCCATGTTTGCAGGTTGAAGAAAGCCCTCTATGGGTTGAAGCAAGCACCCAAAGCTTGGTACGAGAGGATAGATAGCTACCTGATGAAGCCGGGCTTCACTCTTAGTAATGCTGATCCAAACCTTTACTTCAAGGTTGATAGAGAGAAGCCTCTCATTCTGGTGTTGTATGTGGACGACCTCTTCCTGACAGGTGTTGACCCTCTCATTCATCAGTGCAAGAGGGAGCTTGCTGCTGAGTTCAAGATGAAGGACCTAGGACTGATGCACTACTTCCTAGGCCTGGAGGTCTGGTAGAAACCTGACGAGATTTTCCTTTCTCAAGGAAAATATATTGTGAAGCTTCTAGAAAGATTTGGAATGGTGGACTGTAAGTCTGCGTCAACACCGATGGAGCTCAAATTTAAGAAGTTGAGTGGCAACACTGCTGGGCCCATGCTAGCAAATCCTAATGAGTATGTCAACTCATAGGGGCCCTGATGTTCTTAGTGAACACCCGTTCGGATGTATGTTTTGCAGTGAACACTTTGAGTCAACATATGGTTCAGCCTCATCACTTTCATTGGATTGGTGCCAAGAATCTGTTGAGATATCTTCGGGGCACGATAAACCATGGGCTGAGATACACTGCCGAGAGCATGACACTCCATGGATATACTGATGCCGATTGGGTTGGCAGTGTGGTGGATCGTAAGAGCACATCAGGATGCTGCTTCACACTTGGTTCTGCTTTGATATCATGGATGAGCAGGAAGCAGAAGTCGGTGGCTTTGAGCACTGCGGAGGCCGAATACATTGCAGCGAGTATGGCCTGTTGTGAAGCAGTTTTGTTGTAAAAGCTCTTCAGTGAGCTGTTCGGGCATGTGCTAGATACCACCGTGATACTCTGTGATAACCAGAGTGGGATTCGGTTGTCTGAGAATCCCGTGTTCCACGATCGATCTAAGCATATTGATATCAGGTACCAATTTATCCGGGATATGGTACAACGAGGTGCCGTAAGACTTGATCATATAGGAACTGATGAGCAGGTTGCAGATATTCTCACAAAGCCCTTGGGGAAGGTCAAGTTACTAACCTTCCATGAGAATCTTGGTATCGTGGAACGACCCTATGCTGAGGGTCCTGTTGGATGATGAGCTCTTGGAGCTCTGGGGGGCTTTGGGATAGCTTCTCGGAGCTATAAGCAACCACAAGGCTAGGCTTGCCAAACCTTGTTGGTGTGCTTTTTCCCCACCGTTATGATGATTGAGTTGGTTCACCTCTCATGATCTGTGACCCATATGCATCCTACCCATTGAGTCTCGGGCTCATGGGAAGTACCTCTCATTTTTCTAGTGAGGTAGCAAAGACTGATGGACGCATCAGAGATTATCGTACTCTCTATCTAGGATGGGACGGTCCAACCACTTGATCTGGGATCAAGTATAGTGAGGTTTCAGACCTCCTACTGACTTCAGGTCTGATAAACCAACTTCGGGTTGGTATGTGACTCTTTTGAGTCCTATAGAGGTTTTAGACCTCTAGGCTGAATCTGTCATCTGGGGATGATGTCTTTGTGAGTGACCCCCCTTTTTTTTCTGAAATAAATAAGCCAACAAAGCAAGTTATGGTGGGATGACGCACGATGTTTGGATTGCATAGGTGGATGGAGTTCTCCCTAGTTGAGAGGGAGTGTTAATTTTGGACAACTAGGTCCAAATTCCATGTTGTGATGCTAAGATGAAGATGCCAATATTTTTATTGGACTCCTCTTTCGGAGAGTTGCAAGATCAATCTAAAGATCATCTTGATCTGATGAACATAACATTTATTTTTGAATTTATTCAAAATATGTGCAAGTCGGCCTGAAGGTTTGGAGTCCCAGCAATTGTATCACACACCCTCATTGATGGATATAAATTGGTCAACATTGGAGGACAATTTCAATCATCACATCCTCACACATTTCTCTCTTATCATCTGATTGGTTCGATCACCTTGGAGGCTCTTCTCTTCACATGTGGGAAATTTCAGCAAGGAGAAAATTCTATTTTCGGCCTAGGGTTTCTACCGTAGCATTGACTAGCGTTGACTTTAGTCAACGCATGGTCAAATTGACCTAAAACTCTCCCAATCTTTCGATTTCCTCAATCCGCACTTTTTGGCACAATTCCCGAGGCTAGACGTTGACTTTGACTTGACTACATTGACCTTGTTGTTTCTGCTATTTTTGTTGACCGTCGACTGACA
The DNA here is from genome assembly GCA_034641835.2 of Pinus albicaulis. NCBI lineage: Eukaryota > Viridiplantae > Streptophyta > Pinopsida > Pinales > Pinaceae > Pinus > Pinus albicaulis. Next base: position 182,891,006 of record CM076574.1, read on the forward strand.
ACGTTGACTTTTGTTGACTTTTGGGGTTGACTGATCTGGCTGTCCTAGAGGGTCGTGTGACACTTCTGGTTGGCTGATCGTATTGAGACTTTTCTGGTTGAAGCATCCTATTGACCACCGTAACACACCAACACACTTATATATTTTGGCTTGTCTTCTGTCGATCTACTGGTATGTTCTAGCAACATTTTACTTTATTGTTTATGTGATTGCTGACTGATATTGGGATAAAATTAAAGTTGCATCAAGCATAGAACATCTACAAAAATTTACAAAGGTTCTATTCCTCCTCCAATGGCGACTCCACAACAAAAGTACCCTATAAAACAAGTCAGTAATGGGGAGCAACCTGTAAATTCAGTTAATATAATAGATGTGCAGCAGGGTGAACCTTCCTAGAGCAAATCAGTTGATACTAATATTTTGGAGAGAGTTGTTCCTGTACCTGAACAAGCGACAAACTCTAGAAAGAGTGAAGAAGAACCTGAAAAGAATGTTAAACAAACTCATGCTTTCAGTTTGACAAAAGAGTTGGAGAAGGTAAAAATTTAGGTACCTCTTCTAGAATTACCTAAAAGACTATTCTACAAGAAAGAAATTTCATAATTTATTAATCTCGCGCAGATTGAAGATATAAGTGACACTGTGAACTTACAAGAAGAGAAGCCATTGGTCACCTTTGGTCCGCATGTAGAAGAAGTAGACCCTTCTGTTCCACCATTCTATATTTCTCTGTTGCTTCATGATTTTACTCTCCATAATTGTATGATGGACTCAGGAGCATCCCATAATCTCATGCCATTTTCTGTTATGAAGGAACTATACTTGCAGATTACCAAACCTTACAAGGATCTGTATTCATTTGATTCCAAAAGGGTGAAATGTGTTGGGTTAATTAGAAATGTCGTAGTTTCTTTGGCACAATTTCCAGAAAAGAGTATAGTCATGGATGTAGTTGTTGCTCACATTCTAGCCAGGTTTGGAATGCTCCTGTCAAGATCTTGGGGAGAAAAGTTGGGAGGTGTTCTAAAATTAGATTTCACTCATGCTATCATTCCTGTTTTTAATGGGGAAGAAAGGATATTGTATAGGGAAACAAGGTTTGTGAAGAACACTACCAAGAAATATGTAGGAAATTCCCCTATTTATAGTCAAGAAACAAAAGATCTTTCATGTTTCCTGTTACATGAAGATGTAAAATTTGCTGAAGACACAGGGAAGCAGCTCTCTTCAGCAGTTGTAAATAATGAGTTGCACTCAAAAAAGATTTGGAAATGCTACTTTGATGGTTCCTACTCCAAGGAAGGCACAAGAGCTGGATTCTTGCAGATATCACCAGAAGGTAACGTCATGCCTTTTTCTTTTAAATTAGAGTTTGATTCAACAAACAACGTGGCTGAGTATGAGGCCTTAATCTTAAGCCCTCAAGTTGCTAAACAGATGGGAGTTCAGTGTATTTCAATTTTTGGTGACTCTGAATTGGTAATAAGACAACTTAAAAATCATTGTCAGACCAAGCATCCTAGATTAAGATCATATAGGAATGAAGTTTAGGATCCGATAGAGAACTATTTTGAGGCCTTTAATCTTCAGTTTATTCCGAGGGAGAAGAATAGATTGGCAGATTCTTTAGCAATTGCAGGTAGCACCTTCAAGCCACCTATGAATCCAAGGTTAAGGTATGAGATTGAACTTAGACATAGACCCTCTATTCTTGATAATGTGAAACATTGGCAGGTGCTTGAAGATGATGAGCAGATAAATCATTTATTGACAATGATTGGAAACTTTGAAGATGCTGAGATAGATCTAGAAGAGGAACAGATAGAGGAGAAAGGAGAGATAAGAAATCTTAAGCAGTCAATAGGTGAGCAGAAGATTATCCAATTGAAAGATAATGTACTCCCTAAAGGACTAGTTCCCCTTGAAATATTATTTGATTCTAATGATGTTGCTATTAATTCAAAGAAAATACATCAAAAGGAAGAGATGGAAGATTGTAATTTGAGAACTCAGCAGGAGCCAAAAATGGTGAAATTATTCAAAGGTGTTCCCAAAAATTATAAAGAAAGATATATTGATCTTTTTAAAAAGTATATGGATGTGTTTTCTTGGTCATATGAAGACTTGAAAATGTATGATAAAAGCATAATACAACATAAGATCCCATTGAAAGAAGGAATCAAACCACATAGACAAAAGCTCAGACAAATTAATCCATTATTATTAGCTCCAATTGAAAAGGAAGTGAAGAAGTTGCTGCAAGCAAAAATCATAGTCCCTCTCAGATATTGAGATTGGGTTTCTAATCTGGTTCATGTGAGGAAGAGAAATGGAGAGATAAGATTGTGTGCGGACTTCAGGAATTTGAACAGAGCATCTATAAAGGATAATTATCCTTTACCTAAAATGGATTATATCTTATAGAAGGTGACAGGAGATTACAATATGTCTATGGTTGATGGATTCTCTGGATATAATCAAGTGGCGGTTGATAAGGAAGATCAGAAAAAGACAGCTTTCACAACCCCCTGGGGCACCTTCATGTATGCAAGGATGCCATTCGGCCTTATGAATGCAGGTGAAACTTTTCAGAGGGCCATGGACATAGCGTTTGAAGGTGATAAGTATGTGGTTATATATATGGATGATGTAACTGTTTTCTCAAGGTTAGATGATGAACACCTGGAACATTTGCAAAAAACTTGTGAAAAATGCAGGAAGTTTGGTCTGTCATTAAACCCCAAGAAATATTTGTTTGCCTTAAAAGAAGGTAAATTATTGGGTCACATAGTTTCAAAACAAGGAGTGAAAATTGATCCATCAAAGGTGGAAGCAATTCAAACAATTCCTTTACCCAGAAGCAAGAAAGATATTCAGATATTTTTGGGAAAAATAATCTTTCTGAGAAGATTTGTACCAAACTATGTTGAGATTGTGAGAAATATAACTGACACGTTGAAAAAAAATGCAGAAGTGAGATGGGATAAAGAAGCAAGAGAAGCATTTTCCAGAATAAAAGAAGCACTCTAGGAAGCTCCTGTTCTAATAAGTCTTGATTATCAAAAGGTATTTCAAATATTTTCATTTGCTTCTCCCACTTCTATTCCTGCTGTGTTATTGCAGAAAAATGAGGATAGTAAGGAGAAACTAGTGGCATTCTTCAACAAAGTTCTTAGAGATGCTGAGCTCAAAAATATAATTTTGGAGAAACAAGTGTATGCATTGGTCAAAGCACTCAAAGCCTTCAAGAATTATGCGTTACAATCCCAAATAACTGCTTATGTACCTAATTCTGCTGTTAAGGACATGCTGGTTCAAAGTGATGTTGAAGGAAAAAGAGGAAAATGGATAATCAAGATCAAACAATACTTTCATCCTAGAAGATTTAGATGGAGAGTCTCTGTAGCTGCCTATGAATGGGTAGTATTTGAAGCATTATTTTGATCATTAAAAGTCAGCATTCCACCCTTGTAAATACTGGATTTCTCATTGTTCATATGTCACCAAGCAATATTTGAATCCATGCCCAATGGATAAGGCACTAATCTATAGTTCTTAGCGCTTTCATGGAAAAAAGCACTATCCCCAGGTGGAGCCAGATGTTGTGGCTCATTTGCATTTACTTTTGAAATATTTCTCAAAACACCAAGAAAAATCATATATGTAAGAAAATGTAAATTTTTTTGTATACCGAAAAATAATTTTTGATTTATATGTTGGTGTATTAACATTATGTGCGGAGATGTGAAGGCGGGTCGAGTCGTGATTATTTGCGTGCAGAATAGTTCAAGAGTTGGGCCGATTGATGCGTTCAGAACATTACATGCTAGGGTTGAGTCGGGTGTCCCCACCTCCACTTGCCATGTCAGCCTTACCTTTATCGCACATCGCAAGCTCAAGAGGAATGACACTCATGAATATGTTATGAATGCCGAAATGTGAAGTGCGACAAGGGTCGGATGCGATGCGACTCAAAACTATGATTTAATATATTCCAATCGCACATCGCAAGCTCAGGAGGAATGGCGCTCATGAATATGTTATGAATTCCGAAATGCGAAGTGTGACAAGGTTTTATATCACCGATTGCAATTTGCGATTGGCCCCACGTCCACTTGCCACGTTATCCCTACCTCTATCTCACATCGCACATCGCAAACTCAAGAGGAATGTTGCTCATGAATATGGTATGAATGTCGAAATGCGAAGTGCGATAAGGGCTAGACACGATGCAGCTCAGACCTATGATTTAATATATTCCAATCACACATCGCACATTGCAAGCTCAGGATGAATAACACTCATGAATATGTTATGAATGCCGAAATGCAAAGTACGACAAGGTTTTATATTGCCGATTGCGATTTGCGATCAACCCCACGTCCACTTGCCACGTCATCCCTACCTTTATTGCACATCGCACATTGCAAGCTCAGGAGGAATGGCACTCATGAATATGTTATGAATGCCAAAATGTGAAATGCGATAAAGGCGAGGACGCAATAGTTTTCAAAGGAAAATTTGAATTTATTTAAAGTCCAAGATTATGTGCAGTTGCGTTGTTTTATGAAGAAATGTAAATGCGGGTAGTGAACTCTGGTAAGTGACCCAACACAGAACAAGGGAGAAGAGAAGACGGAACGTTGTGGGCACGAGCATAAGAGGTAGAGTCGGGTAGAAGGGGACATGATAACATGTTTGAAACGTAGAGGCATAGGTAGAGTCGGGAAAATATGTGTTATTGCATAATTGTTCGAAGACCACATTAGAAACAAAAAAGACATGATGGCAAGAAAAAAAGACAAATATTGAACTTTGGAAGAAATGCAGGGCAAGGATGTCTGATCTGTCAGGGAGACACATCAGTAATTCAGGGAGACGTAGCAACAACAAATCAGATTTAGCAAAAAGAATAATATTTCAAGTTTTAATTTGTTTTATTTGTTTGTTAAGATCAAAGCTATAGTGATGTCCTCAATGGCAATGTAATAAGTAGTTTTAACTATTTAGGTAGTCAAAGTAGTTTCAATAGGTTCTAGTAGTTACAAACTATTTTTGATGCATTTAAGCAAGATAGAAAGAAAGAAGAAAGGTTCCGATTTTTGGACCTTTGGAAGACTAAAACTTCGGGACTTATTTTTGAGGAATTAATGAAAGAAGCATCAAGTTTCCTGCAACTGTCGATGGTGATTCGTTTTTCTTGTGCCATTTTGTGTTCCTTCTTCCTAGAATGAAGTGAAGTAAAGTAGCTACCGATCTCTTAATTACATCTGTGAGTAAGAGTTAAATAACCTTAATTTTCACTCCTTCCCTCCAACTCCTCTCCCTTCACAAATTCTCTCTAGAACTTAAAAGTAATAGGTTCTGTGTTTACAACATATTATTTTGAGTTTCCTCTCTCTCCATAAATTCATTCTGAAATTTAATATGATAGATTCAATGTTACAACATATCATTTTGAGTTTCTTTTACAGTTCTTCTTTTCCATTCAGATATCAACAGTTAATGGCATTGTAGAGTCTTTCATTATAACAGATTATTAAGGGTTTTAAAGAATTAGTTTCCAAAGGGATTGAGCGAAGACCACCTAATATAATTACTTCTATGACACATTTAAAAAAAATGTCTTAAGCACTGATTCCTTTCCACAGCCAAGGAATTGTCTCTTAAGATACAACAAGACACATATTCACTTCTCATCATCTAAGAAAAGGAGAAGCACAAGAAGGCTAGCAAAGAAGGAGAAGGACAAGGGAAGAAGGTTTTTGGGCTACTTGTCTCTCACATGTGGAAAGAAGGAAAGCTAGGGTTTACTTGTTTAAGGTCGAAATTCTCAAGTTGCAGGACGAGGATCAACATTGTTGGAAGAGGAGCCTAATAGGTCACCTACTAGCCCTAAGGAAGCAAGCCAAGAAAAGTTGTTGGGAGGCCTTGGAAGGCTAAATTTCGCTCACACGTGTGGATGTAGTAGCAGTTGCAGGGGCCAAAAATTTTAGACTTGACTTCCAAAATGCAGTAGTTGCTATTGGAAGCTGGGTTTGACTTGGAAAAAGGAAGCACATAATCAATAAGGTCAAACTTGGTCTTGGTCTATAGGTCTTTGAATTCGTCATTTGAAGGATCTATATGAAGAGAAGAGATTTACGAGTTTTCCTCTCAAGTGGAGAGGTTTTGGCCTTGGCTTGCAGACTATATCCTGTTTTCTTGTGTACTATTGTTCTTCTTGTTTTGGTAGTTGTTTGATGATATGAACAAACATAATAAGAAAATAAGCTAATAAGTAAGAAAAAGTAAAAATTCATCACAAGCAGTTATCAAGAATAGATAAATCATCCTATCTACTGCCCTATATATTTATCAACATTCCCCCCATTGTAGTATGCCTCCCAAATCGTTTTTCACTCTCCATTAGAGGAAAATGATGGATAAATGGCACAATAGTTCATCCTAGAGTCAAAACTGTGAAACTTTTCTACCTACAAGCAATGTTTAGTATTTACCAGTGAAGTCATGATTGTTGTCATGCCATTGGGGTTTCTCTATAGTGTGGTGTTTGGAAGAATCTAGGACTGCAATTAGTGCAACAATTGGAGGTTGGTGATACAATATGCAACTCAATTGGAACTTCCCTTGTTTTTTTACTAGAGGAACCAACGACTGGCCAATCTTGTACTCATGTGACAAAGGGCCGATTCCAACTGCTACCACTACAAACTCTAGGTGCGTACGTATGCCCCTTTCGCACACATGGGTAAGTAAGGGGATTTTAACACCAGACCTCTTCACACATAATACTTCATCTACACGATCATCGTGAGTTGAGATGCCCCCTGTGGGTTAATTGGAATTTCCCTTGTTATTTTTGATGTTCATGTGGAATTGTTGAAGGTATGCAAACCACTCTCAATGGAAATTTTTATGAAACTTACTTTGCATTCACACAAATATTTGAGGCCCATGATTGGTGTGGAAGATCATTTCCTTTCCCATAATATAATCTTTCTACTACCAACAACACTGAACAATGGAGTAAATGTCTTTGCCATGGGTGGGGTATTTGCGAATTGTGTTAGAGTGCCTCATGGTGATATACCACCAAATGTCGATGTTGTATGAACATTGCACCCATGGCATAATTGGAATATATATTGATTTTAAACATTTGTTGCAAGGTTAGTAGAATCAAGACCAATATTGTATAGAGGGGATGCTTTAGTTCCTTAAATATATCTGTTGTGCTTAGGCCCAAATGAATTTGGCCCTGGCTTTGGTCATTGGGCTTAGGGACCAAGGGATTTCAGAGAACCCCAAAACAAACTTGCCATAAAAGTTGGTAAATACCAAGAAACTATAGAACTATGATAATGTCTTTATGGTTGGAGATGACTTATGCTTTGCTAAATCCACACACACCATGCTTATCCATGATGTATCCTAAAGAATGAATTCTGTGAATTTTGAACGAGCACTTCTCAAGGTTGGTGTATTTATCAATGTGTTTATTGTAAGGTGCTAAATAATTGTTGAATGTGTTATATATGCTCTTGAAAAGGTTCACTTAAGGCGATGATGTTATCCAGGGATATAAATATGAAATATTTGGTGAATGTTTGTAAAATTATCTAATCATCCTCATGAACACCATTGACACATTAGGAAATATGAAAAGAATGACCAAGCACTTCAAGAAGCCTTCCTTAGACTTGAAGGTTGTCTTCCACACATCAATTCGCTTTATTGGCTCATGGCGGTAGTTCAACTCAAGATCAACATTGTTGGATAACTTAGCATCTATGTTGATTGAAAAAATCACCAATTCGAGGGATGAGGTATAAGTTTTGGACTATCATATTTTTATAAGGCCTTGTAATCAATACAGAGTAGCCATGTTGCATCCTTCCTTTGAAGCACCATAATAGGTGTTTTGTAGTGTAAGGAGTTAGCTTGAATGTGGCCTTCATGTATTGACTTTTGAATCTAGCATTTGGTTTCCTTATTTTCCAAAAGAGAGCACAGTATGTAGGGCCATTGGGTAGAGGGACACTTGGTGTCAAATCAATTGCATGATTGACCTGTTAAAATTATGGAACTGCAGTCAAATTCCACTATAGAAAACTCTGATGGTCGAGATTATAATCACATTAGATTCCTCTTTTCGAGAGGACCAAAATCGACCTATAGATCTCCCCTTTTGGATAAGCGAAAGTTAAATTTTGAATTATTTTATTTATTAAAGTGTAATGGAATGGGTCGGCCTAAACACGCATAGAGTTAGTCAAGTCGGCTTTAACCCCAAGCAAGCCCACACAAAATCTATAAATAGAGGCGACCTCAAGCTCATTCTTACACACTTGATCAAGCGATATTCGATTTGCATCCATTGTCTTGGTTCGTCTATTTTTTCTTGGCTCACACATGTTCTATGGAAGAAGATCACGCAAGGTTCATGATCACAGGTGAGAGACTCACTATGATCTGGGGCTTCTGAGCCATAGCTATGGGCATAGGACTATATAATTTGGGTTAGAGCTGCAAGCTGAGCATGGAAACGTAACGACCAAGCTGCCATAGCCATAAGAAGATAGTGTCAAGGTCGCGACCAGGGCCTTAGGGTCAGATAGGGTTGATCTGGGCCATAGCCGTGGGCATAGTGTGTTATGCTCGCGGCCAGGGACCCATAGCCGCAGACACATAGAGCTATGGGTGCGACTAGGGTCTAGCACAATGTTTTGGGCTGCACACTCCCTCTGTTGCGGGCACAAAGTGCCCTGGTAGCGACCATGGAAGCTACAGCCGCAGGACAAGCGTGTTGAGGTCGCAGCTAAGGGTCTCTAGGAAAATTTGAGCTTGATCCAGCCACCAGTGTTGATGCAGATGTTTGCAGTCAGCTTTGAAAGTGTCATGGATTTAGATCTAGGACTGGACAATTGTTTTCAGTGAGTTTCAATGACTAGTTGTATCCGGGGCTTCGTACCGTTGTAGATTTGCAAATCTGTAGATCTGATCTATATATTTATGCTGCAAGATGTATCTACAGTTCTCACTCAGTTTTAATAGTATTCATCAATATGCTACAATTAGTTTATTGCATTTCAATTCTCATATTCAGGCTCCTTCATCAAAAGTATGTTTATGGTTTCATTGTGCATATGCTAGTTGTTTTCTACATGATGAAGATATGGATCTATGGATCATTGTACTCTCGTTTGCAGAATCATTTGATGCCGATCTAAGAAGAATAATTTTCAAGGGTTTTCCCCAGGTCTCAGACCAATCTTGGTGTCTCTATGTGTGCATGTTTTTCTTCCTTTGTTCCTTTACATTCCACTGCTTAGATGATGATGATGGTATTGTTCTTTCTATATAGTTGCATATGCTGATGAATAATAATGTAGATTTGAATAATGATATAATGATATGGGGTGATCTTATTATGTTATTGAATAAATGTAACTATCTAAGCTAAGAACAATGCAACTATATGAAAAATTAACATGGTATCAGAGTTGGGCTAAAGAAAATCCATGGAGATCACCCCCATGGAGACACTTTTATGCAAGCAACAAGAGACCTTAAAGAATTCTAGGGTATGAATAAACCCTAGGTAGTTAGTGCATAAAGGTTTGATGGGGAGGGTTTGAGAGAGACCCTGTTTTATGACTTAATGTATGCAACACTTGCATGGTTTGTGAAGCACTTGGGATCAATTTGACAAATGACTTGGTTGTTGATAAAGTTGCTGATTGAAGGCAACATTACTTTCTGGTCTATGGATGGCTCTTAAAGGTGTTGAGATTTCTGATGTGTTGGAGTAGCATGGGATGTGCTCTAGCTCCCAAAATTTATCGAGGGACTAGAGTACATAGGATCTCCAAGACCTAGAAAGCGATTTAAGAAATTCCATCCTGTTTAAGAGATTTTTAATTAATTAATATTTTTAATTAAGGACCTTAAGTCTAACTTAGGAAGATAAAAGAATAAAGTTAATAAAATTAAACATGTAATGAAAATTACTTAAGTCATACAGATCAAGCTTTCTTTTAATTTTAGTCGTCGATAAGAGATTAGATCACGGTCGTTGGTTTCCCAACGAGAAAAGTATAAAGGAAAGGCTTAGGGTCAGTTGGAGAACACACACATAGTGGTAGAGCACTGAGACTAAACTGGAATTCTAGGGCGTGGTTTGCTAAGAATTTCAGAAATGTTTTAGCTGCAGCGAGGGGTAGTATTGGTGGAAGGGATGATCTGATCCCAGGCCAAGAGTGCAACAAGAGGCAGAGAAGCAACAGACTGAGCAGCGCAGAGGGAGCAACAGCTACGCAATGCATCCATAGCCCAGCAGAAGCAGCGCAAAGGCTTTAGGGGCTACACAGGCCCAGAAAGGGTAGGGCAAAGGGATTAGGAGGCTAGCAGGGTTGACGCAGGCCCATCCAGGGCAGCACAGGGGCAGCGTAACCAAATCTGGGGTGACACAAGCCCTTCCTGAGCATCACAGGGGTTGACGTAGACTAGCAAAGCTAAGACAATGGGATTCAGAGCAACACTAGGGTTTCTAAAATCTAAAAATGGTTGAGTTCTGTAAATCCCGTTTGAGGGTGTGAATCAATCAGTTTTTCTGTCTCCAGAATAGAGGTATAACTGCAGTTTTATTTCTCTATCGGGTTAACCAGTTGGTGCCTAGATTTGTTGTAGTTAGACTCTACTTAATAATAAACCCTCCAATAGCCAGAAGACCAGTTTTCCTGCATTGGGGTTTTTTGGGGATAGTTGTTTAGAAAATCCCGTGTCACTTTGTCATTATGCATGTATTCAGTTTAGATCTATAAGTGTGTATACTGTAAATGTATTTACTTCGATGTTAATGATGAATATTTCAAATTAATAACTTGTTTAAGAAGGAGAGGTAAATCAAGATATAATAGTAGGGTTTCTGCATAAGTAATATTCATAAATTTTCACATGGTATCAGAGCGATTGCAAATATAGCCTGGATCTTTAGCAAGAAGACTGAAGAATCTTTGCTGCAGAAAGCAACAACAGCTACAGAAAGCTGAACTAAAGAGGGAAACATAGCGACAGAAGGAAGAAGAGCCACGTAGAGGCCAGGGTGACGTAGTCTCCACGCAGGGCCATGCACTTACTGCATAGAGGTAGCGTAGAAGCTGCACTGAGACTGTCTTCTCACGCAGAGGCCAACTAGGGTGACACAGTCTTGAAGCTGCTTGTTGATTCAAAGTGCCAGAAGCCATGTTGCAGAACTTCAGTAGTTGTTGGCGGGGTTAAAAGTTTTTCAGTGCAGAATTTAGCCTAAGCTAAGTTGACAAAGAGCTGTAGGAGAACAACTTCTCAGAAGATTTCCAGCCAAAGAAATCTGCAGATCGATTAGAGGATTGAAGAGAGATGATTCATTTTTGTTTGGAAGACTTCCAAGAGAGGGAGTCACTCATCAGAGGGCGTAGAGGGTTCCTTTCTCGCCAAGGACCCTAGATCCGAGTCTTTAGCATAGAGAGGAGGATTCGTTCCGAAAGATTTTCTGAGCATATGGCACCTCATGGACTATGTGATTAGGATAGGTTGGACAACCTGTCAAAATTTGAAACCTGGATGGCTAGAATCCTGGTAGTCATGGAGGCATACGGTCTAAGGGATAATCCAGAGAATGTCCTGGCCACACCAACCGATGCTCTTCTCCTAGCGAAGCATGATGAATCAACGACACATGCCAAGCACTTCTTAATGGACAGGGTCAAAGATCATGTGGTTCCACAAATAGCCAAGAAGAAAATGACTCATGAGATGTGCGTAGCTCTAGCCACACTATATGAAGGAAGATCCGTCCAGAGGAAGATGCTTCTGGAGAATCAATTGAGGTTATTCATAATGGCCTAGGGATAGGAGATCGATCCATTTCTGTCCAGACTATAAGAGATACAGGATCAACTGAATGGCATGGGGGTGAAGGTGGAGGACGATGTTATGGAGAGGATGGCTCTAAATGCTGTCATAGAGGACTGGGAATTTTTTTTCCAGAGTATCTTGGGCAAAGCAGACCTTCCCAACTGGGACAATATGTGGGCGATCCTCCGACAAGAAGAAATCCGTCAGATCACTAAGAGACAATACAACACCAAGTCGAGGAAGGTAAAGAAGGAAGAAGAGGAAGATGCAGCCTTGGAATCAAAGGGGTGACAAGGGAGAAAGAAGCGAGATCTGTCGAAGATCAAGTGTTTCCAGTGCGACGAATTAGGACATTTCACTAGCAATTGTCCTTAGAAGAAAAAGACAAGGAAGCTTCTAGCTCTAAGGTTGCTGTGACGGACGATGGCTCCGAATATGAAATAGCCATGAGCGCTCATGAACCACAAAAGTGGGGTGACATGGATCTATAGAGCAGCTGTAGAGTGTAGGCAGGATCCTTGAGTAAGCCCAACTCTTGGATTACATATGAGCTACGGGAGCCTTAAGACAGTAGCGGGACAAGTGGAGCAGTGGGTGCAAAGAATCACAGATGGAGCAGAGGCAGAGCTGGATGCTGAGAGGTAGCAACGCAGGGCAGATGCAGCAGCAACAACGCAAAGGGGTTGATGTGAATTCAACATCGCAGAGCAGGCCTGCTTACGCAGTGCATATTTGTAGCAATGTAGAGGCTTCAGGAGGACAACGCAGCGCAACAGCAGTGTAGGGGACTTCAGCGCAGAGGAGGCCTTCTTACGCAGTGGAGAGAGTCAGCAGTGCAACAACCTCCAGATGATAGCACAGAGCAACAACCTATGGAGCTTCAGTGATGAGATGCAACCCAACTGACTCGTTTGTCAAAGGTTGGGTAGGAGAACTTCAGTTGCTTATTCTCAGCAACTGAGTTGCAGTGCAACAATTGGCAACACGATGCAACAGAATGAGAGGGAGCTGTAGTACAAATGTAGTAGTGGTGGTGGTAGCGTCATGGGCAGTAGTACCAAGCATCAAAGCAGAGACCCACACCAAAGATCAGTGTAGAACTTCGGGTGGAATTATTGTTGCTAGAGAAAATTCCTCGCTAAGAGGGAGTGTTGAGATTTCAGATGTGTTGGAGTAGCATCGGATGTGCTCTAGCTCCCAAACTTTGTGGAGGGACTAGAGTACATAGGAACTCCAAGACCCAGAAGGAAATTTAAGAATTTCCATCCTGTTTAAGAGATATTTAATTAATTAATATTTTTAATTAAGGACCCTAAGTCTAACTTAGGAAAATTAAAAGATTAAAGTTAATTAAATTAAGCATGTGATGAAAATGACTTAAGTCACACAGATAAATATTTCTTTTAATCTCAGCCGTCGATAAGAGATTATATCACGACCGTCGGTTTCCCAACGAGGAAAAGTATAAAGGAAAGGCTTGGGGTTAGTTGGAGAACACGCACATAGTGGCAAAGCACTGAGACTAAGCTGGAATTCTAGGGCATGGTTTGCTAAGAATTTTAGAAGTGTTTCAGCTGCAACGAGGGGTAGTATTGGTGGAAGGGATGATCCAATCCTAGGCCAAGAGTGCAACAAGAGGCAAAGAAGTAGCAGACTGAGTAGCGCAGAGGGAGCAGCAGCTACGCAACATAGCCACAACCCAGCAGAGGCAGCGCAAAGGCTTCAGGGGCTACGCAGAGGCTCCGCAGGCCCAGAAAGGGCAACACAAAGGAAACAGGAGGTCAGCAGGGCTGACGCAGGCCCAAGCAAAGTAGCGCAAGGGTAGCGTAACCCAGTCTGGGGTGACGTAGGCCCTTCCTGAGTAGCGCAGGGGCTGACGCATGCTAGCAGAGCTGACACAATGGGCTTCAGAGCAGCACTGGGGTTTCTGAAGGCTAAAAAGGGTTGAGTTCTGTAAATCCCGTTTTAGGGTGTGAATCAGTTAGTTTTTCTGTCTCTAGAACAGAGGTATAACTGCAGTTTTATTTTTGTGTCGGTTTAACCAGTTGGTGCCCAGATTTGTTGTACTTGGTCTCTACTTAATAATAAAACCCTCTAGCATCCAGAAGACCAGTTTTCCCACATTGGGTTTTTTCGGGGACAGTTGTACAAAAAACCCTGTGTGTCACTTTCTCATTGTGCATGTATTCAATTTAGTTCTGTATGTGTGTAGAATGTTAATGTATTTGCTTCGATGTTAATGCTGAATATTTTAGATTAATAACTTGTTTAAGTAGGAGAGGCAAATCAAGATTTAACAGCAGGGTTTCTGCATAAGTAATATTCAGAAATTTTCACAGAAGGTTGGTTCAAGAGGGAGAGGATCATCTCTCATTGAAGATAAGTATTCCCTGACTTATGACCTTACTCTTGTTTATACTTATGGCTCTGATTATTATGATTATTTTTTCTAGTCATTACTTCCCGCATGTATATTTGAGCACCTGGATATTTCTAACCTCCTTGATGAGATGAGATGTGATGAGTGGACCCCTCTTGAGGATCTTTTGAAATGAAGGAAATATGGCTAGATCTGGAAGAGGTAAAGAGGCACTTGAGCGCTACAAGCTGCTTATGTGAAGGTGCATAGGTAATACCACAAGTTATGCATGGTATATTGTATTTCAACAGTAAAATTGATGGCTAGGTTAGCCCTATGGTATGTTGAGAATGTCTCCTTCGTAAATGGCTCATGCATGCATATGAAAATGATTTGGATTTATGTTTCCTGTGATGAAATGGTGCACCTGGTATTGAATGTTTTGATCGTGATGATTTTCTTGATTCCGCGAGGCTACTTGTATATAGTGGCACATATTGATGTTTGGCTAACATTTATTGTTTTGAGATCTTGATGCTGACTTTAGTAAATGGTACTCTTGAATCTTGATATGCAGAAGAAAGTTTACCTCATTGATATGGTATTGATAATTCTTGTGATAAGCATGATGAAAGCTCATGGAAAGAGAGATTGCACTTTGTTGGTTTATTGAATAACCCAATTTGATCCTAGTGATCATGATAAGCATGGTATTGGATGTTGAGATTCAACAAGATGATGAGCTTAGTGAAAAGAGTCGCCTTCACTAAGTGGGCCCGCAGGCTATTTTTGGTGCAAAGTCTATTTTTAGACATGTCAATCATATTCTATGAGTTGCAGGATGCTATTTGTGGATGGTTGGTCAAGTTGGAAAAACAGATGGACTTATATTTTTAGAAATTTTGGGCGGAGTCTATTTTTAGACTGCCAGTCTAAAAATAGATATGTCGGATATTATTAGCTCTTAATAATATTTGGACTCTAAACATTATCTTATTCTTTTGGAGCACTGACATTCAGTTAACAGATTTTTCAGATCATCTAGCTGAAGGAATTACGTAATTCCTAGAGCTACTGGTGGTTCATGCATGGAGGACTTCAGTTAGAACTCAAGTGGCAGAGTTTGGTGGAGTTGGAGAAGTAGTTGGTGGAGTTGGTTTCTAGTTTAACTACACTTGTGGAGTTAAACACAGTTGAACTGATTGTGTCAATTTCTAACTGATTGATACTTTCAGTGGAGTTGAGTGAATTAATTAGTTAAATTAATTCACTAAATAATAACTCATTATTTAACTGGACAGAGACAACAGTCAACTACAGTGCAGAACAAATATGTGGAGACTCAGTGGAGAGATTGGTGAAAGAGCAAGTGTGACTATCAGTTGTGACTATAGTGATGCATTGATTGCATCCAACACTCAGTGGAGATGCCAATGAGGATTTCGTAAGCAAGGCTGGAGCAATTCGAACTCATTCAGAGCCATTCTTTAGCAGGGATTGCGCAGTAGAGGTAGGCTATCAGGAGGGCAAAAAATAAATGCAGATTTTTGCTGATTGTTCTTGATTAGTGTGTAGCGATTGTATTGTACTGAGAGCTTGATATGATCAGCTTTGTATGAGTATTGTTACATGATCTCTATGACATCTATTATATATAGATAGTTGGGGTTTTCAGCTTCAGGCTTTCGCGTTAAACAACTGTGTTAATGTGTGTAAATTTTTATTGTTTCATGTGTGCATTGCAATCTTGATTTAATTTCCGCAAATGATCAATGGTGGAATAGATTTTGTATTTTGCATGAAGTTAAAATAGCATGAGATCAGGAGAATCTTGGACATATAACACATAAGTTATATAATTTCTACATTGGAGACCATGATAATAGAGGCATATCTATGAGATTGATGTTCTATATTTCTTACTACCTATGGTTATGGAATTAAATGCTCTAACTTGATGTATTGCTATTGGGTTCATAAGGTTGTGTTGTCACATTAGCTTGCTGCCCTGATATTTCAAGTCCAACCCTTGATGAAATATTGATGACATGATGTTGATGATCATGATAGATATGTGTTTATGATCTAACAGATCTGCTATTGCATGATTCCAGTAAAAATAGGTTGATGACACAAATGAAGTGGATTCTAATTCAGAGGGAGAATCTCTTTCCTAAAATATTCTTACTCATATTGCAAGTGTATGTTTTATTGAAATATGGTTTATGGATATCTGACATTTTTAATCCAGAACAGAGGTCTGAGCCTCTCTCAGAAAATGGAAGGCCCATAGGTGTGACCATGCCTATTAGTCTTATATTTTAAGTTTTGGTCTTAATCAAGGGATCTATAACATGCCCTCCCATTGTAAACTGATTTATGGAATTGCTGGAATTGAGCATGAAATCAGATGTTCACATGGAAGATGTCAGTTCTGCAGATGTGTTGTAGAGACTTGTAAGATATGCCAGTAGGAAAATTTTATATGTTTGAACCAAACTTGTGTTTGCAGATGACTGACACATTCATATGAGTATGTCACTATGTCTGTGCTACAAAAGTTTGACATGATTTTGCTAATTGATAAACTGTGTTTAGAACTTTTGACATGGTGCTTAATGATTGAGATGTGTCTAGAATTATAGATTTTACCATGATTGCACATTTGGATTTTACATGATTTTATCTGGTGATAGTTGATTTTCCCAAATGACAATGCTATGTGGGCATAGTGACCTTCAATGTCTTATGTAAGTATTCAGAATTATAGTTTTGTATTGGCCCTCTTGTTCCCAGCATAATGGTTGTTGTGACTTAGTATGCAGATGGAACATGCATGACTTAACCTTGATGTATGCACTAGAATTTAATAAAGAAAATGTCTTGTAATGACATGATTGAGCTGTTGAATTGATAGTAAATGAATTCAATACTTGATATGAGCTCTACTAGTCACTGGTTGAAATAATTGACACTATGATATCAATGTATTTGATAATAGTTTTTTCTGGCTTCTAAACTATGATGAGTTGACTTCATTGACGCAACATTGATTTATGTAAGGCTGAGTATGTTGGGTTGGTAAGACATTATGCTTATCGAGAACATTGAGTGATGCAAGCTCTCCGATTTAGATTTGTCCATATTTGATAGCTACCTTATGAAGTCAGAATAACGAGTTTCAAGGTGATATCACCCAAAAATTTTCAAAACATCATTGTGTCAACTCTGTTTTTGATCATGGTCTCAAAATGGGTTTAAAACTCATTTTAGGTTTTGGTTAAGGGTAGGCTAACAATTTTTATAAGTTTAAAGGTCACCATTGAATTCAAATAAAGTCTTTAGAGGTCCATTCCATGATCAAATACTCACATTTTTCATTTAGTGATCATTTCATAAGGTTTCGAGTTAAATTCCTGCATAGCCAAGAATCCTCCGTTTCATAACGCCACTAGTTCAAAAAAGAGGATTTGCGCTACGAAAGCACTGATACTTTCATAGCGTAAACTGCAAAAAAAAACTGTGGGCTCTATGAAAGCGTGATTTCTTAACCGTCTTGTCAATTAAGCCAAAATCTGTCAGAATTCGTTGGGGAATGATAGGATAGGGGTATGCCGAGTCAGTTAGGGATCAGATTCAATGTACTTACCTGTCTTACTGTCATCATTGTCATGATAGGGCATGAGTTAAGCATCATTCAGTTATGAGTTGACACCTTAAATTCAAATTCTTGCCTAATTTGGTCATTCTCGTTTTCATTTGCTTCCATACAAGTGTCTAAGCTCTGAAGCTATCAAGCTAAGCCTGTGGGTGTTCTATACAAAGGCTATCTTCCATATTCTCAAACGAGGCTATTCCATAATCAAGCAAGGCTGATCATATATTCAAGCGAGGCTGTTTTACAGATTCAAGAGAAGCTGACAGATTTTTCTAAAGAAGCATGGTAGAGGAGAAGAAATTCCACAAAGGGGGACATTGCTTAAGATATGAGCCTGAAAATGTGAAGGCTATAATTGAATATCAAACAGTGATGGAGGATTTTAGCAAAGCAGGTTGTCTCTGGTTTTGTGAAAAGCTGCAGGGTTGCCACACTCAGGTGTCTAAAGAATTTGCCTTACACTTCAGTGGAACAACTACTAAGATTGGGATGTTAAATGTGCCAGTTATTCCCGAGATCATTGCTTTTGTGACAAAAATACCAAGGGGGAAAGAGACTTGGTTTAAAGGTTTTAAGTTTGACATGGAACCATGCAAGGAATTCATGAAACCTGAGTATGCAGATATGGACCTGAATAATGCAATACCTAGAAGTTGTATCAAAGACACCTATGCCAAGCTGCTGTTCAACATTCAACGATAATTTACATGTGAAGGCAGGTACCATAAATTTTATACTTATCATTTCAAGCTACTTCTGCATTTCACAGGTATGATATCACTAGATTTTCCCTTCTACTTGCATAGGAGCCTTGCCAAAATGTCTGATAAAGTACAAGCCAAGTCTGATGGTTGTGAAACATCTTTGTTTCACCATGGTTTGATAAAGTTATTAGTGTTGAATGAGCTTCAGAAAATAAGTAGGTATTGGTCTTTTTTTTGTTTATGAATGGTTTTGAATTGGAAAACCTAACCCCAGCTAGAAACCCTAAACCTAAAGGAACTCCTTCAATACTAGTAGTAGAGTATAATCAGCCTGTGGTTGTAAAGTCAAAGAGGTTTGTAAAGTTGAAACCAAGTAAAAAAGTTGAGGAAAGGACAGAGAAGACACAAGTTCTTGTTGCAGCAACTCCATCACCTGCAAAACAGAGGTCAAAAAGTGTCAAAGAGGAAAAACATAAACAAGTTGCTAGCAAGCAAGAAATCAAGAGAATGACCAAAAGCCAAGTAGTGGCATCAAAGGGAAAAACAGTTATTTCAGGTACAAAAGACAACCCAGTAATTAAAGGAAATTTAGATGACATTCTTCATGCAATTGATATAGAAGAGACACCCATCGTGCAGGCTGATTTCATTAGAGCAGTTGAACACAAACATAAAAAGGATAAGTCATCTAAGAAACTTGAATTTGAGGGTGAAAATGTAGCCTTTATCTTTCAAGCAAGGAAGCCTTTATCTAGGCATGCTAAAAATCTCAAGGAAGGCAAAAAGGAGGTCCAAGAAACTGTTGAAATAGCCAGAGTCCTTGAAGAGTTTGTTGATCTCTCATCACCAATAGTGGAGCATGCAGCCAACAAGACAATGAAGGGAAAATAACACATGACAGAGTGTCAAAATCTTGAGAAGAGATTGAAGCTAGCAAACCAAGAGATTGCAATGATGAAAAAGAGGGCTAGAAAGCATAGTATTGAAAAAACAGAGTTCAAAAGAATGAAGGCACTTTGGGAAGGTCAAATTGTTTCTAGGTCTGAAATTCCAAGTAGTGCATAACAATTTTTTACATGGACAGTTCCAACCATCAAGGAAGCAAAGTTTGTCAGAGTAATCAATACTCACTTAAGAGCCAGTAATAGAAGATTAAGAGATCAAATGGAGGATTTTGAGCTGCAGCTGAAACTGACTCAAGATGAGCTAAAAAACAAAGGTGCAGAATGACTAATTATTAAAAAGTCAAAAGCTAAATCAAAGGGAAAATGAAGAATAAATATCATGAAATTTGGGTTTTTAGTTCATATGACTGTTTGTTTTGATTAAACCAGTGGTATTCTGAAGTTTTGGCACATTTTTGGTTTGAATTTTGAAGAAATCTGGACAAAACTGCTCACTCAGCAGTTTCGTAGCGCAAACAGTGCAAAAAGGGTGAAAAGCACTACGAAACTGCTGTAGCAGTTTTTTTCACCCTTTCTCATAAAATATGTGTATTATGACCTGAAATTGATAGGGAATTTGTGTTAAGTGAATATCAAGATAACCCTGGAGGAAAGAAACCAAAATTTTGAAGGCAAATGGGTTAAAAGACTGCGCTACGAAACTGTTTTGTTTTCGTAGCACGTGTTTGTTTCTGCTATTTAGGATAGTTTGATGGTGATTTTGTACAATTGGGTCTTAAGGATGATTTTGGGCATATGTTATTTCAGTTCCTGACAGAAAATAACCTCAAAGTCATGGATTCATAGTGGTCAGAGTGTCTCAATAACACAAAGAATCCTAAGCCTAGAAAACAAGGGAAATTTTCCTAGTTTGCAAGAGATCAGCATTAAGGTCATAAAGTATTGGAGCTTATCATCTGGATTCGACCTTATGGGAATACAGTTAGAAAATGATGTAATCTAGTTTAGATAAGGTTGTTATGAGTAGAGTTAAGGAGTTTGAGTCCTATTTGTAATAGGACTGTTCATTAGGTTTGCAACTGTCATTTTGTAATAAATACCATGTCACATGGTTAGGAAAGGTGTCAAAAAGTAGGAATTCGATGTATCTAGCTCAAGATAATGTTATCCTATGTTTTAAATGATCTATAAAGATGAAGAAGTCGAAATGCTAAGGGTTGGAGATTTTTAGCAAAAAAGACCGTGTTTATTGTAAGTGACTTGTTTTTAGTGTAATACAGAATTTTCTAGCGTGTTCTTGTTCTAATGGCATCTTTTTACTATCCTATTGCAGTGGTTTTTGCTTATGTTATTCAGAATTCATCATTGATGCTCTGACTTCCTTCATAGAGAAACTGACTGTGTGTTTTACAGTTTCACATGTGTATCTCAGGACTAGAAATCTGATATGCCTTTACTTCCATGCTAAGTAGTTTGTTTGGTTTTACTGAAGTTGTTATGACTCCATAAACCCAATGTGCACTTGCTAATGTGATTTACAACCAATATCTATCATTTATCTGCTTATTACCCACATAGAGTTAGCCATCTATATTTTTATGAAAAATCATTAACCCTTGAGAGAGCCCTCTCAGGTTGAGGAGGCTACGCGTCAATAAAAAGATTGGTTTGAAAGGGTTACATGAGATTGATTTGATTGGCATACTATCAGGTCTATTTTTTTGATAACATTTTGGTGCATTTGTCGGGAGCCTAAAGATTATACTTTCCCAGGATTTTGAAGCTAAACTTTTGAAGGTAGCAGGAGCTCAGAAAGTTTTTCAAGGCTGCATCTACCTTGGTGACTCGATTTAAAGTTTATATGATTAAAGGTGGCTTCGAAAAGGAGATACACGAGGAGTGATCCTGACCCAGATCCACCTACTATCGTGGACAATCCAAACACCATTTTCAGAGGCAGTAAATACATTTCTAAAATATCAGGTACTCCATCACATTCGAAATCCTTGTCCTCTAAAATTTTAAGAAGTTTTGAAGATAAAAGAGTTGATGATAAAATTCAAGAGGTTTTGTTTAGATCAGAAAGTGAAAAAGAACTAATTGAAATTATCTTAGACTTGCATAAGAGAGGAATTGATACCTCAACTCTAGTAACACAGGAAGACAAAGAAGAGTTTTGGGAAGCTGTTACTTCTGAGTTATTGTTGGAAAAGGAGTCTTTAGATAAATTCAAAGAGCTTGACCCTTTTGAAGTATTGTTGAAAAGTAAAGCTGGTTTTCCCCTTCCAAATTGGAGTTCAATTATCAGTGAACCACAGAGACCAAATAGTCCTCCTCAGAGCAGTTTTTCATCCTTTATTTCTGCCATCCCTAAAGCTATTACAGTTCCTCTGACCATGGCTGGAAATCCACCTGCTGCACTTGCTAGATATGCCCCTCTTGCTCTTCCAACTGTCGTACATGACCTCCCTAGAAAATATGTTGCTAGAATCAAAACTTGGGGCAGTGATGAAGACATTACAGCAGAAGACCATGTGGATCAATTTAATGATTTTATAGACAGGAAGGAGGTTGATGATGAAGATGTTAAGTTGAGGTTGTTCACCCAGAGTTTTACTGGTGAGGTTAGGAAGTGGTATAAAGCTCTTACTCCTGGAAGTATTCATAATTGGAATGAATTTGAAGATGTTTTCCTAAGAAAATGGGGAAATAGAACCAATCCAGTACAATCCCTCACTGAGTATAGTACCTTGAAGAGAGCTGCTGATGATTTTGTTCAAAACTTTTCAGAAAGGTTAAATAAAGTATTAGACTTTATTCCTGCTCATTTGAAACCACCACAAGCCTTAGCTCAAATGAGGTATGCTAAAGCTTTTGATTATGAGTTTTACATACTATTGAGAGAAAGAGAATCCCCTACACTTGCTAAAATGCAAAGTGATGCAGTGAAGGTGGAGGTTAACTTGATAGCAGCCAAAAAGTCAAAAATGGGTAAGACTAAGTTGAAAGAAGAAGAGAAGCCTTCCTCCTCTTCCTCTCAGGATAAGCTGGATTCAATGATGAAAACAATGGAAAATTTGATGGATAGATTAGCCCTTGGGAATACCTCTACTCCTTTTGCACAACATGAACCTCAATTCAGAAACCCTTAGTTCAAGAGACCTCAGAATCAGCAAAGGCCAAGGGAAAACAAAAATCAACATCCCGATCCCCTCATTTTCAGCAGAATTTGATTAATGAAGAGGATGATTCTGAACTTCCTGAAGAGTTTATTCATTGTTTTGATGAGGAAATGTCTGGAATTTTCTTGACAAAAGAAGAACATGATCAATCAAATCAAAACAATCACGAAGAGTAAACATCAGACTATCTAAAGGGGTATCAACATGCTATTTTCGAGATGCAGAAACAATATAATCTCAGAAATAGGAATGTGCCTATCATTGCAAACAAAACACAACCTAAGAAGGATACACCTAAGGTCGCTGAAGGTAATAAGGATGCTTCTAAGGTCGCTGAAGGTAAGAAAGATACACTAGTTGTTCCTCCTATCAAAGAAGCTAGAAAATCTGTTTTTGTTTTCAACCTTGAGAATGAAATTTCTAAGATTAAAATATTAGTCCCTTTTGGTGAGATTCTCAAGGTAGATTAATATAGAAGCAAGATTGTTAAAATTTTAAATTCACAACTAGAAGCTGCTGATATCTTGAATGTGTTAGAAGATCATCCAACCATATATTTGGGTCCAAGACTAGAAGATGAACAAAATGAGGAGGTCCCTCCTTTTTATGTGAGTTTTAGCATTCACGACATGACATTGCATAATGCTATGTTGGATTTAGGGGTCTCTCACAATCTTATGCCCAAAGTAATCATGGAAAGAATGGGGTTAGAAATAACTAGGCCATATAAAGACTTGTTTTCTTTCGATTTGAAAAGGGTTCAATGCATTGGTTTAATCAAGGATGTTGTTGTTGGTCTAACATAAGTTCCTGCTAAGACTGTAGTCATGGACATAGTGGTAATAGAAATTCCACCAAAGTTTTTCATGTTGTTGTCAAGATCATGGCCAGCGAAAATTAAAGGTACAATGCAGATGGATCTTACTTATGCTACCATTCCTGTTTTTGGTGAGCAAAGAAGATTATATCGAGAGACAAGGATGGCCTACATGGTGAGCAGTAAAGACAAAGCCCAAAATTTTCCAATTTATGCTCTTGATACTGAACTTGGTTCTGCTATTCTTTTAAATGAGTTGACTAATGAAGCAGAAAATCAGAGTTCTGAAATTCAGCAGTCTGAAAATTAGAAAACAAAAGGTCAGCAAGTCAGCGATAAGGAGGTGGAAGGTTGGTGGTCATTGCATTTTGATGGATCAACAGGCAAAGAAGGAGCAGGAGCAAGGATTTGGATTAAAAATCCAAGTGATGAGAGTAAGTTCCTTTCTTATAAACTGAACTTTGATTGCACAAACAGCATGGCTGAGTATGAATCCTTGATTTTGGGTCTAGAAGTTTTGAAAAGAATGAATGCTCAAAACATTTTTGTTTTTGGAGACTCAGAGTTAGTCATTAAACAGGTTGAAGGTGTTTATCAAACAAAATATACAAGGATGAGAGCATATAGGAACTTGGTTTTGGACATGTTAGAAAAATTTCAAGCCTATACAATCATGGTCAAAATTAGAGAACAAAACTCCATGGCTGATTCCCTTGCTGTCTTTTCCAGTCTTTTCATTATTCCTATGCATTCCACAGAAAAAATATGAAGTTGAGATTTGCCATAGACCAGATATTCTTGATAATATTACTCATTGGCAAGTGTTTGAGGATGATCAACAAGTGAAAAACTTTATTGAGCTGAAAGAAGAGTTTGAAAATATACAAGTAGATCAACAAAATATGTTGGCTGAATCTAAAGGGAATTATGAATTTTTGCAATTAAAGAACAATCCATACCAAAGGGACTTATACCTCTAGAAATTTTTTTTGATCAGAATGATGTTTTTAAATCCCCTAAGTTACAAGCTGATGATGAAGAATTTGAGAGCTGTAACCTTGGTAGAATAGCTATGCCCAAAATGATTAAATTTCAAAGTTTCTTTCAGTTGATATGAAGTTTAAGTATTTTGAAATGATGAAGAGATTCATGGATGTCTTTGCTTGGAACTATGCTGATTTGAAAGAATATGATCCCACACACACTGTTCCCATAAAATAAAATGAAAAGCCCTTCAAGCAGAAGTTGAGGAGGATCAATCCACTTCTCATGCCA
Source organism: Pinus albicaulis (assembly GCA_034641835.2). NCBI lineage: Eukaryota > Viridiplantae > Streptophyta > Pinopsida > Pinales > Pinaceae > Pinus > Pinus albicaulis. Next base: position 182,915,807 of record CM076574.1, read on the forward strand.
TTGATTGAGAAGGAGGTCAAAAAACTCTTTGATGCTAAAATCATTTTCCCAATCAGATTTTTAAATTGGCTTGCGAACTTGGTCCCAGTCAGGAAAAAGAGTGGGGAAATCAGAATATGTATTGACTTCAAAAATTTGAATAAAGCCTCTCTGAAGGACAATTATCCCCTCCCAAAGTTGGACCAAATTTTGAAAAATATTGTTGGTTCTCAGAGAATGTCTATGCTTGATGGTTTTTCAGGTTATAATCAGATCCTTGTACATCTTGATGATCAGGAAAAAACAACCTTTACTATGCCACGGGGCATTTTCATGTACGCCAAGATGCCATTTGGTCTCATGAATGCAGGAACTACCTTTCAGAGGGCAATGGACATTGCATTTTCTGAAGAGAAGGACAAGATGGTGGTTGTTTATCTTGATAATATAACAATCTTCTCAAGGAGGGAAGAAGATCACTTGAAACACCTAGAAAGAATTCCACTGAAGTGTAGAAGGTTTGGCATCTCTCTAAATCCCACCAAAATTATTTTTTCTTTAACTTCAGGTAAATTACTTGGGCATATCATTTATAAATATGGGATTAAGATTGATCCAAGAAGGGTCAATGCAATTCAAAAGGTGGATTTGCCAAGAAGTAGGAAGGAGATTCAATCTTTCCTTGGTAAGGTAAATTTTGTAAGGTGATTTATTCCTAATTTTGCTGAGATTGTGAAGGACATAACAAGGACGCTGAAGAAGGGAGTTGATATTAAGTGGACAACAGAAGCAAGAAAATCATTTGAGGAAATCAAAAGGGTACTCACACAAGCACCGGTATTGATCAGCCCAGATTTCTCAAAGGAATTTATGGTTTTACTTTTGCATCAAAAAATATTATCGCTGGAGTTTTGCTACAAAAGGGACAACAAGGTATTGAGCAGCCAATTTATTTCTTTAGTATGACATTAGCCAATTCTGAGCTGAAGTATAATATCTTAGAAAAGCAAGCCTATGCCTTGGTGAAGGCTATCAAAGATTTTAGAATTTATATTATGCATTCTCATATTGTGGTGTTTGTTCCTAATACTGTTGCGAAAGACATCCTCACTCAAGCCGATCCTGATGGTAAGAGGGGGAAATGGATTGCCAAATTTCTAGAGTATGATATAGAAATTAAGCCAACAAAATTCGTCAAAGGGCAAGGCTTAGAAAATTTGATGGCGCAGTCAAAATTTGACTATCTTGACATAAATTTGATTGCAGAAATATCAGAAATTTCAGATGATGAAGAGGAACTAGTTCCTATTGAAGAAAAATACATCACTTCAGATTGGTACAAGGAGGTTTTTTTGGTCCTACAGCACAATAAAGCACCTGCCGATATAACAAATTCCAAAGCAAGGTTTGTTACGCTGAAATCTTTGAGATATTTTATTTTTGACAGAAATATGTTTTGGAAGGATACTGGCAGAATTTTGCTGAATTGTTTGTAGGAAGAGGAGGTTGATAAAGTAATTGAGGAGTTCCACAAAGGAGATTTTGGAGGTCACCATTATTGGAAGGCGACAGTGAACAAGATTCTAAGAACACAGTATTATTGGCCTACCATGTTTAAGGATGTATACAAGAGGATTGCTGCCTATCATGAATGCCAGATTTTTGAGGGTAAGAAGAAGCTTGTACCTTTACCTTTGATGCCTATCTATGTAGAAGCACCATTTCAGTAGTGGGGGCTAGATTTTATTGGGGAGATTCATCCATCATCATCATGACAACATTGCTGGATTCTTACAGCGACTGATTACTTCACCAAATGGATTGAAGCAATCCCAACTAGGCAAGCAAATGATTCTGTGATTATTTCTTTCTTAGAAAATAATATCTTGTCTAGGTTTGGTTGCCCCATGAATATCATAACTGATAATGCACAAGCATTTAAGTCTAAGAATTTGATCAATTTCTGTCATCAATATCATATTACTCTTGGGAATTCTACTGCATACTATCCGCAAGGGAATGGTCTTGCTGAGTCTTCCAAAAAGAGTCTTCTGAGGATCATTAAAAAAGTGTTGCAGGAGAATAAGAAGGCTTGGCATTCGAAGCTGAAGTATGCCTTATGGGTTGATAGGATATGCATAAAGAGGTCAACTGGTACTTCACCATATGAATTGGTATATGTTGCTGAGGTTATTTTTCCTACATCACTAGGGGTACCTATCATGAAGTTGATTCAAGGGCTAGAAGAAGAACCAAATGCAGTCCATAGGAGAATTAATCAGCTGATAGCGCTGCAAGAGAAGAGGAATGAAGTTTATAACAAAAATCAGCAATCTCAAAACAGAATCAAGAGGACATTTGATAAAAAGATCAAGGAAGAAAGTTTTCAAATTCAAGATGAATTGCTGAAATGGGAGGCCAAAATTGAAGAGAAAGGTAAGTTTGATAACTTATGAAAAGGTCCTTTCAAGGTAGCATCTTTTCATGGAAACAATACTTACATACTGCAGGAGATGGATGGAAAATCATATGCTGGAGGACCTATCAATGGCAGGTTTTTGAAGCATTATTCTTCCTAAAATCTGATTGATTATTCGTGTCATTGTACATATTCCATTTTATGAGTTTTTCTGTTAATAATGACAAGCTAAACCAACAAGCTTGAGCCCGAGGTGAAGGCCATTGGAGCTAGAGGAGGAAGCTTGGCAATTTCAAAGTTTTTTTCTGTTTTTGTCAAGAAAATGGATAGCAGCACTGGAACTACTGGTTCTTAGTGTACCACAGGGGCACACTATCCCAAGTGGAGCCACTGTTATCACCCAAAAAATTTCAAAACATCATTGTGTCATCTTTGTTTTTTATCATGGTTTCAAAATGGATTTAAAAGTCATTTTAGGTTTTGGTTAAGGGTAGTCTAATAGTTTTTATAAGTTTAAAGGTCACCATTGAATTCAAATAAAGTCTTTAGAGGCCCATTCCATGATCAAATACTCACATTTCATTTAGGGATCATTTCATAAGGTTTCGGGTTAAATTTATACAATTAGCCAAGAATCCTCCGTTTTGTAGTGCCGCTAGTTCAAAAAAGAGGATTTGCGCTACGAAAGCGCTGATACTTTTGTAGCACAAACTGCGAAAAAAGCATTGTGGGCACTGCGAAAGCGCGGTTTCTTAACCTTCTTGTCAATTAAGCCAAAATCTGTTAGAATCCGTTGGGGAATGATAAGATAGGGGTATGGCGAGTCAGTTAGGGATCAGATTCAATGTACTTACCTATCTTACAATCATCATTGTCATGATAGGCCATGAGTGAAGCATCATTTAGTTACGAGATGACACCGTAAATTAAAATTCTTGCCTAATTTGGTCATTCTCATTTTCATTTGTTTCCATACAAGTGTCTAAGCTCTGAAGCTGTCAAGCTAAGTCTGTGGGTGTTCTATACAAAGGCTATCTTCCATATTCTCAAGCGAGGCTATTCCATAATCAAGCGAGGCTGATCATATATTCAAGTGAGGCTGTTTTATAGATTCAAGAGAAGCTAACAGTTTTTTCTAAAGAAGCATGGCAGAGGAGAAGAAAGTCCACAGAGGGGGTGTTACATAGAATTTTATCACCGTCCCTACAATCCCTCATCCTGAATATTGGAGGACTATTCCCGTGACTTGTGAACAATAAAATGTCCTGAAAACACCTTCATGGCATCCTCTTGCATAAGGACAAACATTCTCCTGCAGAGAATTTCCTCTGAAAAACCCTAAAAACAGATATTTTAGCCTTGGCGCGACTAGCCAGTTCATCCCTCGCACCAATGGGGGAAATCCACACTAGAGGGCGCGCCAACTGGCGCTCTGTCCATGTGTTTCACTCGCGCCAAGCTTAGTAAGGGATATTTTTTAAAAATAAATGGCGAAAGTTTGATTCTAACAAACTCCAGAATGAATCATCAAAAGGAGTTGAGTGGTTTGGCTTCGGATCTCCATGTATAGGAAGTGGTTTTCCATTTCTCATGGAACCTTCCTAAGAGATAGGACCTATCCCATGATTATAGGGATCCCAACTTCCCATCCTCCATCTATAAAAGCTTGCCCTCTCCATTAGCAAGCTAGCTGAACTTGTAGGAAGGAAACTGTAACTGGGTAACTATTGAGAGCTGAGTCGAAGAGAATCCCGTAAGAGAGAGAGATTTGTCCAGATTCCCGATAGGCTTTGTTGAGACACACTCTGCTGCAAGCCTCGCCGAAGGAAGATCATAGCGTCAGAGCATTTGGTTGTAATCTCCCTTTTGTCATTTATAATATAAGCGACTCTGATTTTGGTTCCATTCTTGTGTTTACTCTTTCATGTAATGCAACGAATTATATTTTCTCTGACTGATATATAGTTACATGCTTTAAGTATTACGTTGTACGTCATCGTTTCTTTGTGTGTGTACAAGTATCCGGACGTGACGAATGGAAGGATTGTGATATGTCAGGCTAGGGACGAGGAGAATCACTTCTTCATCAACAACAACAACGTGGGATTCGAGGTAGGCTACTTATCGCGATCTTTATCTTTCTTGTAAATAGGAACCAACGTCATTGCGTGATTTGGTTGTTGCTAGACCCAATCTAGGGCTAGTGGGATCGCCTCTGTCCGCAGAGGGGATTTACCTCCTCAAAAATTTGGCGACTCCACTGGGGAGTCAGTTGGAGTTAGTCTTTCCTCCTTTGGGTTGTTTTTGGTTTTTGATTGATTTATTCCCTCTTCTGGTTCACCTTCCTTGGTGTTAAACACCTGTTCAGCCCCCAGAAGACCAGATCCAGTCTTTGTTTGTCCATTTTCATCATTTTTCTAGGGTAAACTCAATTAGCGCGATTTTCCCCCTGACAGTCGCGCCAGCTGGTGCTTGTTGCTAGTTAGGCCCCCGCACCAATGCCTTTTTGGCGCAGATTACAGCCAAACAAGCGTGCCAACTCTGCTTGGTGTTAGGGCTTGCTTGCTTTTGGGCTCTCTGAGCTTGATTTTTGGTCCTGGTGTCATTTTTATGATTGATTGAGTGCCTTGGAGTCATTTTTTACTGTGTTTGGCCCTTGTCCTTCGGTTGTTCGCCCTTTACTGTCAGTTTTGCATTTTAGCCCTAGGGCTTCTAGGTGCTTCAGTGTGCTGAGCTTCCCATGGGAGTTTTGGGTCTTTGCTTGCCCGGTCAATTTTGTTTTTGCTTATCTGCATTCATCTTGTTCAATCCCATTGAATCATTGCATTAATTGAGTGATTGTCCTTTCTTTCGTTCGATTTTTCTTTGTGTTACTCCAAGCCTAGATTACACGGTTTGTTTGGGTCTTTTTCAAGATTCTTCTTCGCTTTGAGGGATTTCGTCATCAGTTTGAGTCTTGATTGTGCACGTTTGTATTGAGTGAACTTGTTTGTTTCAGCTCTCTCTTTGTCATTTCTCGAATTGATGTTTTCATTATTTTTTCATTCATTTAGTGCATTTTGCTCTATTATAGTGAAAAATACAAAAAAAACAAAATCTTTTGCATTTTGATTAGCTTAGTGAAAATTGAAAGCTCTTTTGCATTACTAGTGTTATATAACTCTAGAGAGAAGTTTTCTAGTTTCATTAGCTTGCATTTGAAACAGTAGTGGATGTTTTTGTGTCTTCGTTTTATTGTCATTTGAAACGCTGTCAACTCTCCCGTAGATAGCTCTTCATTGAACAAAATGATATTTTGTGGCATGTAGTTTGCATTTAAAGGTTTTATGAGATCCAACATTCTATAGGGCCTTGAAATTGAAATGTAAATTGAAGATCAACTTTAAAATTTACTGAATTAACCTAAGGCAACATTGAAACATTAATGGAACATCTAGTAGTCTAAGGTAGAGACGTGTTTCGGCGTCTTTAAGCCTAGCAGCTGTCGCTCGCCATCTGGCTACAGACAGTGCTATTACGAACTTGTGCTCTCCGTACTGTCGCGTATATAAAGGGAGACCCCATTAGGTTGCAATCCTTTATCTGTAGGAAGCTGAGTTTGTCGCCTTTTACCCGTGATACACCGGACACAGCATTCGGGAAGATTACCTACACGTACGTCAAGTCCTTGGTTGATTTCTTTTTCATTTTTACCAAGGTGTATATGGTAGTTTACGTATATCTCTTACACCCATTTGCCTAGATTATCAGAGCAGTCATTTTGATCTTTACTGACTCACTAAATTTGAAAATATCATCAAGCGCTTGTCCTTTCATGCTTGTTTCAAAACTGAAAGTGATAGAGTCATCTTTTACTCGTTTCTAGACTCTTAAAACATGAAACAATAAAGTTTCCAGTTTCGATGTGGTAAAATTAATCACCTACGATCACACGCCCATTTAGAGATTGATTTTTCGGCCTGTTGTTGTTTGCCTTGGTTTTTGCCCGTGTGTCTTTGTTTTGATCTCCTCCTCTTTTCGTTACAGTCACAGTGGCAGAACCCTCAGTTTCGTCTACTGGTAGTCCTTACACAGACGATTCATCAGAGGTTTCCTAGTCCTCTGCTGAGTATCAGCAGCCCATTGTATCTGAGTTTCCCGACGGGGGACTGGTTATATCTGAACTTCCCTTTGGAGGACCAGTTGACTTCAATTGGCCCTTTTCCAATGCTTGGTTTGGATTTGGAGTAGGGGAACACTTCTCTCCTCTTACACCATGATCGCCTTTTTGGCTGCTATTATACCTCCTAGTCCCCATCGTCTTTTAGAAGATCTTATAGCAGGGTCAGATATGGACTCATCCAGTCCTTCTCCTAGTGAGGGAATTCCTACTTCTGGTGAAGAATACCAACTTTTTCCCGAAGACATCCCCGAACCTTCTGTTATGTCTTCACTTGGTCCTTTGCTCCCAGCTGGATATAGGTCTTTAAGTTAGGTCATGGCTGCTATTGCCTCTATCGGAGTATCGAATTCGTCCACGAGGCCGACCATTCCCACGTTGGGGATGCCGCCGTCGACGCCTCTCATGGCATCTCCTTTTGTTACATCGGAACCTGTTAGACCTACTGTCTGTGTGGCTGCGTTTACGCCTGTTGTCACTACTTAGTCAACTAGGACCTCGTCAGTTCCTGAAGGCGTTTATATAGCTTCTGCTATTTTGGAGAACATTTCTCTCGAGGAGTATCGGCTGTCTTTACAACCGTCAATCTCCGAGGTTGGTCAATCCTCTCAGGATCTTAACCATCCTTACTTTTCCCATTATGGACTAGATGGTTCCCCGATTTATGTATTTCCATATCAATATGATGAGTAGGGCAATCCCCTTCATTTTCCTGCTCTTGAGGCTTATCAGTATATTAACGGCTTTTTTTCTACCCAACCTGGGCAACCTTCTAATCAACAAGGGCAAAACCTTCAGGGGCAGCCTTTGTTTCAGCAAGGATATGCTTCTGGCCCACAAGGAAAACCCTTCAAGGGACAACCTTCGGCCCAGCCAGGTTATGTGTACGACCCGCAAAGAAAACCCTTATAGGGACAACCTTTGGTCCAGCAGGGATTGTTGTACGGTCCACAAGGGCAGTCTTACAATCCTCAAGGTCAACCTCTGCAGCCTCACCCTGTGGTCCAACCAAGGCAACCTCAAGGACCGGCAGGGCAACCGGGGTATCAACCTGGACCTTTGTACGGTACTGGGGGGAAAACCCATCCATCTCAACCGTTGGTGCAACCTCAGCAATCTCATTTTCCAATTGGTCAAAATGTTGCACAGCCAGGGCCATCTTATGGTCCTGTCACAGGTCAACCTGGTTATCAGGCACAACCTAGCCCTCTCCCGCCATCAAGCCAACCTGCTTAGCCGAGGCAGCCTGGTGTCCTTCATCAATCAGGTCAACCTGTTCAACCAGGACAACCTGTTCAGCCAGGTCAACCTATTCAACTAGGGAAACCTGTACAACCAGGACAACCTGCACAACCTGTTAACCGTGCTCAGCAACCAATCTATTCTATGCCACAGCCAAATCCACCTGTGCGCTCGACTTATCAAACTCAGCAGAGTCCCACTTACCAGCAGCCCGTTCGACCCCAAGGTGGGTACTACCTTCAAGGTCAATCTCGACCGGTTTACAACCCGCCCCAAGGTTCTGGTTATTACCTTCAACAGCCAGGCTATAATTATACTCCATAGTCAAATCCATACACTGCTCAATCGGGGCCCACATATAATAAGAATCAATACTCTGGTTATCAACCCCCGTATCTTGGTTTTCAACCGCCATATCAACCCAATTATACGACTTATACCCCCTATGGTCAGAATCCTTTGGGATAGAACCAATGGGGGCAGAGTTATGCTCAACTAGGTTGGAGTACAGGTACAGGTCCTTATCGGGGACATGACATGCCTTTTAACCCTCAATTTCCTTTTCTCTCCATGTTGGAATTACCGGACGTGTCCAAATTGACCAATGATCCGATTCTTCATAATTCATATTGGCCTCCGGTTCTGACGAAGGTGCCTGGTGATTGTCCTAAATTTGAGGGTAAATCTAGAGAAGACCCCCAAGCTCATGTCATGACATACCATTTGTGGTGTTCTTCGAACTCTTGAATAGATGACTCGATTCGTCTACGTCTTTTCCATCGCACTCTCACCGACGCTGCTGCTAAATGGTACATAGAACTACCCCGTGGTATTTTTCAAGATTTTAATACTCTAGCTATGGCATTCCTGACACATTTCCAGTTATTGGTTCATTATGAAGACATGATGCATCTCCTGACATCTCTGAAACAGGACAAAGCCACTCATATTGCAGATCATATTCACGAGTGGAGATGTCGTCGTCGTCTAATCAAGTTTGATATTCCTAATTAGCTTCTAACCCACTGGTTCACTACCACCTTTGTCAACAAGATTGCACAAGACATTGCTATGGGGGCATGTGTAATCGAGGAACAAGCCATTGCGCGTGTCCAGTACCTCGATTTAGTGTACTCCCAGTCCGGCACATTATATGATATCTTTACTGATGCCCCGCGACCAGGGACCTCTAAAGCACCAGCTACCCCATCGGTTGATGGTGTTATTGGTTCCATCTCTCAAACTTCTCACAAGTCTTCTAATGGGAAGCATAAATCAAATTATTCCAACAATTTTGCTTCTCCAGCTACTCTAGATTCTGGTAAGACTGCGGAGGTCAATGCCATTCAGGCCAATCCTGCAAACAAGACTTCCAAAGGGAAGAAGAAGGGCAAAGGCAAAGCCAAATCCGATGCCCCGAAACCAGAATCCTCCAAACCACGTGCTGATGATGGTTCGCAACGAAAACTGAAGTACCCTTACCTAATTTGTGATGAAGACCACTACACCAAAGATTGTCCCCGATGATCCGAGGTTAGTCAACTTCTTAAGGGCTCTAAGGGAACTCCGACAGTTCTTAAGGAACCTTTCCCATCTCAGCAGACCTAGATTGTCGAGCAGCCTTCACCATCTGCATCGTTTGGGTCTCATGTTTTCATGATGAATGGTGCTGCACCTATTTCTATTGCCACTCGGTCGAAGGATTATGCCGGATCACGCCAGGAAGCTGGGAAGGAAGTCATTGATGGCCCGCCTCCCCCATCTGCCTCTAGTCCTCTTGAGATTGAGAAGCCCAGTACTGAACCCGTTGTACGGCCACCTTCCAAAGGTGTTCTCCAAAAGTCTTCCTATAATCCAAATTCCCGTGCTGCTTAACATTACAGCATTGTTGAGGATTTGGCACAGGCGCCTTCCGCAATGTCTACATTGGAAGTGCTCCAGAGTTACCCATCTCAACGGAAAGCTTTGTTATCTGCAATTGGCGGCATTGACCCCGTTGATTCTAGCCTTCTCACCTTCGATCTAGAGAATTTCGTCCCTCGACTTCCACACCAGATTTCCCTTGTTATAAAAGTCGGCATCAACGACCTCAATATTCATAGAGCCGTTGTGGAAAAAGGTGCCTCTACCTGCGTTATGTCATCTACTTGTTGGAAGGCCATTGGCTCTCCAACCCTCAGTTCATCTCCCAATGCCCTCGAGGCATTCGATGGAAGGGAATCAAAACCCTTGGGTGTTCTCGCGAGTCTACCGATCACATTGCAATGTAAAACAAACAACGTTGAAGTGGAAGTTGTTGATGCCAAACTCAACTACAATCTTCTACTCGATCGCAGTTGGACCCATGCCATGTTGTGCGTTCTGTCCACCCTCTTTCGAATTTTGAAATTTCTGCATGAGGGCAAGATTATTACTGTTGATCAGTTGTCTTTCTTTACCTCATCCTTCGAGAACAACATGCCATACGTGGATCAAATTCCTAATCCCCCTGACAGTATAGGACCTGGTCTTTTCAAAGACCCCGTTCTCATGGGTATTTTTCCCATTCCACCACCGAACACTCTTCAAGTCAACATGATCTCTAGGTCGGATGACCCGTGGATCATCCCTTCCCCTGAACAGGTTGCCTCTTTTGGAGAATCAATGCCTTTGACCCCAGTTGAAATCAATTATTGTGAGTTCATTGCCGCATCAGATCCTCCTCCTGCTAATAATGCTCCTTTGAGCATGGCTCTTGATGTTTATTCTCAATCCCCTTAGCTCGGCGATGCAGATTCGCCCGATCCTTTGAGAGAATTTTTTCCGTCCGACGAAGCTATTGTGGAGACAATGTCTCTCGAATATCTGCCATGGAGCGATGGACATCATCGTTCCTCGTTCATGCCTGGCCTGGGGGCAATGTCTAATCATCTCGAGCGTTTTGCATCTGGTTATCCCCCACTGCTCCTTTGAGCTCGTCAGAGCATAGTTCCTCTTCTTGTGTCAAGCTCCCTCAACAATGAAACAAGTTGCTTTGAGGACAATTCTTTTAAGTGTGTCAACCTCATTAAAACAATGAAACACGATCTCGTTCAATTCGAGTTTTTGTTAGATATCGTGAAATTCAAGTCGAATCACTCTTACTCTTGTGTTTTGAACCTTCACTCCATTTTTCATATGGATTGAAGCTTGGGGGGCATGTACCTTGAATTTAGTCACCATGCTGGGGGCATGCCCGGTTTCCCTTGTCATTTCAAGCATAGTTTATTTTGTGTTTTAAGCTTGCATAAAAAATAAAACTCATTTTCAAGCATAGTTTGCATTTGTGCTTTTAAGCTTGTGTAAAAATAAAATATGTTGGTGTGATGAACTCTTAACTTTTTCATTGGGTCATTTGTTATGCAGGTTATGTAGATGATACATTAGATAACATTGTATTAGACATTTACATAACATCATCATATGTAAGAACGATCCATGTAGAAATATATATATATATATATGTCGAATGTTTGCAGCATGTGCACCATATAAAATCCAAAAATATACATGTTTGTTTTAATTACATCCAAAGACGACATGTCTCTCAAAAATATGCAAATAAAAGCCTAGGCGACTAATCGGCATGGTGCTCATGGTAGCATGTCACTGCCCGCACCAACCGCCTCAGTAAGCGATGGAGGCAACTCGGCACCCCTACGGTGTGCCTCTGGTAAGCCATAGGGACATCAGCTAGGCGAACATAGTCCGGAACCCCATGAGCAATCCCCTCGAGGTTCTGTACTAGTGTGTCCCCCTCGCCCCCGTCACCTTGAGGGTCATAAGCGAGTGGAGTCCTCCTCCCTATCGGTGACATCCTAGTAGGCCTCTCTGGGCCAACATCTGCATACATATAGGATCATTTGTTAGAGCATGCATGTATACCAAAAAACCATAAAACTCATAAAAATAAAAAAAATTCTTACCCAGCTCCTCATCCTAGTCCTCTCCTTCCGGGAGCAGAAGGTCTGGGTCTCCAGTGAAATCAGTGCCCGCATAGGGCCAATCCTCTACGATGATCAATTGTCGTCGTAGCCATCCAAAGAACTCGGGCCTCCATGAAATCTGCTGGCCGCCCCCTGCTCTGCGCATTAATGCAACCCATCGAGCCATCCGTGGCTCTCTCAATGGTGGATATGGGACTATCGCCCCCTGGCCCTAGAAGATAGGTAGTCATTCTAGGAATAATGATACCAAGATTGACTCGTACCCAAACTGCTTCAGTTTTACCTTTTTGCATTTGGTCAACTGCCATTTGATGTTCATAGTCACGGCTATGGCCCAGTCAAAAACTATGGGATTCATGCACTCTGATGGCAGGAGGAGTTGTGTTTTGGTAGCCTCGTGCGGTGCCTGTGACCCCGCAGCCCGCGTAATGGTATGTAGCACTACTTTGAGTGCTAGGTCAGGAACAGTATGGATGTCGACTTTGCCACTACCTGATCCCGTTTGTGCCCCCGGGCACACCCTCTCCATGACCATCGAAATTTTTTTTCCAGAAGGCTTGGTGCCTGTCATAATCGGAACTGGACCTCTGCATGACAATCCAGTGATGAAGTAGACATCAGACACTTCGAGCTCAAGTACTTGATCTCAAAGTTTAAGCTTCTCTTCGTCCTCATCCTAGATACTTATCAAATATTGTAATAATTCGAGTTGAGCCCTGAGACATGGTGTTAAGAAGAATTTCTTTAACCTGCAATTTCGAAGAGCGTTCATGCATTGCTCATTCTCCATTGCCAACTCATCTTCTTCACTGTGCTCCCTTTCTTTCCATTCAATCACCATTTTTTCTTTATACTTGCATCAAATTGGTCATAAGCACATTGTAAGATCCCTTGGGCGTTTAAAATGACAATTAATTGGCTCAATTTTTGTTAAATTTGAGCGGAATATTGGGTTGCATGGTTGGCGCAGCTGTTTTGATCACAGTCGCGCCACTTGGCGCGACCCCTTTGCAAAAAGAGGTCGATTGGCACAGGTCTGTGCCTGATACCCGCGCCAACTGCGGAAGCCCTAGTTTAGCAAATCCTCCCCTCAGGGATTCCAAATGACAATGGAAAGCTATTAAATATGGCTTAAAAAATGGCTCTTACCTGGAAAAGATGGGATTCGGAATAATGCATTGGATTGTCCATGATCGTCACCGCAAGATCGCACAGAAATAACTCACTATCGCTCTGCACAAAGGTAAAAAGGTAAAAAGTAAATATGTTTTTACTATTGGTCATATTTATAACTTTTCCAAATCAAATTTAGGTTTTGAGACTTGTTTTTCCAATATTTCACTATGTTTTGTCGAAAAATGGGTTTTACACTTTCTTTTTGTGCAGCGACAGGTTTTCACGCAATTAGGACGACAACATGAGTTGTATTTTATACTTTTTCGGACTCGGTAAAAGTACGAAAAAGTCACTACTGGAGTCACCTTTCAACTCTTTTCTGACTCCCTAAAACTGAAAAGATCGCCGAGTCACTTGTCATTTTGAGCTCGTTAAATTGGATGCGAAACGACATCTACCCAGTATACGTTTACCCATTTTTCAAGCTGGGATATATTGTTTACGAAAAAGGAATACCCTAGCCTATCGCGACTAGGAGGTTCTCTCAGACATAGTTTTCTACCTTTTCGGATCTGTGAGACTACATACGAAAAGGGACTGTTGGAGTTTTCTTTTCCGTTGTCTTTTCAAACTCTCTAAACATGAAAAGACGCCGAGTTCTTCATTTTCCAGACTCATTAAAAACTGATGACATCGGACTCTGTCATAATGACGTTACTCAAGTTCCTCCTTCTTAGGGCTTGTCAAATGTACTAGGTTGGATTTGTCCGAAGGAAAAACTTATATCACAAGCATATGTTATCCCCTTCAAGCTTGTTTCCAAAAATAATTGGGGTACTCACTAGAAATGGTGGGGGAAAATGGAACCAGTATCATCGTCGTGTCGGCAGTATGTCGCTCTTGAACATGGCACTTGTCTGCATTCATGTCAGGTTGGGGACATCTTATCTTGTTATCTACTTGCCTCCATGGGTTAGGGTAATCTCTTTTGATCGCTCATCTGCTCTTTGCCACGTCATCATGACCTCAGATCCTTTGATGTCAAATACTGCCAAATCCAGTGTCGTGCCGCCGATATGTTCAAGAGAAGTTGACCTCTGCAGTTTTCAACCTCCCTCTGATTCTCTACTGATCTTGATTCACAAACATCATGTTCCTCTATCTCGTGTCGATGATGTGGGAAACACTATGGCCCACCTTCGATCAAGGTCACTTCATGTTGACTTCAACTCATTATCCAGGAAGCTGATCTAGAGACTCCCTTCAGGTACCTTGGAACCTGCATGCCTCAATGGTAGGTTCTTCGCATTCGACGCAAGGTTTTCATTGTTGGCCTTCAATCGAATGATTCTACAGGTGTTCGACGCCAGCTCCCTATTCACATTCTATGGATTGTACCTCTTGTACCTTGAGAGCCATCGTCATTATCGGTGGTTCCTCTCGCGATTGTTAACAGCTTTCATTATTGGCTGGTAATCAGGCAATGTTCCTGCATGTTCGACTTCAGCTCACTTATTCGCATGCTCGAACTTGTACTCTGTTCAGGTCGAGATGGAGCACAAGACCCTGGGTCTTGTCTGATAAAATGTAGGCTGCGGATTCTTTATGGATTATCATGATTGGTTACATGACTCATTTGATTGGATGGCTACGACCATACCTGAGTCTACTTGTTGATCCTTCTTTGCTGGATGGCTGCAGCCATACCTTGGATCCCGGTTATTGTACACTCTATTATGGATGGCTGCGCCCATGCCACATATCATGTATCAGAGATATCAGTTGTATTTGTATTTGCAGGTCTTTCGATGACAATGTTTTCAGTTAGGCGCGTTCTCATAAATCATTTCACCCCTCCCTCTCTCTCGGACCTCATGCTTTAGGGGGCGTTTGTTACCCAAAATTTTGTCACCGTCCCTGCAATCCCTCATCCCGAAAATTGGAGGACTATTCCCGTGACCTGTGAACAGTAAAATGTCCTGAAAACACCTTCATGGCATCCTCTTGCATAAGGAAAAACATTCTCCTGAATAACATTTCCTCTGAAAAGCCCTAAAAACAGATGTTTTAGCCTTGGCGCGACTAGCCAGTTCATCCTTCGCGCCAATGGGGGAAATCCACACTAGAGGGCGCGCCAACTGGCGCTCTGTCCCTGTGTTTCACTTGTGCCAAGCTTATTAAGGGATGTTTTTTAAAAATAAATGGCGGAAGTGTTATTCTAACAAAATTCAGAATGAATCATCAAAAGGAGTTGAGTGGTTTGACTCCGGATCTCCATGTATAGGAAGTGGTTTTCCACCTCTCATGGAACCTTCCTAAGAGATAGGACCTATCCCATGATTATAGGGATCCCAACTTCCCTTCCTCCATCTATGAAAGCTTGCCCTCTCCATTAGCAAGCTAGCTGAACTTGTAGGAAGGAAACTATAGATGGGAAACTATTGAGCGCTGAGCCGAAGAGAATCCTGTAAGAGAGAGAGTTTTGTCCAGATTCCCGACAGGCTTTGTTGAGACATGCTCCGTTGCAAGCCCTGCCGAAGGAAGATCATAGCGTCAGAGCATTTGGTTATAATCTCCCTTTTGTCATTTATAATATAAGCGACTCTGATTTTGGTTCCATTCTTGTGTTTACTCTTTTATGTAATGCAACGAATTATATATTCTCTGACTGATATATAGTTACATGCTTTAAGTATTACGTTGTACGTCGTCATTTCTCTGCGTGTGTATAGGTGTTCGGACGTGACGAACGGAAGGATTGTGATCTGTCAGGCTAGGGACAAGGAGCATCGCTTCTTCATCGACAACAACAACGTGGGATTCAAGGTAGGCTACTTATCGCGATCTTTATCTTTCTTGTAAATAGGAACCAACGTCATTGCGTGATTTGATTGTTGCTAGACCCAATCTAGGGCTAGTGGGATCCCCTCTGTCCGTAGAGGGGATTTACCTCCTCAACAGGGGGACATTGCTTAAGATATGAGCCTGAAAATGTGAAGGCTATAATTGAAGATCAAATAGTGATGGAGGCTTTTAGCAAAGCAGGTTGTCTCTGGTTTTGTGAAAAGTTGCAAGGTTGCCACACTCAGGTGTCTAAAGAATTTTCCTTACACCTTAGTGGAATAACTACTAAGATTGGGATGTTAAATGTGCTAGTTACTCCTGAGATCATTGCTTCTGTGACAGAAATACCAAGGGGGAAAGAGACTTGTTTTAAAGGTTTTAAGTTTGACATGGAACCATGCAAGGAATTCATGAAACCTGAGTATGCAGATATGGACCTGAATAATGCAATACCTAGAAGCTATATCAAAGACACCTATGCCAAGCTGCTATTCAACATTCAAAGATTCTTTACATGTGAAGGCGGGTACCATAAATTTTATACTTATCATTTCAAGCTAATTCTGCATTTCACAGGTATGATATCACTAGATTTTCCCTTCTACTTGCATAGGAGCCTTGCCAAAATGTCTAATAAAGTACAAGCCAAGTCTGATGGTTGTGAAACATCTTTGTTTCACCATGGTTTGATAAAGTTATTGGTGTTGAATGAGCTTCAGAAAATAAGCAGGGATTGGTCTTATTTTTTGTTTATGAATGATTTTGAATTGGAAAACCTAACCCCAGCTAGAAACCCTAAACCTAAAGGAACTCCTTCAATACCAAAAGCAGAGTCTAGTAAGCCTATGGTTGTAAAGTCAAAGAGGTTTGTAAAGTTGAAACCAAGGAAACAAGTTGAGGAAAGGACAAAGAAGACACAAGTTCTTGTTGCAAAAACTCCATCACTTGTAAAACAAAGGTCAAAAAGTGTCAAAGAGGAAAAACAGAAACAAGTTTCTAGCAAGTAGGAAATCAAGAGAATGACAAGAAGCCAAGTAGTGGCATCAAAGGGAAAAATAGTTGTTTCAGGTACAGAAGGCAACCCAGTAATTAAAGGAAATATAGATGACATTATTCATGCAATTGATATAGAAGAGACACCCATCGTGCAAGCTGATTTTATTGGAGTAGCTGAACACAAACATAAAAAGGCTAAGTCAGCTAAGAAACTTGAATTTGAGGGTGAAAATGCAACCTTTATCTTTCAAGCAAGGAAGCCTTTAACTAGGCATGCTAAAAAGCTCAAGGAAGGTAGCAAGGAGGTCCAAGAAACTGTTAAAATATCCAGAGTCCCTGAAGAGGTGGTTGATCTCTCATCACCTATAGTGGAGCATGCAACCAACAAGACAATGAAGAGAAAAAAACACATGATAGAGTGTCAACATCTTGTGGATAGATTGAAGCTAGCGAACCAGAAGATTTCAATGATGAAAAAGAGGGCCAGAAAGAATAGTATTGAAAAAATAGAGTTCAAAAGAATGAAGGCACTTTGGGAAGGTCAAATTATTTCTAGGTCTGAAATTCCAAGCAGTGCAGAACAATTTTTTATATGGACAGTTCCAACCATCAAGGAAGCAAAGTTTGTCAGAGTAATCAATACTCACTTAAGAGCCAGTAATAGAAGATTAAGAGATCAAATGGAGGATTTGGAGTTGCAGCTGAAACTGACTCAGGATGAGCTAAAAAAGAAAGGTGCAAAATGACAAATTATTAAAAAGTCAAAGGCTAAATCAAAGGGAAAATGAAGAATAAATCTCATGAAATTTGGGTTTTTAGTTCATATGACTGTTTGTTTTGATTAAACCAATGATATTTTGAAGTTTTGGCACATTTTTGGTTTGAATTTTGAAGAAACCTGGACAAAACTGCTCACTCAGCAGTTTTGTAGCACAAACAGTGCAAAAAGGGTGAAAAGCGCTACGAAACTGTTGTAGCATCTTTTTTCACCCTTTCTTATAAATTTTTGGAGGGAAAATATGTGTATTATGACCTAAAATTGCTAGGGAAGTTGTGTTAAGTGAATATGAAGATAACCCTGGGGGAAAGAAACCAAAATTTTGAAGGAAAATGGGTTAAAATACTGCGCTACGAAAAGCGCTACAGAACTGTGCTGTTTTCGTAGCACAGGTTTGTTTCTGCTATTTTGGATAGTTTGATGGTGATTTTGTACAGATGGAACTTAAGGATGATTTGGGCATATGTTATTTCAGTTCTTGACAGAAAATAACCTCGAAGTCATGGGTTCATAGTGGTCAGACTGTCTCAAGAACACAAAGAATCCTAAGCCTAGAAAACAGGGGACAATTTCCTAGTTTGCAGGAGATCAGCATTAAGGTCATAAAGTGTTGGAGCTTATCATCTGGATTCGACCTTATGGGAATACAGTTGAAAAATGATGTGATCTAGTTTAGATAAGGTTGTTATAAGTAGAGTTAAGTAGTTTGAGTCCTATTTGTAATAGGACTGTTCATTAGGTTTGCAACTGTCATTTTGTAATAAATACCATGTCACATGGTTAGGCAAGGTGTCAAAAAGTAGGAATTTGATGTATCTAGCTCAGGATAAGGTTATCCTATGTTGTAAATTATTTATAAAGATGAAGAAGTCGAAATTCTAAGGGTTGGATATTTTTAGCAAAAAGACTGTGTTTATTGTAAGTGACTGGTTTTAAGCTTAATACAGAGTTTTCTACTTAGCCAACTCAAGATTCATAAAGAATTTTAGTGTGTTCTTGTTATAATGACATCTTTTTAGTATCCTATTGCAGTGGTGTTTGCTTATGTTACTCAGAATTCATCATTGATGCTCTGACTTCCTTCATAGACAAGATGACTGTGTGTTTTACAGTTTCACATGTGTATCTTAGGACTAGAAATCTCATATGCCTTGACTTCCATGCTAAGTAGATTGTTTGGTTTTATTGAAGCTGTTATGACTCCATAAGCCCAATGTGCACTTGCTAATGTTATTTACAACCAACATCTATCATTTATCTGCTTATTACCCACATAGAGTTATCCATCTATATTTTTATGAAAAATCGTTAACCCTTGAGAGAGCCCTCTCAGGTTGAGGAGGCTAAGCCTCAATCAAAATATTGGTTTGAAGAAATTGCATGAGATTAATTTGATTGGCAGCCTATCAGGTCTGTTTTTGTGACAACACAAGGTATGGCCTTGATTTTAAATATGGCTTTGATTATGCATACTAATAGGCTACCCTTGATAGATGACAAGCCTCTAACAATCTAACTAAGAGGGAGATGGCTTCTGAATCTTGTAATGATGTATCATGGCATGATGAATCAATTTATGGAATTTGGGAAAGAAATCCCTTGTCACAAAACTGTTGAAATGTCGTTGTGTAATGTAAACCCTTGGACATTATGATTTAAAGTTCAAATGTTGTTGAACGTGACATGGCACCTGCTAGTTGATTGAAGAATTGATGTTCTGTTTTGAACATCCATCTATATATGATGTGTATAAAACATGATTAAATTCATGATTGAGCTGCTTCATTCATAATTTCCACCGAACATCTTTTGGAATATCTGAACGAAACATTCTACTTTTAAAGGTTGAGATATTTCTCCCATGATATGTAATTGCATGGATGAACTGATGATGTTTGGGATTATTATTGATGAGCATATTTGGATGTTGCATTAATATGAGATCTTCCATGATATCTTGGAAGAGAGGTCCATAGCATGAACGAGGTTAGGTACAATGCTGTTAGCATGGCTAGCTGTGAGGCAGGATGTAGAAGCTCCTTAGAGAGTTGTCTGAGCATGATTTGGATAAGACATGGATACACTGTGACGACAGAGAATCCCATATACATATAGTTGGGACTATGATTTATCCATTCACTGAGAAAATGTAGCTATTCGAGACAAGCTTAGGATTGTAATTGACACCTACTTGAGAGGGAGGATGATTATGGTATCCATGTGTGATTGACATCTCCGTGAGAGGGAGGATGATTATGGTATATTGTTGTGATTTACATGATTATGTATGTTCTAACATAACATTTGATTTGATGTCTTGTATGAACATGAATCAACTTCTATTGTGATAAGTAGATACCCGATATGAGTATGATGAGAGTAGCGCTGATCGAGGACACTGAGCCAAATCTTACTCCCTGTCTGAGCTCCCAGGACGAGGAATTGAGATAGAGGGCTCCCGAGATTACGGTAACTCTGGACAATAGGGCGTATTACCTATATTTTACCCATAGGGTTAGATATGCGGCTCCCCTATCTTCATAGGTTCGGAGAATGCTGCTCCCCTGATTGGTATTTGTAGAGTATACCCCAGTGTTAGGATATTTCGACACATAGGAAATAGTTAAGAATAACTTAGTCTAGTATAGAGTTAGGTAAAGTGTGTTTCTTTACCATGTACATTTGTAACTTATAATCCGACAGTCACGATTTGTAGTGATCCGACGGTTATCTCTCACCTCAGTATTAACGACACTTGATTCGTGTCTTAACACCTGATTGGTCCATGATCTCTATTTAAAGAGCATGGAGGGCCATTTATTTGGTAGCCGTTTATGAGAGAAACATATGTAACTTTTCTTTTTATATTAATAAATTCCCTGAAGTGGCCGCATTGGCTCAGGGCGTGGACTGTTTCCCTCTTTGAGGGTTTTAACCACGTGATTATACTGGTGTACTGATTTGTGATCTGTTTGTGAGCGGCGACTTTTGGTTTTTGATCTACGGAACTTACCCTGTAAATTCCTACATGATATCAGAGCTATTTTGAGGGCCGCATCCATTGTTGATCAAAATCCGAAGCCGGTTTCACTGCATGTGAATGTCGTTTTGTAGATCTACTATTTCAAAAAAAAATTGCGCTTGGAGAACTTCTCGGTTGTGTCCGGAGCGTCTGTTATAGTGAGGAACGCCTTTCATTTGATGCAAAAAGGTTTCTGGCTGCCCAAGTTTTGTCAATTTAGATATGGAGGTATAAAACATCTATTTTGCAGTTATATTTGTTAATAGTTCTGCTTATTTCACCTTTTTTTTTTTTTTTTAAATTTATTCTGTTTATTTTAGATATTAAAGTTTTATTTATTTGTCAGATCTATACTCTCTTCTCTGTGTATTCTCTTTGTTGTGCGCTCTGTGCGATCTCGGCAAATCAGAAACAGGGAAAAGGGATTTTTTTTTGCTACGTATGCTCTTTCTCCGCGTCTTTGTGCGATCTCGGGAAATCAGAAATAATGAAAAAAGTGATAGTTGCCGATAAGGTTAACCGAAAATCTAACATTCTTCCGCAAGGCTCTGCATTTCGTTTTTTTTTTTTGCTCGGTTTTTGTGTTTTTTTTGTGCAGGAAAAGGCACGCACACCAAAGAGTAAAAAATAAAAAATAAAAATAAAAATAAAAACCCCCCCTTCCTCCTTTCATACAGTAACGTGATCCTTTTACTATCTCACTGGGTGAGGGGTTAGTTTATGAGAATAGAGGTCTTGGGTTCAAATCTCCTTCTCAAGCTTCTTTTGTAAAAAAAAAAATTTCAAAGGGGAAATTTTTTTTTTTAAAAAGCCGCACTTCATCCTGTTCCCATAACTATTCAACATCTACAACTCAGATTTTTCAAAAGGCATAACTTCTTCATCCAGAAGCCATTTTTCTTGCCGTTTTTTTTTTAAACGGCCTAATTTTTCGAGATCTTTCCATTGGAGTAGTTGGTTTCTGCTTTTCTTAGCTTTAGTTTAAAAAAATGGAAAGTGCATGCCCAGTTATTCTTAACAGCACCAATTATTTCCAATGGCTACCTCACATGGTAGATATACTTAGAAGTAAAGGGCTTCATAGAATAGCCACAGGACAAGAAACTAAACCTTCTGATGATGATAAAGCTGCTAAATGGGAAAATAAACAAGATCAAGCATGAGGGTTGATAGGAATGTCCATTGCTCAAGATCTTTGATTTCATATCCTTGACATTGACACCCCTGATGAGGCCCTGGAAAAGCTAAAAATTGTTTTTGGCGTTCAAAATCAAATCTGGGTCCACCAGCTTGAAAATGAGTTGCTTACTTTGGACCCCAATAATTTCTCCTCCATTGAAGATTTTTTGTCCAAATTTAAGACCCTCAGAATTCTTTTAGAAGGTTGTAAGATAAAAAAGGACGACGGTAGCCTCATATATTTCATTCTTGCTAAGCTTGGTCATGCATACTCTGTATTTGTTTCCACTTTCCATTCCACCAGAGAAGTCATCATTTCTTTAGGAACCACCTACAAGAATCCTTCTTTTGATGCCTTTTGTGATTCTTTGATAAGAGAATAGGAAAAAATTTTACATCTTGGTCTTATCACTGCTGGAAACACTTCTAAGAAAGCCTTAGCAGCCCAACAAAAACCATATCAAAAGAATCCCAAGAAGAAGTATCCTAAAAAATATGGTCCTAAACCAAACAAGTGCCCTAAGCAATTTCAGCCGCAAACTAAAAAATCAAATCACCAACATAATAAGGCAAATCAAAACAAAGGGAAGAAGACAGATAGAAATTGTAACTTTTTCAATCGGGATGGACATATAGAGTCCAAATGTTTTAAGAAGATGGAAGCCTTAGAAGCAGCAAATAAGAAGCACAACATCAATTTGGAGCACTCTTCGCCTTCATCTTCAGGCATGGCACTTTCTGCTTGTGGTTGTCAAGCATCAAGATCTGGTTATGCATTAAATATATCTTCTTCTTCTCCTTCTCATGAGTGAATCATTGATTCTGGAGCTTCTTACCACATGGCTAAAAATAAATCCATATTTTCTTATTTAAATGATTGTAACACCAAAACTATTTATGTTGGTGATGATAGATCTCTTAGTGTTGTAGGATCTGGAACCATTCATCTAGATAATGGCCAGTTTAATGATGTACTATGTGTTCCTACCTTGTCATGCAACCTTCTATCTGTTTATTAGATAACTCATTCAGGTGAAGGGAAAATAGTAGAATTCTCACCTCATGATGTTGTAATGAAGGACCTCAAATATCTTAAACATATTTTAGCTATTGACATTGCTGATGATTCCATAAGGTTGTATAAGTTTGACAACTTTGGGTCATCATCTCTTCCCTCTGTTTTTTTTGCTCATAATGATGATGTGAGCAAACTTTGGCATGAGCAATTTGGTCACTTAAACTATCGCTCTCTTCAAACTCTATGTAAGGAAAATACGGTGATGGGAATTCCTATGGTATCTTGTCCAGATGGTGTTTGCTCCGGATGTGTACTTAGAAAACATCATCGGGATAGTTTTGACAAACGTGCCTCTTGGCACGCTTCAGCCCCTTTGCAGCTTGTGCACAGTGATTTATGTGGTCCACTTCCTGTTGTTTCTTTCTCTGGTTGCAAGTACTTCTTAACTTTCATTGATGATTTTTCTAGACGCACTTGGGTATATTTCTTAAAACTCACGAGTGAAGTTTTTAACATGTTCTTGGCCTTTAAGGCCTTTGTTGAGAAACAATCTGGACATCAAATTCTTAAGTTAAGATCAGACAATGGCAGATAATATGTTAACAACAAATTTATCAACTTTTGCACTGAGCATGGCATTCAATTGCAACATACTGTTCCATATACTCCACAAAAAATTGGTGTAGCTGAAAGGAAGAATCACACCTTAAAAGAAATGGCTAATTGTATGCTTCAATCTAAAGGACTTGGTCTCAATTTTTGGGTAGAAGCCATTAATTGTGCAAAATACATAGTAAATCGCACTCCTACTAAGGTTTTAAAGAATATAAATCCAGAAGAAGCTTGGAGCTCAATCAAACCAGACGTAAGTCACTTTTGTGTTTTTGGAAGTAATGCTTAGGCCCATATTCCAGATGCGAAACATAAAGCCTTAGAACCTAAGAGTGAAAAATGTATTTTTGTTGGATATTCTGAAGATGTCAAAGGATATAGACTTCTTCAACCAAAATCCAAAAATATAATCATTAGAAGAGATGTAAATTTTGATGAAAATATATCGACCTATGAGCCTAGTTCGACGGGTGTGCCACCTTTGGCCTGCGAGCCTGATTCGGCATATGTGCCACCTCTCACTCTCTCTTCTATTTTTAATAACATTCCTTCCATTTTAGATGATGACAACGAGGATGAAAATCCTCCTCCAGCTCGTGAAATTGTTCCTTATACTCCACCGCTTCCAATATGGGTCCGCTCTACTCAGGATGCAACAGGTTCTTTTGCAGGTGACTCTGCCGATCGACGATGTACACGTTCTCTGTTCGAAATATCCTCTTCCTTATTAGCTCAAGTTCCCGAAAAAATTGATCCATAAACCTTTGAAGAAGCCTTTGGTCATCCAAATTGGGATGAAGCTATGAATGAAGAGTATCGTTCCTTATTGGCAAACAATACTTGGGATCTTGTTCCTCTTCCAAAAGGAGGAAAAATTCTCAGATGCAGATGGGTTTACAAAATAAAGTTTGGACAGGATGGAAAAGTGGATAGACATAAAGCTCATCTTCTCGCTAAAGGTTTTTAACAAGTTGAAGGCATTGACTATACTGAAACCTTCTCCCCTGTTGCCAAAATGAATTCTATCCGCCTTGTTCTTTCCCTTGTTGCCTCCTTTAAATGGGAAGTCCATCAGATGGATGTTAAATCTGCCTTCTTACATGGAGATTTGCACGAATAAATCTACATGGAACAACCCCCTGGCTTTATCCAAAAAGACTCCAGCCTTGTTTGTCGCCTTAGGAAGTCTCTCTATGGTCTCAAACAAGCTCCTCTGTCTTGGTATGCCAAAATGGATAGATTTCTCTTAGATAATGGCTTTTCTAGGTATCATTCTGACAACACTGTCTACACCAAGAAAGTGGGTAATTCCTTCACCATCCTTTTTCTTTATGTTGATGATCTTATCCTTACTGGTAGTGATCTAAACCATATAAACCATGTGAAGTCTAGCCCAAAAAAGAAGTTTGAAATGACAGACTTAGGACACTTGCATTATTTCCTTGGTCTTCAAGTCTTGCAATCCAAGGAAGGCATTACCCTCTCTCACTCCAAGTATGCATGTGATCTTCTACACCACTTTCACATGGAAGACTGTAAGCCTGCCCCTTCTCCCTTTCAGTCTGGAGTCAAGCTTTCAATCAACTGTACTACCCCTGAAGTTGATGCTACCTTATACCATCAACTGTTTGGTAAACTTTTGTATCTAACTCATACCCATCCTGACCTTTTCTTTGCCGTTGGTCTTATCGCTCGGTTTATGCACCAACCTCATGAAAGTCACTGGAAAGCAGCTAAAATAATACTTCGATATATTCGAGGTACAATTTAGTTCGGGATTCATTACAGTGCAGGAGCATCTCCCTTGTTGATTGGTTTCACTGATTTTTATTGGGCTGGTGACCCTGATGATCGGAAGTCCACTACAGGATATGTATTCACTCTTGGTTCAGGACCTATTACTTGGCCTTGTAAGAAACAAAGTTCCATCTCCCTTTCTTCAGCAGAAGCAGAGTATCGTGGTGCAGTTGAAGCCAACAAGGAAGCCATGTGGCTTCGTCAGATCCTGTCTGAATTTGGTCTTCATCAGCTGCATCCAACTACACTTTGGTGTGATAATCAAAGTGCCATTCAGCGATTTAAACATGTATGAAACACATTGAACTCGACATACACGTCATCAGAAAGCTCATTCATGATCGTGTTCTTGAAGTGCAGTATTGTCCGACCAGTGATCAAGTAGCCGATATCTTTACGAAGGCTCTCACAGAAGTGAAGTTTACCAAACTTCGATCCATGCTTGGAATTCAGGAAAGTTTTCATTAAGGGGGGATAGGCTCTAATGCCTCCTTCCTTCTCTTATTGTATCACTTTTGTAAATCCTTCAATCCTATCCCAATTTTTTCTTAAGGGGGGATGTTAGGATATTTCGACACATAGGAAATAGGCTCCTTTTGTGTCACCTTTGTAAATCCTTCAATCCTATCCCAAGTTTTTCTTAAGGGGGGATGTTAGGATATTCCGACAC
This sequence comes from Pinus albicaulis, assembly GCA_034641835.2. Classification (NCBI taxonomy): domain Eukaryota; kingdom Viridiplantae; phylum Streptophyta; class Pinopsida; order Pinales; family Pinaceae; genus Pinus; species Pinus albicaulis. Next base: position 182,941,603 of record CM076574.1, read on the forward strand.
ATAGTAAATAGTTAAGAATAACTTATTCTAGTATAGAGTTAGTTAAAGTGTGTTTCTTTACCATGTACATTTGTAACTTATAATCCGATGGTCACAATTTGTAGTGATCTGACGGTTATCTCTCACCTCGGTATTAACGACACTTGATCCGTGGCTTAACACCCGATTGGTCCATGATCTCTATTTAAAGAGCATGGAGGGTCATTTGTCCAGTAACCGTTTATGAGAGAAACATATGTAACTTTTCTTTTTCTATTAATAAATTTCCTGAAGTGGCCACGTTGGCTTAGGGCATGCACTGTTTCCCTCTTTGAAGGTTTTAACCACATCATTATACTGGTGTACTAATTTGTGATCTATTTTTGAGCAATGACCTTTGGTTTTTGATCTATGGAACTTACCCTGTAAATTCCTACACCCCGTTGACATCATACCCACAAGCAAGGCTTGTCGAGAATACCACTCCTCATTTGGCCAACGAGTAGAGAATGTATTTGGGGTTTACAACCCAAGTAGATTATGGTGTAGGTGTTCTACCACATGAATATTTGGGGTAATCAATGGGAAGATCAGTAGGAAATAGGATGGGTTGAGATGAGCTCCCCGATGCGATACCAGGGTCAAGATGGGCTCCCCTGCGTGGATGAATATCCTATTGCTAGATATGGGGTTGTAGAGGTATAGCTCCCCCATGAGATTCTGAGTCAAGGTGTGATATCTGATGCGATTACAGGTTGAGGCGTGCTCCTTGATGATATGCTCTCTGATGATTGATGATGATATTCCGGGTAGTAGCCCGCTGTCAGAGAATCCAAGTTCTAGCCTGATGGACGAAGGGTGGTAGCCTAAGCTCTCCTTCAGCGACAAATTCTTCTTCTTTTAGATCCAAGAATGTTCAACACATGAAAAACAACATTCAAGAGATAATATGTAATAAGCATTAGAAGTACAATGATGATTTGTAATGAGAAAGATCCACAACATGAAGACTACATGTTAGACATGATCAATAATGATACGTGATGATGCGTGAAGGTACCAAAATGGCATATTAACCAATGAACATATATTGGTAGGTGTAATTATCCCTGGTTGAGAGGGAGTGTTAAAATTACTCAACTGTGGTCAAATTCCATTATGAAAAGATCTGATGGTCGATATTATAATTGCATTAGATTCCTCTTTTCAAGAGGACCAAAATAAACCTATAGATCACCCCAATCGGATAAGCGGAAGTTAAATTATGAATTATTTTATTTATTAAAGTGTAATGTGATGGGTCAACCTAACCATATGTGGAGTTAGTCAAGTCGGCTTTAACCCCAAGAAAATCCACAAAAAATATATAAATAGATGTGACCTCAAGCTCATTCTTACGCACTTGCTCAAGCTATCTTTGGTTTCCATCCATTGTCTTGGTTTGTCTATTTTGTCTTGGCTCGCACAGGTTTGAAAGAAGAAGCTTGTGCAAGGTTCAGGATCACAAGCGAGAGGCTCGCTTTGAAACTCGAGATTCTGAGCCATAACTATGGGCACAAAACTGCAAAATTATGGCCAGAGCCACGAGATGAGCGTGTCAAAGTAGCAGCCAAGCTGCCATAGTCACGAGCAGAGAGTGTCAAGGTCACGGCCAGGGCATTAGGGCTAGATCGGGCTGATATGGGCCATAGCCGCAGGCATACTGTGCTATGCTTGTGGCCAGGGACCCATAGCCACAGGTAGATAGAGCTATGGGCACGGATAGGGTCCAAAAGGTTGTTTTGGGCTTCACACTCCCTCAGCTGCGGGCACAGAGTGCCCTGGTAGCAGCTACGGAAGCTATAACTGCAGGCTGAGCATGTTGAGGTCGCGGCTAAGCGTTTCTGTGTAGATCTGAGCTTGATCCAGGCACTAGTACTCATGTAGATGTTTGCGGTCAACTTTGATAGTGTCTTGGATTCAGATCTAGGACTGGACAATTGTTTTCAGTGACTATTTGTATTCGGGGCTTTGTATTGTTGTAGATATGATCTATATATTTCCACTGCAAGATGTATCTACAATTCTCACTCAGTTTCAACAATATTCATCAGTATGCTACAACTAGTGTCATTGCATTTCAGTTCTCAGATTCAGACTCCTTCAACAAAAGTATGTTTATTATTTCATTGTGCATATGCTAGTTGTTTTCTACATTATGAAAATATGGATCGATGGATCATTGTACTCTTATTTGCTAAATCATTTGATGACGATCTAAAAATAATAATTTGCAAGGGTTTTCCCCATATTGGGTTTTTCCCTGGTCTCAAACCAATCTTGGCGTCTCTATGTGTGCATTATTTTCTTCCTTTGTTCCTTTACATTTCGCTACTTAGATGATGATGATGGTATGTTCTTTCTATATAGATTCATATGTTGATGGTTAATAATGTAGATCTGAATAATGATATAATGTGGTGATCTTATAATGCTATTGAATAAATGTAACTATCTAAGTAAATAGCAATGAAGCTACATGAAAAATTAACATACCCAATAGTATAAACATACTCTCAAAGGTGAGGTAGGTGAAGTGCATATGTCTCTATATTCTTCCACGACTTGATCTTCTTGTCTATTTTTTATAGATATATCCCTCATTAAGGCCTTTGTGGTTGTAATTTTATTTTTTCCTTCTAATCAAGCCATGAAGTGGACAAACTTCGTAGTTTGAGAGATTATTTTCTTTCATTGCTTAAGAATGATTAAAGAGATTGTGGTTGTTGGGGCCCTATTATACATATTGATTATCTCTTAATGTGATAGTGGCACAATGGTACCTATATTGGTAAATAAAATCTCTCTCTCTCTCTCTCTCTCTCTCACACACACACACACACACATTCTAAAAGAGCATCGTAATTTCAAGTGGGGCTATGTCACACAATGTGTAATATTTGATGTGTTTGGTGTCATATTGTAGGAGGTGTTTGGTCACTGAGACGTGTCTCATCCATTTATTTACCAACTAATGGTGTATGCTTGGGGATGTTGTATAAATTGGCAATGTTGTCGTCTTGATGAGCATTATTGAAATCAAGTTATTTTGGATACCATTCCCAATAATGAAATATAATGGTGTCCCATTCACCCACCCTTGTAAGTGGAAGAGGTACTCACATTCCTAAAGCTCTTGACTATGATTTTGTTTAAGGCTCTATAGTGAATATAAAGTTACCATGTTGCATCCTCTTTTTGAACCAACACTATATGCCTTTTGTAGGGTGAGGAGCTAGATCGAATGTGGCCTTCCCATATGAATTATTGAATTTGGTGTTTGAGTTTCTTTTTCTTTAGTAGAGAGTGTATTTATATAGGGCCATTATGTAGTGAGACACTCAGTGTCAAATCAATTACTTTCTCTCCTTGAAATTACATGCGCACTCACGTAGGTGAAGTGGGTGAAGAATGCCTTTATGTTTTTCCACGAGTTGATCTTCTTATTTGCATTGCATAGAGAGATCCTTTGTAGAGTCCTTCTTGGTCATGGTAATTTTTCTTTCTCCATCTAATTTGATCCATAAAACGAAAGTTGTCAACTTGATGATAACCTAATAGAGAAGGTCACATTTAGTAGTTGTCTTTACCTTTGTTTCAAAAAGTGGTGCCACCAATTCCTTGAGTTAAAATTACAACCGTTTGCAACCATAATATATAATATTGTTAACAAAGTGCTTAAAATCAAACTTCAAATTGAAAAGTTGTGCTACTAGCAGCACCATTTTCTCTTTTTTTTTGGGTTAAAAATACATTTAATTTTAAACCATGAACTTCACATTTCATATTATTGCAACCATAATCTTAACATCAATCTCAAAATAAATAAAAAATTGTTACATTCTCTTGTTGTTTCGAAAGTTAAAATACAACTTGTTGAAACTATGATCTTAACAACTTGTAGTATTGTAACAAAAGATTTCAAACTATTGTAACCAAAATTTTAAAATCAAATACTTATAATAATATCTATTTTTAAAAGAATTTTTTTTGAAACCATCAAATAAAAAACTGTTATGGTTATAATTAAAATTACCTTATTAAACCAAAAAAAAAATTAAAAAAAATGATAAAAATGAAAAAATAAAACAAAATAAATTTAAACGTTAATTAAAAAATAAAATTTATAAATTATTATAAATTAAATATTACACATTTTTAAAATTCTTAAAAAAATATTAAAAAATTAAAATTACTTTTAAAACCCAAAAAATTTAATATCAAAAATATGTTTATAAAAAAGAAAAAGGTTGAGAATTACGTCTTCCCTTTTAATAACACTTTTAAAGGATTATAATTTAATAATATTATTTAAATCAATTGTAGGGGAAATTGCGTCAACTAAGATCGAACTAACCCGAGAGTGTTTCTCTCCATTAGGAACCTCCATTAATTTGATATATGAAAGCATTAATAACAATGTTTTCATATATTTTATACAGTGATATGTGGTTTAATGGTAAGTTTTGTTGGGTGAAACCCACGAGACGGAGGTTCAAATCTCATTGAGTATATGGAGGTTGTGTCTTGGCTAGAAGAGTAGGTGACCCCATAGTGGACGTCTCGGCTCTTGTTGAGGCATAAGTTATTTGCTATTGTGTGGCTTGCAGGTTGTTGCACCTAGTCTAGGTTTACTTGCAGGTTGTTGCACCTAGTCTAGGTTTATAGTGGCAGCCAGTAGCCTTGTTAAGGAAAACTCTCACCAGTTACCAAATATCTTAGATTTAAAAAAAAAAAAAAACAATGTTTTCATACATTTTAGAATATATGTATTTTCTATATATTTTATAATAAAATGTTTAAATTACTATTTTATAATAATGAGAAAAATTATTATTTTATAATAATGAGAAGTACCATCAATAATGTTGTTTTTTTTTAAGATATTATGAAAAACATTAAAAAGTAAAAATGTTGTTTTTAGATATTAAGAAGAACATCAAAAGTAAAAAGAATTTGATTTATTTTTATGTTTTATCAACCTGCTCTGATTTAAACAATGCACTACTAGCACTGCTTTTAAAAAATTTAAAACTACACTTTAATGTACAAGGATTTGTTCAATTTAAATAGTGTATATTAATATGTTTATGATATTGTGAAGCACTTTTACAATATTATAATTTACTAATCATTGTTTTGAGTATGAGTATGGTAATGTTGTAATTATATAGGATGTATTGCTAATGTTGCATTTTATAAATTTATTAGACACACTACATTGGTTTGGTGTGAGAGGAATTATTTTTAGGGTATCATGCAATTAAAAAATGAAAAATGAGAGCAAATTTAAGTTAAATTTTAAATTTTAATTTATAAAAAACGTAGATGAAATAGTAGACCAATTCATTTTATGAGACATGGTTTTCACATATAAAAATAAATAAATAAATAATATGGATTTTTTTTTTGAAAATGAATAATATGGACTTTTTTTTTGTAGAGATAGTTAACATTGATGTTTATATGGCTGAAAGCATTTAAAGAAATGTAAAAATAAAATTTTAGTTTGGTAATTTTAATTAACTCTATTTCAATGCACCACTATATTTAAAAATTACATGTTGATGTACTCTTTATGTAGACACACCAATGCATGTCATGACAACAAATACATCATTGATTTTTTTAGTTGTTTTGAAATAAAAACGTACATTTTATAATGATATATTTTACTCTATTTCATTACATTGTATAGAAATAATGCACCAATGCACTAATAATTTTAAAAACAAAACCAACATTTTATGACAAACATATAACTAAGTTAGCGTAGTGTGCATTGTAATGCACCAGTGTGTTAATATGTTTAAAATATATTCTATGCAAATTGTTCAAAATTAAATTAACTTGTATTTTTATGGAGTATGTGTAAATTGTATGCACCATTGGATCATATATTGAAGTGTATCATTGTATTTGTGCAATAAAGCTTAATGTTCCACTATTTATGTTGTTGCACTAACATGTGTCATGACAATAGTTGTGTCATTGAGTTCTTTAATTGTTTTGAAATAAAATTCAATATCTCATAATTATATGTTGTAATCTAGCTCAATATGCTCTATAGAAATAATGTGCCAATGCATTATAATTTTTAAAATTTTTAAAAATAAATATCATATGGCATGTATGTAACTAAGTTAATGCATTGTGCATTTTAACACACTAATGTATCAATATGTTTAAAATGCATTATATTGAAATTGTTTAATAGTAAAATAAATCATTTTTTCTCATTGCAACGAACACATTTTGTATACGCGATGGAGTAATTGTCAGAATACTTCGAAGACAAAGACATCCTTTGTAGGACAAGTAATTGTATATTGAATACTATATAAAAGAATTGATGAGATATTGACAATAAGGGTGAGGGTCTGCTTATATACCATAGGTAGGTACCTCTTCACAATGGTTATTTCCTTAGGGACATACCTCTTCATTACTACCTAGTTAATTAATCATTAATTATGATGATTATTTTTTACATTATTTTCTATTATTTTACTATAAATTATATTCATAATATTTCCTTCGTCTTCAAAAAGCTGTCCTCAAAGCTTACTGATGAAAATACTTGATCTCTTTTTCTGTTTTGAATGCCTTCTTGTCTTAGTAATTTCATATTTGTTGATACAAGACGATATGATCCTTGGAATAATAAACAAAATTGTATGACTGAGAATAGATCTAACCATCTTAAATTAATATCTTATGGAACCTTTTGGTGACTAGATATTTGTAGTGAATTGTTATCATCAAATTGGATTATGTAAACTTAAGTATTTCCTAGAACATAAATTTGTTGCTTCCATTATGAATGGTTCAAATATGTAGATTGAATTAGTTATCTTCTCTTGTGATTCATATGTCGATAAGAAGCTCTTGCAATTTGATATTTCCCTAATTTGTTTGTAGTGATTTCTCGATTTATTTCATGAATTGTGTTATTGAGTTGGTTACTGAATCATCACATGGAATTTCCATTGTTTAAACTGCAACATTTGAATTGATTTTAACTTCTATAAGTTTCTCTTCTTCTTGAGTTGTGATATTGATTGGATCAATATTTATTCCTTTATATTCAACTTGGATTGAAATGACTAGAGACTCCAATACTTCTTCTTGAAGTTGTTCTAACTTGTCTTTTAATGACTTCTTGTCACTTTTAAGCTTCTTTATTTGCGTAAGGAGATTTTGGTTATGATTTCTTAAACGTAAACGCTCATCATTTTCTGTATCGTTGACTTTATTCTTAATATCCTCCTCATCTTTTTTTTTTATTTGTTCTAATAATCTTTGATTAAAGAAATTTCCTTCTTCTTTTGCAATATATTCTCGTTGAATTTCTTCTTAAAACTTTCATTTTCGCTTTAATTTTTGCTTCTTAACCTTATGGTCTCTTAGGCGCAAAATTTCTTCTTCTTTCTTTTGACTTATTGTAAAATATGTTTTCAATATCTTTATATTTCTTTTCTGAAGCATTGTTTTTTTGTTCATGCTTTGCAAATTCTTCCTCTAATCTTTTTATTTGTGTCCATGTATTGCCTTGATGCTCTTCGGTTGACAACTTAATTTGCGTTTTTAAAAAATATATGTATACTCTATTTCGTCTAGACAAAGTCAACATTTAGTCCAAAATAATGATTGTTGTGTGGAATTCATCTTCCCTTCTTTTTTTTCTGTCAATATTTTTACAACAATAATAACTATCCTTTTAAATACCTATATATCTTTTATAATTCTTTTATACTTAAGTGGTCCTTTTATATATATATATATATATATATATATTTTTTTTTTTTTAATTTTTTTATACTTCATAAACAATACCTTTTATAGAATACCCTTTGTATCACTAGATCACAATTGAACTTTTAATGATCTATGTAACATTAGAATACTTTGGAACTTTTTAATTATCTGCCTTAGTGCTTGTATACAATATAAAACTTCATTTAACTCTTTAATATGCTTATCCTCTTTAAATAAAACTTCCTTTCCAATAAAAAATACGTGACCCTATGAATCATCACTTGACACCATACGATGGATAAATACGTGACCCTACGAATCATCACTTCACACCATATGATGGATGATTCACACACGAAATTAATGTAGGATACAAAAAGGTTTATACAGATAGCTGGTTTGTGTCTTGAATCAGAGGAGTATTAGAGACGATCATAAGCTGGATGCACGAGTCAAGGGCATTGGAGGAGTGAGGTTGTAGTTGGTCTGTGGTGGTGTGGTCTCCAAGCGCCAAAAATGAGTGGTGGGTGAGGGTAATTTGTGCTTGTGTAGAAATCACCAAGGCTGGTGCTCGCTGTGCTTGCCGTCATATGTGTCGGCTGTGGCAGAAATGAGGCCCAGTGGTGGTCATGGGCTCTCTCTGCGATCCTTGGATGCCGACGGTAGCGAACAACGTCAACTATATAGCAGTGACCCGGTCGAGCTGCTTCTGGTAATTACCGGGAAACACATTTGTTCAATAACGTTGGTAGCTGTAGAGGGTGTAAGGTAGGATTTTTTTGTTTATATATATATATATATAAAATGTTGGTTTTTTTTCATTTTAAGTATTTATTTATTTATTATTTTTTTAATTTTTAATTTTATTTTTGATTTTCATATATATATAATTATTATTGATTTTTTATTTATTTTTATTTTTATTTTCATATATATATAATTCTTATTATTATTGAATTTTTTTATTTTTATTTTTATTTTTGGAAAAAAGGAGAGCCTTCAACTATGTAGAAAAAAACTTGATTGCGATGACAATTACATTGACAAAGATTTTAATGGGCAGTGGCCGAGAATCGAGATCATAGAGTGTGCTTTGATACCACTGTAACAAACAAAGTTCATATACACAACTGAGTAATCTTCAGAATACTTCAAAGACAAAAACATCCATTGTAGGAAAAATAATTGTATATTGAATAATGTAAAAAAATTGATGAAATATTTACAATGAGGGTGAGGGCATGCTTATATACCTTAGGCATGAACCTCTTCACAACAGTTATGTCCTTAGGGACATACCCTTTCATTACTAACTAGTTAATTAATCATTAATTATGACTATTATTGTTTACATTATTTTCTATTATTTTACTATAAATTATATTTATAACACTCATGAAAAATATATAATGATATTTAGTACATCTTATTATTTTACATAGTGGTCTATCATATATTGAAGCACAAACACCAATGTGTAAATATGTTTAAAATGCATATATTGAAATCGCTTAAAACTAAATTAAATCAATTTTTCTCATGAAAATATATAATGATATTCAATCCATCTTATTATCTTACATAGTGGTCTATCATATATTGAAGCACACAAGTGCGTTTTTTCAATTATAGCACATTAATTAAAAAACATGTACTAAAAATTAAACCACACATCTCTGCTAGCAACCTCACTATAAACACATAGCAAGGGAAATTTGGGGGTAAATTCCAGAAAACCTTCATTAGAGGGTGTTTCTTTATAGAAATGTCAACATTTGTAAAATCATAGTCCATCGATTTTGTATTCTTTACCTCAGCCATTAGGTCTCATATGACTTTGACTTGAGGGTCAACCACTTCTTCAACTCAGATCTCTGTTCTCTTGGGGCTCAAATTATGAGCTAGTGGATATTGTGATGTTATTTCCTATGACTAGTACCCTTCCCATGGTTGGCCTCTAGCAAGTATGTTTGTGATGGTATATTTAGGTAATGGGTGTGTTAGCACTCCACCAATTCTTCGAAGGCTGAGGAGACCAACAAAGGTAACCACATACCACTTTGACCTAGTAGCTAGCCCTACTAGGCCAAGAGGGCTCTCTCAATGAGATCACAACCAATTGACTGGAGTGTAAAAGATATTAGGCTAGATATGTAGATTAGGGTTTGATTGATTTTGATGGTTTTGTGCTGGATGGTGGTTTGGGTCTAGGAGGATTAGGTCAGGGCTCTGAAAATCAGATTTGCAGAGATGTAATGGGGCAAGGTAGGCACATACTTTAGCACTTTAAATGTATCTTTGTGTATATGGTAGATTGATAGGGTTTCAAAACGAGCATGAATCTCATGAATTCGTTTACATCAGAAGAACATGAACAAAAATGTGAAATTTTCTCCAAAATAGAGCATTAAATCAATGTATAATGTTTATAATCTTAGAAAACAAACACATGTAGCATGGAAATGGAAATTGAATGTACAATACATTCAAACATATGATCACAGAAGGAAAAACAATGCTAAATCACATACCACATGAATCCCACCACAATAGCTACAAATTCTGTCTATTAGTTCCTGCCAAATTCACTTATACACTAGTATCCAAGGTTCAATTCCACAACATATAGCCTTTGAAAATGATTACAAAGTTCCTCATATAGTCAGTGAGGTCGAAATCCTCCCTTGGAGGTCAAATTTCCAGCAAGACAAGCCAAATCCATGTATCTATCCACTGTCTACTGCATACAAGGGAGGTTACTAAACCAATTCCTCCTTTTCCTAACCATCATGAGACATTTCCTCAAAGCATTTAATACATGATAAGACACTTAACTAACTCAAATTGACCACAATTACATTTAATTTTTAAAATTTACCTTATGTCATTCACCTCTCAATTTTTCATCATGGTAAATTTACAAATTATAGAATTACAGTGAAATTCTAGAAATTTAGTAGGTTTTTTACCTATGCATAGCGAGTTGTTGGAGGAGATTTTTTAGTACCTTTCTGAAGTCAAAATTCAAATCTGAGACCTGTTCTGGAAAGATAGAAGAGTGTAGATGTATTATTACTTTAGCATGCAAAATGACACATTTTAGGCCGATATATGCTCATTTCCCCAAGACTTCTCCCTATTTGTAGCAAAGGGTCCAAAACAGTGGCAGAAACATGTTTTTGGGCACTTTTTTGCATTTTCCTTGAAATATGTGCAGGAGATCAGAAAACCAGTGAAATGGGTCTAAATTAGATGTAAATATATTTCCAAAAATGCCGAGTTTTATTCATTTGGATGCTCTGACGATATGTGCAACATGAGCTCACTGCACATAGGGATGACTAAAACTGCCAAAAAAACTCAAAAACTCACAAAAACCAAAATTTTCTCTAAAACTCCTCAAAATTGGTCCAGAGATACTTGAAAAGTTGTGTAATGCAACTAGGCAAGAATCAACAAGTATATCCAAGTTTTCCTTCTCCTTTTGACTTTTTAGGGTTTCCTCTAGTTTTTCTTGTAACTGTTTGACCTTGACATTACAAATTTGATTTCTGGCATAGTAATGATCAACCATGTGTTTATGTATCTTATTATTCCTCTTGGCCATGTCAAGTAACTTTTTTTTTTTCCACAGAAAAAAATCAGTAACTTTTTATTATAAAAATGAAAAGTTACAGGGAACATATGCATAGCATTTCAGACAACTGCCCAAAGGCACATGTGCTTTTAGCATACCAAACAACGTAGCAAGGCTACCCAAAGAAAAGAGTCGAGAAAAAAGACAGAGAAAAACTAATTGGTTCAAAAAAAAGAACCACAACAGCCAGAGCGTGGGTATCGTCCCACAGCTCAGGTTTTCCTCCCCTTCTTCTTCTCGACCTTGCGCCACCCACTCTCGGAAGGCGCAGATGTTAAAAGGACTAACTGATTTTCTGTTATTGGAGGTCCTGTATCCTTGTCTGACTCTGAAGTATCCGAGGAATGATGACGTTTGACTCCTCCGGCACCTATGTCCTCATTTGTCCTTTCTGACTGAGTCTGATGGTACTGTGGGTCTTTTTGATCTGAAGTCTCATTCCTTTGAACTTCTTGTCCTTGGGTGGTCTCATTTTCTCCAGTGGGAATGGGCTCCTCCTCTGCTTCAGATTCCTCGTCCTCTGAGACCGGAGGAGGGTAATGCCACCCTTTTCGATGCTTCTCTTTCTGTTTCTTTTTGATGTTCCCTTTCTTTGCGTCCGGGCATGTGCTTTGTAGGTGTCCTGGCATCCTACAGTTTCTGCATCTGAAGGCAGTATTTTCATAATCGAGTCCCTGCAACCAGTTCTGTTGCTTGTAAGACATCATAATGTTCTCCGGCAGACCTTTGCTCAGATCCACCTCTACGCAGATCCGAGCGAAGGTAAATATTCTATCCTCAATTCTTTCTGTGTCAGTTTTGAGATATTTCCCAATACTGTTGCCAATTCCTTCCAGGACCTGGTCGCTCCAAAAGTGAAGAGGGAGATTATATAAGCGCACCCATACTGGCATTCTGGCCACTGTCATGGTGTTTGGGTCGAAATCGGGAAACCAAGGGGTCAGGAAGAGGCCTGTAGAGCCCCAAAACCAAGGTCCTGATTGAATAACAAGATCTATGGTCTCCGTAGATCTGAACTTAACAATGAAAAACCCTTTAGAGCAGAGGTGAATGTCGCATTCCATAGTCCATCGTGTGAAGATCCAATGGAACAGATCCATAGGTTTAGACCAGAAGCAATTGAAACGGCAGATGAGTGCTTGGGATTCATATGACTTTACATAATCCTCAGTACCTGAAGAATCGATTTTGAAAATAGGTGTTTGTCCTAACTGTTCCACTATATAAGGCCTTGGTACAACCCCCTCTTGAACCGGCGGCGACCCTGCAGATTTGGTAACCTGTAGGATATTTTTGTAAGAGGGGCCGCCAGTTGATTGCTACTGGGGCGTGGCTTTTTTCCCCTTTTCTCCTCCTGCATTGCTTGGTCTCCCTTGCTGGACAGCACCCCCCCTCAGCCGAAGATTCAGAAAGATGGTCGAATCAGCTTTGATTCCATATTCCTTTATAGATCTGTTTTCCTGTAGAGAGTGTCTACCACTCACTAGATGCTGGGTCGGGACCGGATATCCCAACAGTTCCCAGATCTGTTGTTTCAGGTGCAGAACAGAGTTTTCTGAACATATCCATATTAAGTGTGATTTACCCATCGGAGATTTGACAAAAATCTGAAAAAAATTTGTGAATACCTGCTGGGGAGTAATGGGCGGGTCCATTTTCTGAGTCGACAGGTTCCTGGATAAGGCAGGTCGGGGGACATGGCAGACCGTTGAATCCTTTGCAGGCCGATCCAGCAAGCTCGATTGGCATATCCTCTTCTTTCGTGCGCCCGAGCAACGATTGATGGGGTTCCCAGGGTTGTGTCTACTTAGCCAGGGATTCACTGCTAAACCAGTAGACTCGAGATCGAGAGGGGTTTTATCCATGCAGGCCACCATCCAGACAGCGACTAGGCCGAGGGGCAACCTGCGCATAGGCGTTCTAATCTGGTGGTTTACTTCAAAACCTGCATACCCAAGTGTCTGGCTCGAGGGCCAAGTCCAGATCTGACTGTCTGCTATCGCAAGATTGAGGACTCCTTCCGGGAAGAGCCTGTTTGCAGATCCAAGAGCTGTGACTGCGACCTCTTCAAGTCCCGCAGAGTCGATGGCAGGGAATGGTGCCGCCCAGACAGTGGCTTCCTCTTCCTGGCAATCAAAAACGAACAGAAACCCGCAGGCCCGCGCCATCATCCAAGGCTGGAGGCGACTAGCCTGGTGAGAGGCCAAGCCCGCGCGTGAGATCAGGACATCTCTGAAAACCCTAATCGCCTGAATCGCCATCGCTCTTCCTCGCCATGTCAAGTAACTTATCCAAGTGGGTGTTGACTTTATCAAGCCAAAACTCCCTGTTTTAATTGATTTCTTTAGCAATCCTATCTTCAAAACTCAAGTCTTCATATGTAGGGTTTTTCTCTCTTTCCTTTTGCAATGCTCTTTTGAGACCCATGGTCCTTGGCCTTTTCCTTGTCATTTTCTCTTTATGCTACTGTTATTCTTCATTGAAAACCACTGCTTTGCCTTTCACATTCTGCATTCTAGCCTCAATCTGTCTTTTTTCTAAAGGCAATTGTTTTGCCTTCAATTGACTGTTTTCTTGCTCTAGGAAGGAAATGATGAAGTTAGCCCTTGCCAAGTTGTCTTGGAGTTCTTTGATCTATTCATCCTTGTCCTTGATTATCCTCTCTAGGTTTTCATGGTCGTCACTAGCCTCCAAGTCTACTAAGTCAAAATCATGCTCTTCCTCATGCATGGATGTCTCCTGCTGTAATGGTGTTTCCTAATGTAATGGTGTTCCCTACTTTGCTGATGTGGGCTTGGCCACTTCCTCAATCTCAGGAGAAAAAACAAGCCTTCTGCCTCTTTTGTATGTTTTTGTCACTACTTCTTTGGTAATCTGTGTAAGTGACTCCTTTGGTGATTGAGCTTCCAACTTGCTTGATGAACTCATCTCTTGACATGTTGGTGATAGGGTTTGTTGCATGCTAGGTGGACTAACAACAAGCATGAGCAAGGCCGCCTCAAGGAAAGTAGCCCATGTCATGCTATTTTCTGCTAGCTAATGGAGAACTATGACCTTTATCAAGCTACGATGAAAAAGGCTAGGAAGATGTTTTCCTTTCACCTACAATTTTTCAGACATTTTACTTATGCTCCTATACAAGAAATTACACAAATTCAGAGATTTAACAGCTGTGAAGTGCATGAGAAGTCTTATGTGGTATTGGATAAGCCTTGAAAACCTTCCTTCACATGTAAAGTATTTAATAATCACTTTCATCAATGGAGCATACTTCTTAAGCAAGTATCTAAATGGAAAATCATATGAAGGATCATTTCTGTACTGTGATTTTAGGTAGGGTTTTTACTCCTCAATATCCAAATCCATGTGCTTGAACTATTTATCCCCATGGTTAGGTATGCCTGTGGCTTGTGAGATGACATCCACTGAAACTGTAAAGTATACCTATTATGAAGGTAAATCCTCTCTGCAGATAGAGACGATCCCTCTAGCCCTAGGGTGGGTCTAGTAACAAAAGGACGCGCTAAAGTGTTGCTTCCTAGTTAATGAATGAACAAAAGACATGGTAGATTGACCTACCTTGAATCCAACATTGTGGATGTTGCAGAAAGAGTGGTCTCTCTACCATGTCTTTTGTTCATTCACTAACTAGGAAGCAACACTTTAGCATGTCCTTTTGTTACTAGACCCACCCTAGGGCTAGATGGATCGTCTCTATCCGTAGAGAGGATTTACCTTCATAAAAAATTGGTGACTCCACTGGGGATTGTAGGGATAGTGACAAAATGTTGTATAACATATGCCCCCTAAAGTATGAAGTCCGAGAGAGAGGGAGGGGTCAAAAAGTGCAGTGAGTTGCTCATGATAGCCAACCTCTTGAATCTTCTTGCAAAACTTCAGACAATTCACATCTTCAAAAAATTTCTGAATGAAAGGAGAAGAAATTATCTCTGTGAAATTTGAAGGTTCAAATCTCAAAACCATGCCTCCCTTGTTATATTTCTTCTTCTCTGAAGGTGAGGTATCAGTCTCCGTGATGAAACCCTAGATGATAGGAGGGAAAAACATGGGAAATGAGTAAAGGGATAAAATGAAGGGGATAGGGAAGGGATATGGGAGTAGGAAAATTTAGGGAGATGGGTAGGGGACTTAGGGAGGTATGGGAATTGAAATGGAGTGAAATGAGTGCAAGAAATGGGCTAGGAAATTTAAACACAATCCTAGCTAGGAAAACTGCTCAAATTGGCATAATTGGGCTAGGGTTTAGGGTTTCGTATTTGGGAAATGGAAATGAAGGGATGTGAAGGCTGTGGGGGATGATTTTAGGTGTGAGGGAAGGTAAAAAATATGTGGGAGAGTGTATTTACCTTGGGAAATGAAGTGTTGATATTATGAGACTGAAAAAACAAGAGAAACCTTAGAGAAGGAATTAACTCAATTTTTAGGCAAATTTGATGTAAGGGATGAGATAAATGGTACTACTTAATTAGTTTTAGTTGATATAACCTTCCTCAGGAGAAGAAAGCTTTGAAAATGTTTGTGCTTCACTCCGCAAGAAACTGTGCTTCTCAGCCAAATGCGTAGTGTGGGATTTCTATGCGCAACGAAAATGTGCAGTGTGGACTCCTGTGCATAGTGAAAATCAGCCCTATGTGTAGCATAGCTTTGCTATGCATAACTCCATTGTGCTATTCATAGCGCCTTGGATTTATGTGCATCGAAATGGTGGAAATGGCCTATAAGAGGAAAAACACCGACTTTTTTGGAAATATAAGAGGAGAGCTCGATGACAGGAGAATCGGTAAGTGAAAATGAGTTTCATTTTTGTCTTTTTGGCCTTTTTATAAACATGAAGTGACTTATTTTGAGTGAGGATGGGCCCCACGTGTAATTTTCCAAACATAACTTGAGTTTTTTGAACTTTTTAAGCTTTGGACTTTGTAACCTTTGGAACCTTGTATATTTTTGAAACATTCAATTGTAGCTTTAGGAACGTGAAGTACTTATTACATATAGAAAAAATAAATTACATTTTGATATCAAACTTTATTGAGGAAAATATCTACTACCACTCCTCCAATGCCAGATTTTACGCATGAAATGACAGATTTGGTGACCTTGAAACCATGATGACCTAATGGAGACACTGAACTAAATGAATTCATGATGGTGATGATTGGAATGATGATGATGAACTTTGAATGATGATACACTCAACTGAGTGATTACAAGGACCAACATAATTTTTTTTTTGAAGGAGTGGAAATAGTCCTAGACCTAATACCCAGTGACCAAATTTTATCTTGAAGACCTGATGAAATGACAAAAATTTGACTATGGGACCCTCACAAGACATGGTAAGAGCCCATTTTATCACTGATGACAGACTGTATATATTGACACTAACATTGGGTCCAGCTGGGGATGGCATCTCCTTGGAGGTGTCAAGAACACCGTAGACCAAGTAGCCTAACCATTGGGCATGGAGTCAAAATCAAAAGACCAGAATAAATAATGAAAACTGACTCAAAACTAGGCTAAATTTTCTCTTACTGAAATTTGAAAAGAACATAAAATCAATGGAACTTTATGGCCTTCACTTCAGGCTCCAAGCTCTGATGATTCTCCACTTTACACTTTGCAGAAAAATTAAACTGATATGCACAATGGAATTGGGAAATTTTCAGAAATATGCTCAGAAAAGGTAGTTCTTGAGAAGCCTATCTTTGACTGGTCCTCCTATGCAATCTTCTCCATTCATTTCCTCCAATAGAAAAGAATGTTGTCCTAGAGAGGCTGAAATCTTGTATGGTCCTTTCCATAAGTTCTCAAATTTACCGTGTTTCCTTTTCTCTTCGTTTCTAGCATCCCAATGGAGGACCACATCACCAATTTTGAAATCATCTTCTTTTGTCTTGGGGTCATATGCTTTCTTTATCCTTTCATGTAGCTTTGAGGTGTTTGAAAGACCTCATACCTAGTTTGCTGAAGATGGATCATTTGATTGATTCGACACTGCACATCATTCTCTTCACTACTTGCTTCTTGTAACAATTTCATAACTGGGACTGCAAGTGATGTAGGGAAAAATGTGTCGACTCCATATACCAATTGAAAAGGAGACATACCTATTGATTTCTTACTACTCACCCGATCCGCCCAGAAAGAATTAACAAGCTTCTTATCCCAGCTCTTCTTGTTCGCTTCCAACATCTTATTTATCATGTTGACTAAAGATTTGTTAGAATATTTCACCAATCCATTACCTTGCAGATAATATGCAATCACGTGACCCAATTTGATGTTGTATTTCTTGCAAAACTCAACCATTTTCTTAGACTTGAATGCATCCGCATTATCTGTAATGATCTTGTTGGGACAGCCAAAACAAGACAAAATATTAGTATTAAAAAACTGAAAAATGAGTAAATAAGTAGCTTGAATTATTCAGATCACTTCAATCCATTTGGTGAAGTAGTCAGTAGCTGTCAATATCCACTTATTTTGGGAAAAATATGAAGGGTGGATTTATCCAATGAAATCAAGGCCCCACTGCTGAAATGGCGCTTGCACGAATATAGGCTGCAAAGGTAGCGGGGGAAGCTCCCTCTTACCTTGAAATATTTGGCACTTGTGACAACTCATCACGATTTTATATAAATATGCAAAGAGAGTAGGCCAATAATAACCAGCCCTCAACACCTTATTTGTCGTGGTTTTCCAAAACAAGTGACCTCCACAATCTCCTTTATGGAAATCAGACATTACCTCCTTGGCTTCATTTTCTACCAAAAAGTTCAGCAAGACACCTCCCGAGTCTTTCCAATATAGAGCGATGTCCAAAATGCAATATTTGGAAGCTTTCAACTTTAATGAACTACCCTTACTTTTAGACATTTCTGGAGGAGGATTAAGATGCTGAAGAACATAAATGATGTTGGCATACCATGGAGATGAGAGAAAAATTTCTGATACTTGCATGAGTGAGCCATTTTCTTCTTCATCAGACAAAACTGATGAGATTGATATCAAGTGCATGTAAATTTGATTCAGCCATGAGCTTGGCCAATCCTTGACCTTTGATCATCTTTGTAGGCTTGATCTCGAGGTCATACTCTCCACTTTCCTCTTCTTCCTTCCGGATCAGTTTGCATTAGGGATATAGGCTAGAATCCTGAATGAAGGATATACACGCGAAAGTCCTTCAATGCCTTTACCAGGGCCAGGGATTGCTTCTCAATGATTTTATATCTAAGGGCAACATCTATAATGGTACAACTAAATAATGCAATGGGCTGCTCAACCTTATCCTTCTTTTGCATCAAAACAACAACCAAAGTATGTTCAGAGGCAAATGAAAATATGATGAAATCAATGGAGTAGTTGGGGCTGATCCAAATAGGAGCTTTTGTCAAGGAAAAATTTACTAAATTAAAGAATTTTTTAGCATCCTCTGACCACCTTACCTCGTTGTCCTTTTTAAGCATATTGGTCATCTCTCGAAGATGCTCGACAATATTTAGAATAAATCTTCTCAAGAAATTCATCTTACCATTAAAGGCTTGGATCTCCTTCTTGCTGCGTGGAAAATCTATTTGCTGAATAGCCTCAATTCGAGAAGGATCAATACAGATACCATATTTGGAGATGATATGACCAAGAAGCTTGCCCTCCTCCATGTAAAAAAGTCTCTTTTTGGGATTGAGTGAAATCCCAAATTTCCTGCATTTCTGAAATACAATTCTCAAATGATATAAATGCTCATCATCATAATGAGAGAAAATTGTCAAATAATCAAGGTACACAACTAGGAAAGCATCATTTTCATTTGTGAAGGCAATATCCATCGCCCGCTGAAAATTGGCTCCTGCATTCTTGAGCCACAATGGCATTTTAGAATACTTGAATGTGCCCCAAGGTGTCATGAAAGCAGTGTTGTTTTGGTCATCCTTATGCACTAAAATTTGATTATATTCCGAATATCCATCAAGAAGCGACATTCGAGAGGACCTAACCAATCTCTGTAGGATATGGTGGGATAGTTATCTTTTAAAGAAACCTTATTCAAGTTTATGAAATCAATACAAAGACAGATTTCTCCCTTTTTCTTTCTCACCAGAACAAGATTTGACATCCATTTAGAAAACCTAATGGGAACAATGATACCAGCTTTAACAAGTCTGTTTACCGCTTTCTATATTGATGGAAACAACCTTGGGTTGATTCTTCTTAACTTTGTCTGAAGGGATTTTGATCAGGCTTGACTATAATTGTATGTTGAATGATATTTTTGTCATATAATTTCAAATCTGCATAGTCCCAAGAAAATACATCAGAAAATTCAGAAAAAAAGCTATATATTTATCTTTCACCTCTGAGGATAAGGACTTGGAAAATTTAACCATTTTCGGATTGTCTGCTATCCTAATATTCACATCTTCGACACCTTTCTCGGTAGGAACCATGGTCAGCTTTATGGAAACATCATCTTGATCGAAAAACTCTTCCAAAGGTACAAGACCCCTTGGAATGTTTTTATCTTTCAATTGTAACACATCAACCTGAGTAGCCTCGATCACTTGGATCATCTTTATCATATACTTCATCAATAAAGGAATTTTCAAATTCACCTTCCATCTGCAAAAAATTATTCACCTGTTTTTCATCCCAGAACACTTGCCAATACCTCAAGTTGTCAAGGACAGTTGGCCGGTGCTTGACATGAATTTCAAAATTCTTATTAGAAAATATGGGAATCTTAAAGTTACTTCTTGTTGTCGCAAGAGAATCTGCCATAATCTTATGACTTCTTGGTACAAATGACAATGTATATTCAGGAAACATTTTCAGAATGTCAAGTACGACGTTTCAATATGCTCTCATTCTTGGATGCTTTTCCTGGTATTCCCCTTTTACCTATTTGATTACAAGTTCAGAGTCTCCATAAACATAAATTCTTTTTGCGCTCAAATTTTTCAGAATTTTGAGACCAGTGATAAATGCCTCATACTCAGCTTCATTATTGGAACAATCGAAAGCCAACTTAAATGAACACAATGTGATAAATGCCTCATACTCAGCGTCATTATTGGAACAATCGAAAGCCAACTTAAATGAAAACAATCTCACATTTTTTGGAATTTTACCTGATTGGTGAATTGGACTACAGATCCAGATTCTGATGCCTACCCCATCTTTCCCTAAGTCACCATTGAAATCCATGGTCCAACGACCATTCTCATCATGAGGAAGTTGAATTTCTACAGTCTAATTTGTTTCTTCCTTTTGGGCCATTTCTTCAACTTGTTATGTGCCTTTTTCCGACTTTTTTGAAATCTGCTCTCAAGTACTAGGATGATTTCCTTGTCCTTCATCCAAAAATTCTCGGACACTATTTGAAATTTCTGGAATTTCCTCAACTTCTATAAGGTGATTATCTAAACCATCTAAACCACTATCATTAAACAAAATAAAGGACTCAAGATCAGTATGTACAAAATTGATAGGGTGATTTTTTGGTTTCTCTTTACTAGTGATCATATACTTCATTTTTGTCTCCCGGTACAACTTCCTGAGTTGCCCAAAAACCAGGATGGTGGCATAAGAGAAATCAAATTGCAAAGTACCTCTTAACTTTTATCCCCATGACCTTGACAGCAACATCGAAAACCGTGGAGGTATATCAGCTACTATGACATCCATTAAGACATTTTTAGTAGGAGTTTTCTCAAGTGAAACTACCAAGTATTTTATAAGACCGAGACAACGTATTCTACCATAATCAAAAGAGTAAAGATCATGGTAAGGTAAGGTTTTATCCAAGCCTAATTTTTCCATTATGGCCTTTGGAATCAAGTTATGAATAGCTCCGGAGTCAAGCATGGCATTGTGGAGGATACATTGATGAATTCTCAAACTAAGATAAAACAAGGGAACTTCACTATATTCTAGTTGACCATCTATGGCTGGACCAAAAATGAGTTCGAGTTGATCATATTCAACATTAACCATATATGACATAGGGTCTACTTTCAAAATTTTAGCAACATGGGATTTATATTGATTATTTTTCACAAGCTCGGTCAAGGGGATATATACTTTTAACTTAGATATTTCATTTTCTAAGCTAAATAGATTGGATTGTTTATCAACCTCTTTTGCAGCGATCTACCTCTTTTCGGGTTGGTATTTTGTTGTGCATTCCTTATTTTGACCACCTTTTTATTTGATTGGTGTACTTGTAGATGCTTGGCTATTCTTGGTTTGATTTGCAGTTGCAGACTCCTTTCCCTTGTTTTGACTAGCCTGGGGATTTTGCTTGAGATGAGTATCTTTTTATTGGGATGTCCTCTTCTGAATAGGAGTGACAAGAACATCCTGATTTCTCAATGAATATTGCCTCTTCTGTGAGCTGAGAGAATTAAGATAACCCCACTGATAATCATCCGATTGGACCTCAAACTCATCATCATTTGCGAGTATGCATTCCTCGTCTTTTGGAAAATGTATTTCCTCAATGTATTCTTCATCCTCTGTCAAGAAAATAGGTTGTCCATCTAATGTGAAGAAATGATTCTCTTCCAAAATCTCTTCTTCCTCTTCAACCCCTTAAGCATAATTCTCTCATAGAGGAGTGCGGATCTGCTATTGTGTTGGCTGCTTTGGAGCTCTTTTTTCCCTCTTCTTAATCATAAACTGAGACTACTGCTGCTGGCCTCGGAAATTAGGATTATGAACCTGTGTTTTTGGTTTCCTTTCAGTGATAGAAATTCTCTCAACCATTCTCTCCATAGTCCTGATCATAGTATCCAATTTAACATCAGAGGATGTGGATTATTCTTCCTTGATTGTTACTTTTCTTTCACCTTTGGTTTTTATCTTTTTTTATTGTCAAATTTGCTTCTACACTAATTGCATTTCTCTACATCTCCTCAAGTGTTTCATGACTTATTTCTAATAGATGGTATGCCATATATAGATCAAAAGCATCCAGATAGTGAAAGAGAGACAAACTTGGAGGAGGTTTGATCTCATTTTGGATTGAGTTTGTTGGGAAACCAACTCCAAAAAGAGAAGAAAAGAGATATCAACGCCTTAGAAATAAGCCACTTCGAGGTTGCAACCTCCAATACATTACATGAATGAACAATTATTAGATGATACAATTTACAAAACCTCCTTTCTATATATAGGAGTCCATGGGGCCATAATGTAATCCTAGTGGGCCACAATGTAATCCTAGCCGACCTAACAATAATAATTTAAGGGCACAATAATAACAAAATGGGAGTTACAAGGGTACAATAATAACAATAAGGGGGTTACACTAACAACAATAAGGGACTATACTAGTAATATAGGGACCTAACATGCCCCTCTCCTTCAAAAAAGTGTTGTCCTCAATGCTTGAGTAGCTCTGGGTGCTTCTGTATAAAATTCTCATCTCCCATGTAGAATCTTCAGTGGGTAAGTTCTTCCACTTGATGAGATACTCTGAAATTGATCGATTCCGTAGTTGTCGAGTTCTTGTTTCCATGACCGCTTCTGGTTCCAATTTGATTTTTCCTTCCTCATCAAGTTCTGGCAATATTGTTTGAACTGGAAGATTTTCTCCTATAACCTTCTTTAAGCATGAAACATGGAAAACTGGATGTACTCGCGAAGAAGCAGGAAGCTCCAATTTGTATGCCATAGTACCAATCTTTTGCAACACCTCGTAAGGACCATAGTACTTTGGCGATAATTTATTATCCTTCTTAGCTTGCTTGAGGGACATTTGTTTGTATGGTTGTAGCCGTAAAAATACCCAATCTCCTACATCAAAACTTCTCTCGCTGCGATGTTGATCTGCCTGTTGTTTCATTCGATTTTGTGCCAAAGTTAGGTTATCCTTTAAGAGTTGGAGAACTTATTGTTGATGCTCGATGTGATCTTCCACTGCTTGAACCTTCGAATTTTCTCTTAAATATGATGTGATGGATGGTGGATGATATCCATAAAGTGCCATAAATGGGGTCATTTTTGCTGTAGTATGGAAGGAAGTGTTATACCACCATTCAGCAAGAGGTAACCACTTGACCCATTGTGTTTGTTTATCGGATACAAAACAACGAAGATATCCTTCCAAACATTTATTTACTATCTCAGTTTGACCATCAGATTGAGGATGATAAGATGAGCTATGAGCTAATTGAGTACCCAAAGAAGAAAATAACTCCCTCCAAAAATTTCCAGTAAAAATGGGATCTCCGTCGCTCATAATAACCCTTGGGCTTCCATGTAGATTTTGAATTCTGTCCATAAATGTAGTAGCAATTGTACTTGCTTTAAATGGATGAGATAATGCAAAAAAGTGTGCATACTTGGTAAGTCTATCAACTACCACCATGATGACATTCTTTCCTTCAGACTTAGGTAAAATTGTGATAAAATCCATTGAAATCTCCTCCCAACGTTGACTTGGAATGGATAAAGGTTGTAGAAGTCCCGGGGTCTTAATTGTCTCCACTTTATTCTGCTGGCAAACCAAACATTCCGCCACAAACTTTTGAATATCAGATTTAAGGCCATCCCCAAAAAAATCTTTCTTCACCCTGTGGTAAGTTTTTAAAAATCCTGAGTGTCCTCCTAAAGGAGAAGTGTGCAATTCCAGAAGAATCTTTTGTTTTAGTTGGGAATTCTTACAAAGATATAAGCGATCATTGTACCATAAGGAATCATTTTTCCAACTAAATGTATCAGATGTACTAGGATCTTGCTGCAACTTTTGAATGAGTGTCCATACATCTTTGTCCTTCTTCCATTCATCTCTTGCTTCGGTTATCCAATCTGGTTGGATAATAGAAGTGGCACAAAGCAATGCTTCCACCTCTTCATTCTTTCTTGAGAGTGCATCTGCAACAACATTAAGCTTTCCTTTTTTGTAGATTATTTCGAAGTCATAACCCAACATCTTTGTGACCCATTTTTGCTGCTCTTCTGATGATAGTCTTTGTTCCAAAAAGTGTTTAAGACTATCATGATCAGTTTTTACCTTGAAGTGTCTTCCCATTAGGTAAGTTCGCCATTTTTTTAGTGCATGCAGTATTGCTAACATTTCCTTCTCATAAATAGGTTTCTGTAAATACTTTCCTTTGATTGGACGACTTTCAAAAGCAATGGGTCATCCTTCCTGCATTAAAACTGCACCAATTCCATTTCCTGAGGCATCACATTCCACAATAAAGGTTTTTGTGAAGTCTGGCGTAGCTAAGACCGGTGCTAGGCACATTTCCTCTTTAAGATGTTCAAAGGCCTTAGTTGCTTCAGGAATCCATGAAAATGCATATTTCTTCAATAATGTTGTTAGAGGTGCTGCTATTCTCCCATAATTATTAACAAACTTGCGATAATACCCTGTTAACCCGAGAAATCCTCGCAACTGCTTTATGGTCGTGGGGACTTTCCATTCCTTAATAGCTTTAATTTTGTTAGGGTCTACTTTAACACCCTCGTGAGATATAATATGACCCAGATATTCCACCTCTTGTACTCCAAAGAAACATTTGGATGTTTTTGCATATAATTGTTTCTCATGCAATAGTTTGAGCACCCTGTCAACATGTTCAACATGATCCTTCCAAGACCTGCTGTAGATTAGTATATCATCAAAAAATACTAGCACAAATTTTCTAAGGAAGGGTTTGAAAATGAATTCATCAACCCTTGAAATGTAGAAGGTGCATTGGTAAGGCCAAAAGGCATGACCAAAAATTCATAATGACCCTCATGAGTTCGAAATGCTATTTTTGGAATATCTTCAGTCTTCATTCTAATTTGATGATATCCTGAATGAAGATCCAGCTTGGTAAAATAAATTGCTCCATGTAATTCATCCAATAATTCATCAATCACAGGAATGGGAAATTTATCTTTAATGGTGAGCTTATTGAGCTCCCTATAATCCGGACACATTCGCCATGATCCACCCTTCTTGTGTACCAATACTACAGGAGCAGAGAAAGAACTTTGACTAGGTTGAATTATACCCGCCTCTAACATTTCTGCAATCATACGTTCAATTTCGCTCTTTTGGAAGTAAGGATATCTATAAGACCTGATGTTTGGAGGAACACTTCCTGGAATCAAATGAATAGCATGATCATGATCACGAATAGGTGGGAGTCCTTTGGGAGTTTCAAACACCTTGGAATGATTGTCCAATACTTGTTGGAGATCTGCAGGAATATATGATTTTGATGTTGGAACTTCTAGTGAGCATAATTGTGCAATTACGCCTCGTTGTTCTTTCTTTAGAAGCTTTTTCATGACATTAGAGCTTATTATCCTTCCTGGCTTCCCTGCTATACCTCGTAATTCAACTTCCTTTCCTTCTGAAAAAAATTTCAAGAAAAGTTCTTGAAAATTAAAAGCTACCGTCCCCAAAGATTGTAACCATTGTACTCCTAGTACAACATCAGCACCTCCCATAGGAATGGAAAGCATTGGACTAGTCGATACATATTCCCCCATGGTTAGCTTGATATTATGGCATTTTCCAGAGCAATTTATAGTTCCTCCATTTGCAACCATCACTTGACATTCTGGTGCTGGGTATAGGAAACAATTTAATTCCTTGGCTACCTTACAATGAATAAAATTTTGGGTGCTACCTGAATCAATCAACACTATTACCTTTCTCTTCTTGATTTGTCCTTTTATCTTGAGAGTTTGAGGAGTGGTAATTCCTGCCAGTGCATTACACGATATGGTTGGATTCATTTCTTCCTCTTCTGGGGCTGGTTCCTGGTGTATATCCACTTCTTGTTCATTTTCTTCTTCCTCTTCACAATCTATGTAAAATAATTTCTTCTCAGCACACTTATGACCTTTAGTGTATTTGCTATCACAACTGTAGCAAAGCCCTTTTGCTCTTTTTTCTTCCAATTTTTGTGGTGTCAACCTTGTAGGTTGTGGAAATCTAGGCGTAGCAACACTTCCTTCTTTATGGAATTGAGTGGTAGGCTTCCTTGTCGCCATAATTTTACATTCAACCTTTCTTGCCAACATGAATGCCTTCTCCAATGAATCAGGTTCGAAAACATGAACTTCATGTTGGATGTTATCCTTTAGAGTGCCTATGAAGAGATCAATCCTGTGTTCCTCTGGAATATCAGTTACCCTTTATTCAATTTTTGGAAGTCCTCAATGTGCTACCCCACTAAACCCTTTTGTTTGAGATTTATCAATTGGCTAAAGAAGGTGTTGCTCTTTGTATCCTCATAATGTGCTATCATTTCCTCCGTAAAAATTGACCAAGTGAAATTTTTTTTACGGGAGCAAAGCCATTGATACCATACAAATGTATTTTGTTCTAAATGTAAAGTTGCAATGCGTACCTTTTGTGTGTTTTGCACGTTATGGAGATCAAAATATTGCTCCATCTGTTGTATCCATGTTACAGGATCCTTTCCATCAAACTTCCTCATATCCATTTTTGGAATATGGTGGTTCTTCCCGCCAACATTAGAGTTTATGAAATCACGATTAACATTTATTTTGTTCTCATCATGAGGTTCTTCTACTATATTTTCACCATTAGGAAACCTTTCTTGTATCAACTTTGTCAAACCTTCCATGTCTTCTTTTAGAAAATTCTTCATGTTTTCCATTTTCTCATCGATCTTAGCTTCCATGTCATCTATCTTAGATTCCATGCCAGCCTCCATACCATCAATCTTAGATTCCATGCCATCTATCTTAGATTCCACGCCTTTCTTCAAAGCTTCTATGTCATTTTTTGTTGCTCTTTGCGAGAGCGAAATTTGTTGCACTTGCTCTTGTAATTTTGATATGTCATGTTGCCATTCTTCATCTTCATGAGTCATAGTAGAGCTTTCAAAAGGCTTAATGGGTGTTGAATTCCTTTTAGGGGCCATTTTATAATCGAATACTGATATCTATTCTACAATATGCCCTTGCAATCAATTCAACTTGATTCTTCAAACAAGACTTATGCAATTTGGAAAAAAATAGACACCTTTTACTTGCTTTTGAGGAGCTCGATATTGAAATTGTATTATATCTGTGATTGTGGCTCTTCAATATCTGAAATTCAGCACTGAAGTAGTCCTCTAAATTATCTTTTGAATGCCACAGGTCTGACTTGATTTTGATTCTTCAAGACAAAGTTATGTCCAATCTCCCACAATGACCTAATTATGGACTGGTTCAGTATAGCGAACTTGTACAACTTGCCACGTGTCACTATTTCGTCCTTCACCTCTGAAATTGATAGCCAAGAAACTACAGTCCGTGTAATTGCGACCAATTTTTACGGCACTCCAATCTGATGCTCAGAGAGAGATTTATTGAAATTTTCCCACATCACCTTTTTGAGATGAAATTCGGGAGCTTGAAAAAGCAATACCTTCCACAGATCATATCTCCAAAAATATTGCGAACCAAGCTCTGAAATTTTTTGAAAATTTTCCTTAGGATTTCAGCTTCACACCATAAAAACTTCAGATTTTGAACCTCGGTAGAAAAAATGTTATAGCGCAAATGCCACGATGACCTGTTTAGGAGCCTGAAAAAATACCTAACTTCCACAGATCATATCTCCGAAAATATTGGGAACCAAGCTCTGAAATTTTTAGAAAATATTCCTTAGGATTTCGGCTTTGCACCCTAAAAATTTCAGCTTCTGAAACTTCGTAGAAAAAAACGTTATAGCGAAAATTCCACGATGACCTGTTTGGAGCAGCAAAACCCTAGAATCCAAACCTCTGATACCAAATGTTGGGAAACCACCTCCAAAAAGAGAAGAAAAGAGACATGAACGCTTTAGAAATAAGCCACTTCAAGAGGGAAACCTCCAATACATTACATGAATGAACAATTCTTGGATAATACAATTTACAAAACCTCCTTTCTATTTATAGGAGTCCATGGGGCCATAATGTAATCCTAGTGGGCCACAATGTAATCCTAGCCGACCTAACAATAATAATTTAAGGGCACAATAATAACAAAATGGGGGTTACAAGGGTACAATAATAACAATAAGGGGTTTACACTAACAGAGTTAAATACCCGGTTAAAGCGAGCAGTAAAATCTTGAACAGACTCATTTGGATTTCTCTTTAAATTGTCATACTAAAAAAGAATCTGAAGTGGATTCTTTTTCACTTCCCATCTAGCTATGAATGCATCAATTAACTGCTTTGGTTTTCCTATGGAATTGGCAGTTAAAGAATAGAACCATGTTTTTACATCCCTTGAGAAGCTTTGGGCAATGATCCTCATTTTTGCATCATCGGTGTCAATCTCTTCTAAATCAATGAAGTCAATGAATTTCACTAGGTGTTATCTGGCACTAATCTCTGAATTTTCATCAAAGAGAGGAAGTATTTGACCATAGCCTTGTGGGAAGGGTGCAATTTGACCAGGTAAAATCAGAGGTGAAAATCTCGCCATGAACCCCTACTGAGTGTGGTGCAAGGGTAACAATGGGAGGGGTAGACCGAGAAGGTAATGAATAAGAAGGGATCAAAGAAGAGGCATAAAATGTGTTGTCGCTAATTTGCATTTATTTTGGAAATATTTCTCAAAATATCAAAAAAAGAATATATGTTAGAAAATGTAAGATTTTTGTATACCAAAAAATAATTTTTGATTTATATGTTGGTGTATTAACATTATGTGCGGAGATGTGAAAGCGGGTTGAGTCGGGCTTATTCTTATGCTGAACAGTTCAAGACTTAGGCCGATTGATGCGTTTAGAACATTGCACATAGGTGAGGGTCAAGTCATGCAAATATACTTGTAGAACAATGTTTGGAGGCTTAATCGCAATCGCATGTGGAAGACCTGCCCGTATATTGCAAATCACAATCACAAAGCTTTGGAGGAATGATGTTCATGAGCTATGTTATGAATGCCGATATATGATTTGCGATAAGTTTTACATTACTGATTGTGAGTTGCGATTGTCCCCACCTCCACTTGCCACGTCATCCCTACCTTTATCGCACATCGCACATCGCAATCTTAGGAGGAATGGCACTAAGTAATATGTTATAAATTCTGAAATGCGAAGTTCGACAAGGTTTCATATCACCGCTTGCGATTTGTGATTGGCCCCACCTCCACTTGCCACGTCATCCCTACCTTTATCACACATCGCACATCGCAAGCTTAGGAGGAATGGAGCTAAGGAATATGTTATAAATGCCAAAATGCGAAATGCGATAAAGTTTCATATTGTCGCTTGCGATTTACGATCGGCCCCACCTCCCCTTGCCACGTCATCCCTACCTTTATCACACATCGCAAGCTTAGGAGGAATGGCACTAAGGAATATGCTATAAAGGCCGAAATGAAAAGTGCAACAAGGGGACGGACGTGATAATTTTCAAAGGAAAATTTGAATTTATTTAAAGTCCAGGATTATGTGCAGTTGCATTGTTTTATGAAGAAACGTGAACTCGGACAGTGGACTCGGGTAAGTGGCCCAACGTAGAGAAAAGGAGAAGAGAATATAGAACACTGCAGGCACGAGACATTATAAAATTGTTTGAAACGTAGAGGCATATGCAGAGTCGGGCAAAGGTAGAACATGGTGGCACTGTTGGAAACGCAACAGGTGGGTCAAGTTAGGTAGAGAGACGTTATTGCAGAACTGTTTGAATACCACATCATAAAATTAAATGACATGACAACAGGTAGAAAAAAAAAATTAATATTGAACTATAGAAGAAATGCTAGGCAAGGATGTTCGATCTGTCAGGGAGACACATCAGTACTTCAGGGAGACACATCAACAAAAAATCAGATTCAGCAAAAGGAATAATATTTCAAGTTTTAATTTGTTTCTTTTTTTTCTTAGATCGAAGCTATAGTGATGTCCTCAATTGTAATGTAATAAGTAGTTTTAATAGTTTACGTAGTCAAAGTAGTTTCAAGAAGTTCTAGCAGTTACGAACTATTTTTGATGTATTTAAGCAAGACAAAAAGAAAGAAGAGGGGTTCTGAGTTTTGGACCTCTGGAAGACTAAAACTTTGGTACTTACTTTTCTGAGGAATTAATGAAAGAAGCATCAAGTTTCCTGCAACTGTTGATGGTGATTCATTTTTCCTATGCCATTTTGTGCCCTTCTTCTTGGAATGAAGTGAAGTAAATTAGTTGTCGGTCTCTTAATTACATCTGTGAGTAAGAGTTAAATAACCTGTAATGTTCCCTTTTTGGGAATATCACAAGTATATTCTAGAGATAGACTGTGGGGGAATTTTCTAGATATGTCACCTTCACAAAGAAGGGTGAGATCTAGAGGCTACCTAGCCCTTCACAGACTCTATCTATAGATATGTGAAATTCCTTCCTCAGGAATTGTTGCAATAATGTCCAAGGGGATGTTGTATAAGGAAGCCATTGCAAAAATAAGGCAGACCAATGCTAGGATGCCTTATAACATGTATCATAAAGCTCCTATATAGAAATTGAGCTCAAAGAAATGACTCTAGTTGGTTTATACAGATCTCCCCAAACTAGATCTCCTAGAAAGTGCCCAAATAAGAAGCAACAACTACTCTTTGCTCAAAAAAGGAAATGACAACGTTATTTCTAAGGAGCCATGTCACATGAAGATGAAATCAATATGTAAATATATGTGCAGCAGAAAATTTAGACACAATCTTGAGGAATCTCTTACTTAAAGCAAGCCAAAGAGTCTCATGGAGACAATGTACATAAGAATGGTGAAAGCACTGCTCACATATTTTATTCCCACTAAGACTGCGCAGTCTATAGGAGGTACTACAGCAGTAAATATATGAACATGAAATATACAACAATGTAAGCTCAAATAAATATGGGGGAGCAAGGATTCAACCCCTGAAAATACAATACATCAATCCCTTAAGGGGATCAGATGAAAACTAGACAAAATGGAAAATTTACCAAAATGCCGAAGTTGCTGGGAAACTACTACAACTCAATAGAAACTGGAAATGGAAGGAGCTTGCTAAATATGATGCCTTTTTTGAAATAACTCCTTTGTTCAATCTTCTAGATGAAAGGCCGATCCTTTCATTGAAGACCTCACCACCCACTAAAATGCTACAACCCTCACTGCAAATGCTCTCTATGAACTGCGCAGTCAAGGAAGAGGGATGCTCTTCTGCTGATGGAAAATGATTGGCCTGATGAAAAATATGATGGAATGAAGATAAAAAATCCCTCACTGATCTCCCGAAGGAATGGAGACTCCCTCCTCTGAAATACAAATTTGGAAGTAGTGTTGAGAAACCCTCCCCTGCAACACCCAGCAACACAACTCAACCACTAATGGATACTGCGCTGGAGCTGAATGGAATGCTTTGGCCTCAAGCCAGAATATGGGGAATATGAAGAAAAATCTCTTCCAAGAGCTACTCTATGGAAGAGATGGTATTCCCGCCCGGGAACACCCAGTGCTAGCAACATTGCATCTCAGCTAAACAGCCAAAGAATTCTCTTGTCTAAGGAGACAAGAAAAATGATAATCAAAAGCATGAATGAGAATGGCTGCTTCGTTCTCCTTTTAAACAAGTGAAAGGTGATTTTCCATGGGCCCCACACCTTAGGGTTTCCTCTCTAGAATGATCTCCCTCTCATGCAAACTGTGCTGGCCCACCAAGTGAACCTTATCTTCTCCATCACGCAGTCAACTTGGCTTCTTCTAGAATTATCCACCTGAAAATTGTCTCTTTTCACAAATGGGGTGTGAAATCTAGTTCTTCATTGATCCCTTTTCACATTACAAGGGTTCCTTATTCAGATTTTTATTATCAATGGGTTTTCTTACCCATTTATTCTCCTCCTAAAGCAAAACAAAAGTTTTTAATGTTCCATAAAATTTTGGAACATTACAGTCCTCCCCTCACAAATGTTGCTTTCCCTCAAGAAACTTGTAAGGATAGAACTGTAGGATGTCCTCTTCCTCCAACTATAGCATCTACTTATGATGAACTCCTCATGAAGAATGAGATGCTGTATCAAGATAGAGTCTCCATATTGCTCCTCCCAAGCATGTAAACTAGCCAGTGTGGCTATCATCATGAATATGGAATGTACTCAAGAAGGCAATAAGGTGATGTCTAGAGGTCTCCTTGAGGCATGGTTTCAAAACGAATTGGGAAGAAAATTCCCCTCATGTGAATCCTCCATCCCCAAGCAACCATCCATATGAATCTAGTTACCTCCAGATAAGGCAATTGCTGAACATCTTCTTCCACCTTGAGGTCCAACAAAGAAGGTGGGCTAAAAATTTGAAAGTGGTAGGCATCATAGCCTACCCCACGCTGTTCACCTCTCCACTTATGAAAAGGGTAGAGTGAAGGCTGCTCTTGGGCTGCAGAAATGTTTCCCTCAAGTGGCAAGATGAAGTTTGGATCTCCAAGGATCTTCCCTCCTCCATTGTGAATCAAACTGGCCCAATGTCTCTCCTTTGTGATGGGAAGGAGATCAACACCAACATATGACTCCCCATCACTCCCATGGCTCACCTCAAGAAGGAATAAATGCTAAAATATGGTGGCCACATCATCTCTCATGCTCCCCTTAGAGCATGCCCTACAAAAAGTATGGGGATCTTCTCCCCCAAAGGACACATCCATCCCATGTGCTTTTATCCCAATCATGCTCCCAACACTAGTATGATCTATAGCAGCATAGAGAGCCAAATTAAGAGTCATGTTTGCTACCATATATAGCAAGTGAGTGGGACATTGATCCCTCTTATGCAACCAGCGCAGTTTGGGCACAAACTGAAAGAGAGAATGACAAAATATGTGGTTATTCAACCACCCGTTTGCTACTACATTCTCCTCATGTATTTGGAGGAAATGAATGGTGTATGAGACATGAGGAGCATTCCCTCCAAAATAAAAATCTCCTCCAAGCCCATCAAGGGGATTGTCATCAACTATGCTCTTGGCCCCAAGTAGACCAAGGAGCCTTTGACAAAGAATGCTCCTCCTTGGAGCAACATCCTGCATATACATGGTTAAGGAATCAACATGTAAATCATATAAATGAACAATGTCCTTACCATGTTTTTTTCTCATGCAAAGGGAGAAACTCATAGATGAATCTCTCCTCTTCCTCCCAAGGAAAAGAAGTGACTATGCCCACTCCTCCAAAGAGTGGTGTGCATATACTGCTCCCATGCCAACTGTATAAGTGGGAAGGTTGTTGTCCCTCCCTTGCTTCTCCTGCCACAGCGTAGGTACTGAAAGGAGAGTGGGTAAGAGTGATAGTGAGGGATGCTACCCTTTGCTTTGGTTTTACCCAAATCCCCCAGCGCTGCAACAAGTTATCCCAAGGCCTCCACATTGCTGAAATCAGTGATTGATGCCTCATTGTTTGAAGCATCTATCCTCCTCATCTGAACCAGTGGCCTCCTTAGTGTGATGTCTCCACTCAATGAGACATTCTCATTTGAAGATGACTGTATATATGGATGAACAATCATGTCCATGCTTTCACTGCACAGCTCAATCACCTCCCTAGGTGTAATGATCTCCAAAAATGGATAGAGATGGGCCCTCCTCATCACATGGTGTTGGGTCTCTCCTCTATCTTCTTCCTGAATCATCATGGTTTTAAACCTCATCTTCCATGGCACATGTGAATCATGAAGTGTGCCTTGATCTCCATGAATGAGATCCTGGGGACCTTCTTGCAAAGACACAAGAATCCCTCTATTTGGAGCAAAAGCTCCTTCTTCCTCTGCATGAGGCACTAGATGATCTCTAGATTTTGCAGTGTTGTTTCCCTCTGTCTCTGCAATAAATTTGGGCAACATTCCAATAATCTAATCCACCTTTGAAAAAGAGAGATCTCTGTTTTGTTGCTCAAAGGTGTGGGATGAAAGTTTGGCCTCCAACAAGGCTTGATGCAAGTTTTCAGCTCCTCCCATGGTTTCTTGAGGTGGTTCTGCGTTTCTATGCAGGGTTTTTGTTTGAGCCCCTTGGTTTAACTCCATCACATGAGTTTCAAGAATGTTTTGATCAATTCTTTTCACCAATGACTTAGTGAAATTTACATAAGATGAAGCTTTAACATTCCCAAAATAAATGGAATCAAGTTTCCACCATGCATGAGCCTTACATCTCAAATGTAGTGCTGCAACTTTGATGATTTCTTCTTCTGAAATGTGGTGCTGCTGTTGGAAGGTGTTTGGATCCTCCACCCAATCTTTGGCTGAATATGAAGGTGAACCTCCAAAAGTATATAGATGAAATCTATCTTGCTGCTCCTTCCCCTTCACCTTGCTCTTGCAAAACTCAGAAAAAGTGGGCTGATTTCTGAATCCATGAGTGTGAGAATCATACTCCTTCAAGAAATCACTAAGGGTTTACTCCTTAGTCACCTTTCCTCCTTCTTTCATCTCCCTCACAGGAATGCTGGGCCTTTGACTGCGTTGTTCATCATGGTGTGTGGCTGCATGCTTACCCTCACCATGTGAAAATCTAGGGCTTCCTTCAGTTTCAAACCCTCTTTGAGATTCTCCATCAATCTCCCTCCTAACCTTCCTGAAATCTTCATGTGTGCCTTGCATATATTTGGGAAGAAGACTTGTGAGTATTTTCTTCTCCTTTCTTCCAAGAGATGGAGTCTCTCTCCTGCTCAACTCCTTATTTCCTTCTAGATGAGAATAGGAAGTGTAGGGGTCTTCCTTCTCTGTTTTCTCTTCCTCCTTGGGGAGGTTCTTCTTATTTTCAAAAATGGATGAGATCAATCTCATCCTCTTCATCTTCTGTTCTCTTTCTTGGGATTTTAAGGTCACGGGCTGAGCCAAGAAAGATGCTCTGATACCACTGTAATGTTTCCTTTTTTGGAATATCACAAGTCTGTTCCAGAGATAGACCATGGGGGAATTTTATAGATATGTCACCTTCACAAAGAAGGGTGAGATCTAGAGGCTACCTGGCCCTTCACAGACTCAGTCTATAGATATGTGAAATTCCTTTCTTAGGAATCGCTGCAACAGTGTCCAAGGGGACGCTGTATAAGGAAGCCACTACAAAAATAAGGCAGGCCAATGCTGGGATGACTTAGAACATGTATCATACAACTTCTACACATAATTTGAGCTCAAAGAAATGACTCTAGTTGGGTTATACATATCTCCCCAAACTAGATCTCCTAGAAAGTGCCCAAATAAGAAGCAACAACTACTCTTTTCTCAAACAAGAAAATGACAACATTGTTTCTAAGGAGCCATGTCACATGAAGATGAAATCAATCTGTAAATATATTTGCAATAGAAAATGTAGACACACTCTTGAGGAATCTCTTACTTAAATCAAGCCAAAGAATCTCAAGGAGACAATGTACATAAGAATGGTGAAAGCATTGCTCACATATTTTATTCCCACTAAGACTGCGCAGTCTATAGGAGGTACTACAGCAGTAAATATATGAAAATGAAAGATACAAAAATGAAAGCTCAAATAAAGATGGGGGAGCAAGGCTTCAACCCCTGAAAATAAAATACATCAATCCCTTAAGGGGATTGGATGAAAACTAGACAAAATGGAAAATTTACCAAAATGCCGAAGTTGCTAGGCAGCTGCTGCAAGTCAATAGAAACTGGAAATGGAAGGAGCTTGCTGAATATGATGCCTTTTATGAAATAACTCCTTTGTTCAATCTTCTAGATGAAAGGCTGATCCTTTCATTTAATATCTCACCACCCACTAAAATGTTGCAACCCTCACTGAAAATTCTCTCTATGAACTGCGTAGTCAAGGAAGAGGGATGCTCTTCTGCTGATGGAAAATGATTGGCCTGATGCCAAAGATGATGGAATGAAGATCAAAACTCCCTCACTGATCTCCCAAAGAAATGGAGACTCCCTCCTCTGAAATACAATGCCGAAAGTGGTGTTGAGAAACCACCCCCTACAACACCCAGCAACACAACTCAACCACCAATGGAGACTGCACTGGAGCTGAATGGAATGATTTGGCCTCAAGCCAGAATATGGGGAATATTAAGAACAAGCTCTTCCAAGAGCTACTCTATGGAAGTGATGGTATTCCCACCCGGGAACACCCAGTGCTAGCAGCACTGCATCTCAGCTAAACAGCTAGAGAATTCTCTTGTCTGAGAAGACAAGAAAAATGATAATCAAAAGCATGCATGAGAATGGCTGCTTCGTTATCCTTTTAAACAAGTGAAATTTTCTTTGCCATGGGCCCCACACCTTAGGGTTTCCCTTCTAGAATGATCTCCCTCTCATGCAAACTACGCTGGCCCACCAATTGAACCTTATCTTCTTAATCTGCACAGTCAACTTGGCTTCTTCTAGAATTATCCACCTGCAAATTGTCTCTTTTCACACATGGGGTGTGAAATCCAGTTCTTTATTGATCCCTTTCACATTACAAAGGTTCCTTATTCATATTTTTATTATCAATGGGTTTTCTTACCCATTTATTCTTCTCCTAAAGCAAAACAAAATTTTTTAATGTGCCATAAAATTTTGGAACATTACATAACCTTAATTTGTGCTCCTTCACTCCAAATCCTCTCCCTTCACAAATTCTCTCTGGAACTTAGTAATAGATTCTATGTTTACAACATATTATTTTGAGTTTCCTCTCTCTCCATAAATTCATTCTGAAATTTAAAGTGGTATATTTTTTGTTACAACATATCATTTTGAGTTTCTTCTACAGTTCTTCTTTTCCATTCAGATATCAGCAGTTATGTCATTGTAGAGTCTTTCATTATACCATATTATTAAGAGTTTTAAAGAATTAGTTTCCAAAGGGATTGAATGA
Organism: Pinus albicaulis; assembly: GCA_034641835.2. Lineage (NCBI taxonomy): Eukaryota > Viridiplantae > Streptophyta > Pinopsida > Pinales > Pinaceae > Pinus > Pinus albicaulis. The sequence goes on from CM076574.1 coordinate 182,978,828, forward strand.
AGACCACCCGATATGATTACTTCTGTGACACATTTTTAAAAAAATTCTTAAGCACTGATTCCATTTCACGGCCAAGAAATTGTCTCTAAAGGTACAAAATTTTCTGGCGCCGTTGCCAAGGACGAAGAGACGAATTTTATTTTCCCTGGCTTTTTCACATTATTTCCATTGGTTTTTTAGTGAGGAGGAAATATTTGGCTGTGTTTGTTATTCTCAGAATTCTGGCTCACAAAAGGCCTCACACGAGGTCGCATACCTCACAATAGAAGATCCCTGCTTTGTCAGACCCTGAAAGATTGGTTTCTAAAAGGGTTCGGAAATCCAAAACACCCCTCAACACCTAGTCCTACACTATCTTCTCCTGGCAGTAGCTCTAGTAATCCTTTGTTTGAAGATATCTCTAAAGTACTTCCTTTCTTGGAGCAAGATTCACCTTTCACGCCAATTTATTTTTAAGAACCTAAGTTGGAGGAACACTCCTTTAAGTCTATTTCTTTTACTTTTACTCATGCTCAACAAATTAAAGTTGCTGGACCCTTTTCCATTGTCGATCAACCCACTCCCATATCAATTTTACCTCCATCTCCATTCATTTTCACAATTGGTTCATCGATTGCATCTAACCAAGGAATAGTCAATCAAGGTGCAAACATGGTAGCACCAGCCTTTTTGTTGAACATATATGCTCCACTTAACCTTCCACAACTAATGAATGCAATGCCTCAAGTGTATCTTAAATTACTCCCACATTTTACTGGAGAAGATGAAATAACTATAGAAAAACACTTGCCTATGTTTTGTAATTTTCTTGAAATTATGAATGTAGAACATCTTGATGATGTAATGAGGCTTTTTTTCATTCTATGGATGGAGAGGCTAGAAAGTTGTTTAAGGGATTGCCAAATAATTCTATTAATACATGGGAAGAACTAGAAAATCAATTCACTCAAAGATGGGGTGAAAAAGGGGATCATGGATATTCACTAATAGAATTCAATGCAACCAAAAGAAAACTAGATGAGAATATATCAGACTTTGTCAAAAGATTCAATAAATTGTATAACAGTTTGCCCGTAGAAATGAAGCCCCGTCCTTTTGGAGCAAAGGTGGTTTTTCATGGGGCTTTTGAAGCCGATTTTAGTTTCACACATAGAGAAAGGAGATCCACTACTCTAGAGAAGATACAAATAGATGCTTTAGAAATTGAAGTTAATATGACTACAACTGAGAAGGCGAAAGGGAAACAACCATCCTAAGAGAAGGGTAAAGCAAAGGAAAATCATCACAAGATCAAAGAATTGAAGATATGAAAAAGGTGATAAAGTTTTTGTCAAATAAGCTAGTTAAGATGGAATTGGAAAGCAAAAATTCCCAAATACAAGTACAAAAAACTGAGGATGATTTAACCCTCAATTCAAAAGACAACCCTTGAAAATTTTGTACAGGGAAAGAAAATATCAAGACCAGGTTCAAGCACCATTGTATATAGAATAAGCACCTAGAGAGTCAACAGAAGATGACCAAAAAGAAGTTGAAGATGGGTCCTGCTACACGAAAAATAATAAATGGACTCAAGTTTCCACCATGCATGAGCCTTACATCTCAAATGTAGCGCTGCAACTTTGATGATTTCTTCTTCTAAAATGTGGTGCTGCTGTTGGAAGGTGTTTGGATCCTCCACCCAATCTTTGGTTGAATATGAAGGTGAACCTCCAAAAGTACCCATGCTGAATATGCAACATGGGTACTCCTTGGATGAGGAATTAAATTTTGCATCCAATGAGTACTCCCACTTGAAATTTTAGTAAACAATTTGGAAGATAAGTTGAAAATATGAATTGAAAAAGTAGTTTTTTCTTTTTTCCCTTTAAAATTTGATGATGTAATCAATCTTATTTTATTATTTCCACTATTATTTTATAATTTCCTTAGGAGGCCCATTTTGGACCTCAAAATTCCCCTAATGTCCTTCTATTCCACCATTCTATATTTATTTTTTTGTTTATGACTTTACTCTCCATAATTGTATGCTGGACTCAGGAGCATCCCATAATCTCATGCCATTTTTTGTTATGAAGGAACTAAACTTGCTGATTACCAGACCTTATAGGGATCTGTATTCATTTGATTTCAAAAGGGTGAAATGTGTTGGGTTAATTAAAGATGTAGCAGTTTCTTTGGCACAAATTCTAGCAAAGATTATAGTCATGGATGTAGTGGTTGCTGACATTCCAGCCAAGTTTGGATGCTCCTGTCAAGATCTTGGGGATCAAAGTTGGGAGGTGTTCTCAAATTGGATTTCACTTATGCTATCATTCCTATTTTCAATGGGGAAGAAAGGAGAGTTTACAGGGAAACAAGATTCATAGAGACCAATACCAAGAAATATGCAAGAAGTTCCCCTATTTATAGTCAAGAAACATAAGATCTTTCATGTTTTATGCTGCATGAAGATGCAAAATTTGCTAAAGACACAGGGAAGCATCTCCCTTAAGCAATTGTAAGTAATGAGTTGCACTCAAAAAAGATTTGGAAATGCTACTTTGGTGGTGCCTACTCCAAGGAAGGCACAGTAGTTGGATTCTTGCTGATATCACCAAAAGGAAACCTTATGCCTTTTTATTTTAAATTAGAGTTTGATTCAACAAACAACGTGGCTGAGTATGAGGCCTTAATCTTAAGCCTTAAAGTTTCTAAACAGATGGGAGTTCAGTGTATTTTAATTTTTAGTGACTCTAAATTGATAATAACATAGATTAAAAATCATTGTCAGACCAAGCATCTGAGATTAAGATCATACATAAATGAATTTTGGGATCTGAGAGAGAGCTTTTTTGAAGCCTTCAATATTTAGTTCATTCCGAGGGAGGGGAATAAGTTGGCAGATTCGTTAGTAGTTGCAGCTAGTACCTTTAAGCCACCAATGAATCCAAGCTTAAGGTATGAGATTAAAATTAGACATAGACCCTCTATTCCTGATAATGTGAAACATTGGCAGGTGTTTGAAGATGATGAGAAGATAAATCATTTCTTGAAAATGATTGGAAACTTTGAATATGCTGAGATAGATCAAGAAGAAGAATAGCCAAAGCATAAAAGAGAGATAATAAACCTTAAGCGGTCAATAGGTGAGCAGAAGATTATCCAATTGAAAGATAATACACTCCCTAAAGGACTGGTTCCCCTTGAAAGGCTATTTGATACTAATGATGTTGCGGTTAATTCAAAGAAAATACATCAAGAGGAAGATATGGAAGATTGTAATTTTGGAACTCAACAAGAGAAAAAAATGGTGAAATTATTCAAGGGTGTCTAAAAAATTATAAATAAAGATACATTGATCTTTTCAAGAAGTATATGGATGTGTTTTCTTGGTCATATGAAGACTTGAAAATGTATTATAAATGAATAACAAAAAATAATGTCCTCATTAAAAGAAGGAAGTAAACCACATAGGAAAAAGCTCATACAGATTAATCCATTACTGTTAGCTCCAATTGAAAAGGAAGTGAAGAAATTGCTGTAAGCAAAAATCATAGTTTCTCTCAGATATTCAGATTCAGTTTCTAATCTAGTTCCTTGTAGGAAGAAAAATGGAGATATAAGATTGCGTGTATACTTCAAGAATTTAAATAGAGAATATATAAAAGATAATTATCCTTTACCTAATATGGATTATGTCTTACAAAAAGTGACAAGAGCTTACAGGATGTCCATGATTGATAGATTCTCTAGGTATAATCAGGTGGTAGTGGATAAGGAAGATCATAAAAAGACAACTTTTACAACCCCATGGGGTACTTAGAATTTGTAGGTGACAAGTATGTGGTTATATGTCTGGATGATGTAACAGTTTTCTTAGGGTCATATGATGAACACCTCGAAGATCTGCAATTTTTTTTTGAAAAATGCAGGAACTCTGGTCTGTCACTAAACCCCAAGAAATCTTTGTTTGCCTTAGAAGAAGGTAAATTATTGGGCCCCATAGTTTCAAAACAAGGAGTGAATATTGATCCAGCAACGGTGGAAGCAATTCAAACAATTCATATACCCAGAAGTAAGAAAGATATTTAGAGATTTTTGGAAAAAATAAACTTTCTGAGAATATTTGTACCAAACTATGCCAAGATTGTGAGAAATATAACTAACATGTTGAAGAAAAATGTAGAAGTGAGATGGGATAAATAAGCAAGAGAAGAATTTTCCAGAATAAAGAAGCACTCCAGGAAGCTCCTGTTCTAATAAGTCCTGATTATCAAAAGGAATTTCAAATATTTTCATTCACTTCTCCCACTACTATTGTTGTCGTGTTATTGCAGAAAAATGAGGATAGTAAGGACAACCAGTGGAAATTTTCAGCAAAGTTCTCAGATATGTTGAGCTCAAATATTGTTGGAAATACTGAGCAGGGGGGGTGAATCAGTATTCCTTTCAATTAGAGAATTATTTAATCTTCAATTATTATCAGTGTTTGTACAATGATAATAGCAAACAAGAGGAACACAAATGCATACATTTTTTAAGGTGGAAACCCACTCCGGGACAAAAACCACCTAATGCTTTTCTAATAATTCTTTAATAAAGCTCCAACTTCCTAGAATCTAGAAAAGAATTCTTCTCCAGCTCCTGCTGGATGGACGCTCCAACGTCCGAGATTCTTCAGTAGTCAACTGAATGGATGCCCCAACACCCAATGAGCTACAACTCACCCTAGCACCACCCTACCACCCTATAGAAGAATAAAAGAAGAATGGACTCTCGTACCGGGGAAAATGGTCCACTTTACAATGATATAGAATGATGTAGAAGAAGAATATATACTAGACCATAAACCCAACTTTGACACAACCACCTAATGATGATCCTAGACCTCCCAACACTGCCTCTTCAACCCTTGGCAGATAGATACTAGTACAATTTGTACAATAATGTATTTACAATGACTAAGTACAATGATACCTTTACAATGATTATATGCAGGGCTGCCCACTTGAAGAATTCATATGATGAAATTATTGCTGCTGTTATGCACCTTGGTTGCTACTCTTGTCATGTTACCCTCTGCTACACCTTTCTTTTCTTTGCTGTCTTAGAAAGTCTGGTCCTTTGCAACCCTCGACAACACATGATCTAGATTTTTCTTACCTTCTAGGAGCTCGATATTGAATCTGGTGTATCTCTATTATATTAGATCCTAAACATATGATTTTTGGTCCTGTATTATTCCTCTGAGTCTTCTTTCCAATGCCACAGGTCTGACCCAATTTGGATTCTTCAAGAAAGAGTTATGCCCAATCTCTCACAATCCCCTAATTATGGACTGTTTCAGCAGAGCGCACTTGTACGGCGTGCCATGTGTCACTGTTTTTTAATTTGACTCTAAAATTGATAGAGAGAAAAATACAGACTGTGCAATATCTTCCACTTTTTATGGAATTCAAATCCAATACTCAGAGAGAGAGTTATGACGATTTTACCAAGGTCACTTCTTTGAGATGAATTTCAGGAGCCTGCAAAAACCCTGACTTCCACAAATAATATCTCCAAAAATATTGTGCACCTTGATCTGAAATTTTTACTACAGCTTCCTCAAGATTTCTGCTTCGCCTCATAAAAATTTCAGCTTCTGAACCTTCGTATAAATAAATTTAGAGCGAAAATTCCACGATGACCTGTTTCAGATGGCCGAATCCCTTGCATAAGGAGGAAATGAAGATCACAATTTATATGAATTCTTAAGTTGAGAGGGGCTTGAACAAGTGAACGTGGGAGGGAATTTAGGAGCATAAAAAATATTAATTATGACTTTTCAATGACCCATGCCCCAACCCCATGGGGTTTTAGCCCACTAATTGGAGTTACAAACTTCAAACATTAATATCTCTCAAACCGTGAAGAATTACATGGCGTGCCATATATCAATGGAAACATATCGACAAGTAGAAACCATGAAAAGAATTATTGACCCAGAATATATTAATTTTCTAGGTCAAAATTCCCATGCAATATTGGGTTAGCCCCTGGTGCTTCTTGGGTTGACATCAATAACAAACGCTGATAAAAAATCTCCCCCTTTGGCATTGATGACAACACAAGTACTCCCCTGCGATCATGACACCTCTTCCTACAAAATTCTCTCCCCTTTTTACATCAATGGAAAAGGGTAACTCCCCTTGAAACACAACCATCCTGCGGACCTGTACACACTTCCACTTCCGCTGACACACAACCGTCCTGTAGACCTGTACACACTTGCACTCCCCTTGACACACAACCATCTTGCAGACCTGTAATCTAATGAGAACTTGGGAGTATCCCAAGCTTTTGACGAAGATATTCAAATGCTTCACGAGGTAAAGGTTTAGTGAAGATATCAGCAATTTGTTCTTTTGTACAAACATACTCAAGTTTGATATTCTTTTCAGCGACTTGTTCTCTAACATAATGATATTTGATCGGAATGTGTTTTGTTTTTGAATGCATGACAGGATTCTTGGAGATGCTGATGGCACTAGTGTTGTCACAAAATATGGGAATATGTCACTGAATTGTACTTGAATATCTTGCGAAGTTTTTTTCATCCAAAGGACTTGAGTACAACATGATGCTGCTGCAATGTATTCTGCTTCCGCTGTAGATAACGAGATTGAAGTTTTCTTTTTGCTCAACCATGATACGAGACAACCACCTAGATAGAATGCTTCTCCCCTAGTACTCTTACGATCATCAACGCTTCCTGCCCAATCTGCATTTGTAAAGGATTTATTAATGAGATTGTTACCCTTGGGATACCACAAGCCATATTCTTCTGTGCCCTTTAGATATCGAAGAATTATTTTGACGGAAATAATATGTGATTCTTTTGGTGCTGCTTGGAATCTTGTTACTTGTCCAACTGCTTGCATAATATCTGGCTGAGAGGTTGTTACATATAGAAGACTACCAATCATATATTTGTACAACCTCTGATCCACATCCTTAGATGAGTCGTCTATGCTCAATTTGCAACCTGTTACCATCAAAGTAAGGACGGGTTTGCAATCTTCCATTTTGAATTTCTTGAGCATTTCCTTGATGTACTTGGCTTGAAATACAAATATTCCTTTCTCTTGCTAAGATATTTGAAGCCCTAAGAAGTATGTTAGCTTACCAAGTAAAGACATCTCAAACTCACTTTGCATCTTTGTAGAAAATTTCTTACTTAGTCGATCATCATTGCTACCAAATATTATATCATCCACATATACCTCAACGATTGTTAAATTATCTTTATCTATTTGTACATAAAGATTGCTATCAAAAGTACCTTTCTTGAACCCTTTTTGACGTAGATATCCATCAAGACGAGCATACCATGCTCTAGGAGCTTGCTTGAGACCATATAGAGCCTTCTTTAACCTGCAGACATAGTCTTCTTTTTGTGATAGTAGAAAACCTTCAAGTTGTTCGATGTAAACTTCTTCTTCTAATTCTCCATTTAGAAATGATGACTTAACATCCATTTAGTAGACTTTGATTTTTCTTGAACATGCATAGGCGAGAAACATTCGGATGGCTTCCATTCTGGCAACTGGTGCAAATGTTTCGTCAAAATCAATTCCTTCCACTTGTGCATAGCCTTTGCAAACCAATCTTGCTTTGTTTTTGGTAACCTACCCATCTTCATTCAATTTGTTCCTGAACACCCATTTAGTCCCAATGAAATTTTTATCTTTTGTTCGTGGAACTAATTCCCAGGTGTTATTCTTCTCAATTTGATCCAATTCTTCATTCATAGCTGCTACCCAATGTTCATTCTGGCTGGCTTCCTCAAAACTACTAGGCTCAAAGGTTGCTAGAAAAGAAACGTGAGCTTGTTGTGATGAACGAAGCTGTCGACCTTCATTTATGTCACCAATGATTTGATTTGATGGATGGTTCTTTTGAATCCACTCTTTTGATCTCCTTGGAGGAGCTTCTTGTTGTTGTTCTGGTATATCTTGATGATCATTGTTTACTTCTTCCTCATTGATAGTTGCTTCTTGTTCTACAATTTTATCTGTGTCTTTTTTAGCCTCTGTCTCAAGTTTCAAAGATTCTAGATCCTCATCATTACTCGCTAGAACACCATCTTCGTCAAATGTAACATTTGTGCTCTCCACTATCTATTTTCGTCTTAGATTATAGAATTTATAGGCCTTTATTTTGCGTGAGTAACCAACAAAGATACCTTCATCAACATGTGATTCAAACTTACCCAAATTTTGATCTTCTCTTTTGATATAACATTTGCTTCCGAAGATTCTGAAATATTTTACATTAGCTGGTTTTCCTTTCCATAATTCATATGGAGTCTTGTTACAATTATTTCTGAGAAGACTTCGGTTGATAATGAAGACTGCCGTATCAATTTCTTGAACCCAGAATTTTTCATCCAATTTTGAGTCTTTCAACATTGTTCTACCCATTTCCTGTAAAGTTATATTCTTTCTTTTAGCAACTCCATTTTGCTGAGATGTTCGTGCTATTGAAAATTGCCTTTTTATTCCATTTTCATCACAGTATTGCTGAAATAATTTGGAAGTGAATTCTCCACCATTATTTGATCTTAAACACTTTATTTTCAAATCAGTTTCATTTTCAACCAACTCCTTGTAGATATTAAAGCACTCAAATGCTTTAGATTTGTTCTTTAGGAAATTGATGGCTGTCATCCTAGTATAGTCATCTATCATTAACATGAAATATCATTCTCCATCTAAGCCTTTTGTTCTCACAAGACCACATAGATCAGTATGTATCAATTCCAATGGATGTGATGAAAAGTGTTCTTTTGTTTTAAATTGTACTTTTGTCTTCTTGCCATGCCGACATGCCTCACATAGTGTGTTGGAAGGTTTTGAGATTTTCGGCATTTCTCGTACTGCTTCCTTTTTGCTTATCCTGACAAGATTGTCAAAGTTTATGTGACCCATTCGTTTATGCCATAACCAACTTTCATCTTCTTTAGCTAGTAGACATGCTTTAGTTGCTTCATCCAAAACATATATGTGGTTTGGAGCTCGACTTGCTGTAGCCACAATTTTACCATACCTGCCTTTCCTGATTTCACATTTTGTGGAGTTGAATAGCATTGTGTGTCCTTGATCACTCATTTGTCCAACACTGAGCAGATTGTGATTCATTTTTCAACCAATAGAACATTCTTGGCTATAACATCTTTGCTTATGAGAGTGACGGTACCTGATCCTATAACATTTTAAGATCCATAATTTCCAAAGGATATGGTTCCATCTTTCTTCTCTTTCAGAGATAAAAATTTATTTCTATCTCTAGTTGTTACACAGTAATTTGTCACCATCCCTACCATTCCCCGTCCCGCACATTGGAGGGCCCATTCTGTGACCTGTGAGCAATGCCATGCCTTGAAACCACTATCATTGCATTCCTCTAAACATGAGCTTCAATTGCCCTGAAGACATCTCCTTGCAAAGAATCATAAAAACATCCCTTTTTGCATTGTTGCGGGTAGCCAGTTCATCACTCGCGCCACTGGGGAAAATCCTACAAAGAGGCCGCGCCAACTGGCGCTCTATCCCAGAGTCGCAATTGCGCTAGCCAATTTAAGGAGTGCTTTTTAAATAAAATGGCGGAAGTTTCGTTTCAACAGACTCAGAAACTGTTATCTATCTTGAGTTGGGAGGTTTGGCTCCGGGAATTCCATGTAGGAGAAGTGGTTTGCCACCTCTCATGGAAGCTTCCTTGAGGATAGGGCCAATCCCACAATTATAGGGATCCCAACTCCCCTTCCTCAATCTATAAAATCTTTCCCATTTCCATTGCAAGCTAGTCTTGAAGTGCCCAAGTCTTGAATCTCCAAGTTCTCAAATTCCCAAGAGCCTTAATGCTGCAAGAGCCCTCATTCTTCCCTTAAGGCCAAACTCGAGCAAGGAGACTATTGTCGAGAGAATCTAAGAGAGGCTTGTCCCATCCCTGGCAGGCTTTGTGAGACGTGTTCTACTGGAGACCCCTCCGAAGGAGACCTCAGCGTCAGAACATTGGTTGTACTCTCTTTCGATTATTTATTAATGAATGACTACTGGTTATGGTTACACTCTATTTTTCGCTTATGATAATGATGAGTTATATCCTTTCTGACTGATATATAGTTGCGTATTCTGGATTTTATGCTTGTATTCATATTGTTTCTTGCATGTGCAGGTGTCCATTCACGGAGATCGTGGGGATCGTGATTTGTCGAGGCTAAGGAACGGGAACACTGTTTCTTCTATGAATCATAGCGTTGGACTCCAGGTAGGCCTCCATCGTTGGTCTGTTTATTCGCAATTAGGAACTTGCGCTGTAGCATTTTATGATTGTTGCTAGACCCATTCTGGGCTAGTAGGGATCGCCTCTGTCTGCAGAGGGGATTTACCTCTCCAAAAATTTTGCGACTCCGCTGGGGATCTTCTAGTTTTGATTGTCTCACGGTTTTCCTTGCTTGGTTAGCCTTGTGGGCTGGGTTCTTTGCTGTTTTTTCTTCTTGGTTTGCTTGGATATCATTGATCTGCTTCTGGAGTAGTTCTTTTTATTTTTGGCTGAGAAACTCGGCTGGCGCGCTTTTTAGCTCGATAGTCGTGCCAATTGGCATAGGTTGCTTGTGTATTACCCGCGCCAATTGCTTTCTGGCACCAGTTACAACCTCACAGTCGCACCACTCCTGTGAGGCATTATGGTTCGCTCAGTTTTGAGCTCTCTGGGTCTGGTCAGTGTGTTTCTTTTTGGTTTTTCGACTACCTGAGTGTGTTGGAGTCCTGTTTGACTGGGAGTTTGCCTTCATCCTTTGGTTGTTTTCTTTTCTCCATCGATTTCACGTTTTAAGCCCTAGGGCATCTAGTGGCTTTGTGTGTCGAGCCCTCCTTAGGAGTTTTGGTGTTTTGTTAGTCCAGTCAATTCTCTGATTGCTCCTCCGCATTCTCTTAGTGGTTTTTCACCGTTTTGTTGCAATTTTTGGGTGATTGTTCTTCTCTTCATTCAAATTTCATTTGGTCTTGCTTTGGGCCTAGATCACACGGTCACTTGGAGCCTTTGGGACTTTTTCTTGGTTTTGAGAGACTTTAGTCGATTTGAGATCTGATTGTTTGTGCCATTGAGTGAAATTTTCTTGTTTTACTCTCTTAATATCATTTCTCGAATTTATTTTCATTTGTTTTCGGTTTGTTTAGTGCACCTAGCTATCAAACATTGAAAATAAAAAAAAAAATCTTTTGCTTTTGGTTGATTAGTGCGAATTGAAATCTTTTCGATTTTTGCTAGTAATTAGTAAATTTGAAAGAAAAGTTTTTAGTTTCATTAGTTGCATTAGAGATATCATTGATTGTCTTCTGATCATTTTGTTTGTGTAAAAAGCTTTCAACTCTTCCGTAACTAGCTTTCATCGAACGAAATGATGTATTGTGGCATGTAGTTTTGCATTTAGGAGATTTTTTGAGGCAGCACATTCGTTAGGGCCTGAAAACTGAAACGTAATTGAAGATCAACTTTAAAATCTACTCAATTTACACTAAGGTAGCATTGAAATCTAATGAAACACATTTAGAGGTCTAGGCTAGAGACGTGTTCTGGCGTCTTAAAACCTAGTAGCTGTCATTCGCCTCTTGGCTTTAGACAGTGCTAGTACGGACTTGTGCTCCCCGTACCGTCGAGTATATAAAAGGAGACCCCACTAGGTTTCAATCCTTTATCCATAGGAAGCCAAGTTTGTTGCCCTATACCTGTGATACACCGAACACAACATTCGGGGAGATTGCCTGCACGTATGGAAAGTCCTTGGTTGATTTATTTTTCATTATTGAAACCAAGGTGTATATTGCAGTTCACGGTTATTTGGTACACCCTTTTGCCTAGTATTCCTGAGCAGTCATTTGATCTTTTCTGACTCCCTAAATTTGAAAATATCGCCAAGCGCTTGTCCTTTCACGCTTGTGTCAAATCTGAAAGAGATAGAGTCACCTTTTTGACCGTTTCTCGACTCTTAAAACATGAAACTGTGAAGTTTCTTATTTTTCAATGTGGTAAAAATTAATCACCCGCAATTACACGCCTTGTTAGACTTTGCTTGCTGACCATTTGATCATGTGTCTTAACTCTTTTTCAGCCCGTGTGTGTGTTTGATCTTTTTCTCTTGTCGTTTCTGCCACAGTGGCAGAACCCTCGGTTTCGTCTACTGGTAGTCCTTATACGGACGATTCATCAGAGGTTTCACAATCCTCTGTTGAACCACAGTAGCCCATTGTTTCCGAGTTTCCTGAAGGGGGACCAGTTCTTTCTGAGCAACCCTTTGGGGGACCAGTTGAGTTCGATTGGCCCTTTTCTGACCTTGTGTCTGAATTGAGATTAGGAGCTGATTTCCTTTCTCTTACATCGGGTTCACCATTTATAGCTGTTGTTTTTCCTCCTAGTCCTCATTGTCTATTGCGAGATCTAGCGGAAGGCTCAAACATGAGTGATTCTGGTGAGGAAATCCCAACGTCTGGTGAAGAATATCAGCTCTTCCCACGAAGATTATTTTCGGGAGACAACTCTGAAACAGCTGTCATGTCAACGTCCAGTCCCTCATTACCGCTGGGGTACAGGTCTTTGGGTCAGATCATTTCTGCCGCAGCCTCTATGGGAGTGTCAGCTCCTTCTCCGAGGCCAGCTGCTCCTTCACCGGGGGTGTCCCCTCAGACACCCGTTACTTCTGTACCCGTCCGGCCCACTGTCTGTGTGGCTGCTTCTGCACCCGTTGTCACGGCACCCTCCGCCAGGGCTATGCCGTCTCCTGAAGACGTTTATTTAGCGACTGCTATACCGGAGAACATCTCTCCGGAGGAGTATCGGTTGTCTCTGCAACAACCGAACCCCGAGGTTGGACCATCCTCCCAAGATCCCAACCGCTCTTACTTTTCGCACTATGCACAGGATGGTACGCTCGTGTATGCTTTTCCAGGTCAGTATGATGAACACAGGGACATTTTACGTCTACCCGCTCTTGAGGCTTACCTCCATGCTCAAGGTTTACCTTATAACCAGGTTTATAACCCGCAAGGGAAACCTTTCCAAGGCCAACCTTTGGGCCAACCTGGCTATCCTTATGACCCACAGGGGCAACCCATGCAAGGCTATCCTGTGGGCCAGCAAGGGCCGTCGTACGGTCCGCAAGGACAGTATTATAGCCCTTCCGTTCAACCTGTACAGCCTCAGCCGGGGTACCAACCGGGACCGGTCTATGGTCCTGGGGGGCAAATCCAGCCTTCTCAACCTATGCAACCACAGTATCCTGTTGTTTCTAACGTTGCATATCAGCCAGGACCATCCTATGGTTCTGCTCTAGGTCAAACCGGTTACCAGCAATCACATAGCCCTATTCCTCCACCAGGCCAACCGGCTCATCCGGTACAACCCGGTGTTCTGCCTCCAGGCCAACCGGCCCATCCGGTGTAACCTGGGGCTCCTTTACAGCCAGGTCAACCTGCGCAACCGGAGCCGTCTGTCTATCCGGGTCAACCTGTTCACTCAGGTCAGCCCTCTCAGCCGAGTCAACCTGTTCATTTAGGGCAGCCCGCTCATTCCATTAACCCTGCCCAACAGCCGATTCATTCGATGCCGCAGCCAAATCAACAGCTGTGCCCTAGTTTTCAGGCTCCGCAGGGTTCCACCTATCAGCAGCCGACTCATCCTCAGGGCGGTTATTATCCTCATGGTCAATCTCAACCGAATTATAATCAGCCCGGAGGCTCTCAGTATTATCCTCCTCCACCCGGTTTTACCTATACTCAGCAGCCAAATCCAAATGCTGCTTACACCGGGCCGACACATAATCAGGGTCCGTACTCTTGTTATCAAGCCCCACACACTAGTTACCAATAGCCAAATCAGTCTGTTTATACGACCTACACCCCCTACGGTCAGAATCCTACGGGACAAAACCCATGGGGGCAAGGATATTCACAAGCATTGTGGAGTACAGGTACCGGTCCTCATCCCGGGCCTGGCATGCCGGTTAATCCGCCATTGCCATTCTTGGCCACCTTGGAGTTGCCGGATGTTTCAAAACTGACCAATGATCCGATTTTACATAATCCTTATTGGCCTCCGGTTCCTACCAAGATACTAGGTGACTGCCCCAAGTTTGAGGGTAAAGCTGGAGAGGACCCCCAAGTGCATGTGATGACGTATCATCTTTGGTGTTCGTCTAACTCTTGGGTTGATGATTCAATTCGTCTGCGCCTCTTCCAGCGCACTTTGACTGGAGCTGCTACTAAGTGGTACATCGAGTTATCCCGTGGCATCTTCCAAGATTTCAATTCCTTAGCCATGGCTTTTCTGACGCACTTTTAGTTACCGGTTCGTTATGAAGCCAGGACGCACCTCCTGACTTCTTTGAAGCAGGACAAGGCCACTCACATTTCTGATCACATTCATGAGTGGCGGCGCCGTCGTAGACTGATCAAGTTTCATATACCTGATCAGATACTAACTTATTGGTTCACCACCTCCTTCGTGAATAAAATCACTCAAGATATTGCGATGGGAGCGTGTGAGACGGAAGAAAAATCCATTGCGCGTGCCCAATATCTGGATCTTGTGTATTCTCAGTCCGGCACGCTTTATGATATCTTGCTTGATGCTCCATGGTTCGGAACCTTTGAGGCTCCACCTACCCCTGCAGTGGATGGTGTCATTGGTTCCGTGTCTCAGAATTCGAAGAAATCTTCGAATGGGAAGCAGAAGTATAATTCTTCCAACAATACTCCTGCTAATCCTGCCCCGTCCGATTCTGGCAAAAACGCGGAGGTGACTGCCGTTCAGGCCAATCCTACGGAGAAAAATTCCAAGGGGAAAAAGAAGGGCAAAGGCAAATCTAAATCCGACGCCCCCAAAGCCAGAATCTAAACCTCGCACTGAGGATGGTTCTCAACGTAAACAGAAGTACCCCTGCCTCATTTATGAAGGAGGCCATTATACCAAAGATTGTCCATGACGATCCGAGGTTAATCAACTTCTCAAGGGCTCTAAAGGGACTCTGGCAGTTCTTAAAGAGCCATTCCCGTCTCAGCAGACCCAGATGGTTGAACAACTGTCACCATCTGCACCATTTGGATCCTAAGGTTTTATGATGAATGGTGCTGCACCTATCTCCATCGCTACGCGTTTGAAGGATTACAACGAATCGCGGCAGGCACTCGGGAAGGCAGTTGCAGATGGACCACCTCCCCCACCTATCTCCGGTTCGTTGGAAATCGAGAAGCCTACTCCTGAACCCATTGTGAAGCCACCTTCTAAAGGTGTCTTACGAAGATCTTCTTATAATCCAAATGCCCGTGCCGCTCAACACTACAGCATTGTTGAGGATTTGGCACAGGCGCCTTCTGCTATGTCTGCACTAGAAGTTCTTCAAAAATTTCCTTCGCAACGGAAGGCTTTACTATCTGGAATCGGTGGCATTGACCCCACCGATTCGAGTCTTCTCACCTTCGATTTAGAGAATTTCACTCCTTGACTTCCACATCAGATCGCTCTTGTTATTCAAGTCGGGATTAACGGTCTTAACATCCATAGGGCCATCGTGGATGAAGGTGCCTCCACCTGTGTTATGTCATCCGCTTGCCCTAGAGGCATTTGATGGTCGGGAATCCAAACCCCTGGGTGTTCTCGAGAGTTTAGCAATCACTTTACAGGGGAAGACTGTCAACGTAGAAGTAGAGGTGGTTGACGCTAGGCTCAACTACAATATACTTCTTGGCCGCAGCTGGACTCATGCCATGCTCTACGTGCCGTCCACTATCTTTCGACTTCTTAAGTTCCCTCACGAGGGCAAAATTGTCACGGTGGATCAGTTGTCCTTCTTCACCTCCACCTCCGAGAACAACGTTCCATACGTGGATCAGATTCCAAATCCCCCTGATAGTGTAAGACCTGGTCTCTTCAAAGACCCCATCCTCATGGGTATTTTTCCCGTATTGCCACCGCACACCGCTCAAGTTAACATGATTTCCAGGTCTGATGACCCCTGTCTCATCCCTACGACTGAGCAGGTGTTTGAGTTTGGAGAATCAATGCCCTTAACTCCAGTAGAGATTAGATACTATGAAATTGTTGCCGCATCTGATCCTCCACCTCCTCAGCATGATCCTTTTAGCATGGCTCTAGACGTCTACTGTCAATCCCCCTGGCTTGGTCAGGCCGATTCACCGGATCCTCTAAAAGAGAATTTTCCTTCCGATGAAGCCATCATTGAAACTATGTCTCTTGAAGAGCTGCCTTGGGGCGATCGACATCATCGCTCCTCTTTTATGCCTAGCCTGGGGGAAATGACAGATTGTCTAGAGTGTTATGCATCTCAGGTTCCTACCCCTCCTCTTCAAACGCCCATCTTGATGCATGAGGTTTTTTCGGAAGGTAACCTGAGTAACATCACTCAAACCATCCCGATCAACATATCCGTTAAACCGGGGGTCGTTGAGAATATTCACGTGGGAGTGACTTGTTCTCCTGATGAGATTCAAGTCTATACTGATCTTTTAAAGAATTCAGAGATGTGTTCGCCTGGTCCTACGAGGAAATGCCAGGGATTGATCCCAGTATCGTAGTGCATGAGATTCCAACCTACCCTAGTGCGAAGCCCGTGTGCCAACGCTTACGCCCCATGCATCCTCATAAAGCCGCTACAATTAAGGTAGAAGTTGAGAAACTTCTGAACGCGGGCTTTATTTATCCCATCCCCCTCACAGAATGGGTGTCCAACATTGTCCCTGTCGATAAAAAGCAGGGTACTGTTAGGGTCTGTGTCGATTATCGCGACATCAATCGTGCCTGTCCAAAGGATAACTATCCCACTTCGTTCATAGACCAGATCATCGACGAATGTGCCGGAAGTGAGATTTATTCCTTAATGGACGGTTTCTCCAAGTATAATCAGATCAATATTGCACCTGAGGATCAACACAAGACTACTTTCATCTGTCCGTGGGGTACTTTTGCGTATAAAAAGCTCCCGTTCGGCTTGAAGAAAGTTGGAGCCACTTTCCAGCGTGCGATGTCTTACGCTTTCCATGACATTCGCCATATCGTTTAGCCTTATCTGGACGACTTGCCAGCTCATTCAGCTAGGCGAGAGGACTACCCTGAACACCTCCGCCAGATCTTCCTTCGCTGTAGGCGCTACAATATTAGGCTTAATCCTCATAAATGCATCTTCTGCATAGATTCTAGCCGTCTGTTGGGATTCATAGTCTCCAAAGACGGAATTCGCCTTGACCCTTTAAAAGTCGAGGCTATCATCAACCTCCCATCACCCTCTTCACTATATCAGTTGCAGAGTCTGCAGGGAAAAGCGAACTTCCTTTGACGCTTTATCCCGAACTACGTGGAGGTGGCTAAAGGATTCACACGCCTATTAAAGTAGAACGTTCCCTTCCATTGGGATGAAATTGCTCAACAATCCTTTGAAAAGCTGAAGACGTTACTTGTTAATGCTCCTTTGCTTCGTCCTCCTGATTATCACCGTGTTTAGCACCATTGCTATTGTTCTGGTGCAGGATGACGATGAAGGTAATGAACATGTTGTTTATTATCTGTCACGGAACCTCCTCGACACAGAAACACGCTATGCTCACATCGAGAAGTTGGCTTTAGCCATCGTACACGCTATGCAGCGCTTTCGCCATTACATCCTGCTGCGCACGATTACCGTGGTTTCAGACTGTAACCCCATGACGTATATTCTCTCTCGAAAATTACTGGGGGGCAAGTACTCCAAATGGATCGCCATCCTACAGGATTTTGACTTAGAGTTCACCACTGCTAAGTTAACTAAATCACTGGATTTCGCGGATCTTATATGCTCTCTCCCTACAGACTCTGCTCCTTCACACTCCGAAGACCATATACCGGACGAAACTCTTTTCCTCATCAGTACTCGTGACCCTTGGTATGGCGATATCATTGTGTATCTTCAGACCTCCACATTTCAGTCTGAGTTGACTAAAGATGCCTGACGTCAAATTCGGCATCAGTCTCAACCCTACCGTATCGTAGGAGATACCTTATACCGTGTTGGAGTAGATTCGGTGCTCCACCAGTGCCTTACCTTGGAAGATGCTGAAAAGGCCCTCAATGACTACCATAGTGGCACCTGTGGTGGACATATGTCCGGATATGATACTGCTCAAAAGATTTTGCGAGCAGTATACTTCTGGCCGTCAATATTCAAAGATTGTATTACGGCAGTCCGAAAATGTCACACGTGCCAGGTGTTTCAGCGCAAGATGCGCATGCCACCTCTTCCTTTGCATCCTGTTGTTACCGTTGGCCCTTTTACGAAATGGGGTGTGGATTTTATGACGTGTAACCCTCATTCGGCCGGGGGGCATGCGTATATAATTGTAGCTGTCGACTACTTCACCAAGTGGGCCGAAGCAATGCCTACACTTGCGGCCGACGGTAAAACAACTGCTCAATTTATCTTCAACCACATCATCGCACGTTTCGAGGTTCCTCAGGCTATAGTTACCGACCAAGGTACTCATTTCCGAGATTATATGATGGCCGAGCTGACATCGAGGTTGGGCTTACGCCACGATAGCTCAACTCCATATTACCCTCAGGAAAATGGCCAGGTTGAAGCAGTGAACAAGGTTTTGGTCACCATGCTTCAACGAACAGTTGGGATTCATAAATCAAATTGGCACCTCCAACTGTTCTCAGCTCTTTGGGCTTACCGAACGTCTGCTAAGAGTGCGACTGGATTCACACCATTTCAACTGGTGTATGGTCTGGAAGCCACTCTTTCGGTTGAATGCGAGATTCCTTCTTTGAAATTAGCTATAGAACTTCTACCCGACAATTTTGCTGAAGAAGAGCCTCTCCTGTATCTGGAACGGTTAGATGAAACCCGCCGCTTAGCTACCTTAGTGATTGAGGCACAAAAAAAGTGGGTCAAAGCCCATTTTGATCAATCTGTTTCACCACGTTCCTTCGTTGAAGGGGACCTTGTCCTCCTGTATGATCAAGCACACGATAAGCTTGGGGCGGGGAAGTTCCAACCCATGTGGCATGGGCCCTACATAGTTAAACGAGTATTAAAGAATGGGGCATATGAGCTTATAGATTATGAAGGAGTTCCGTTGGCGCAGCCCAGAAATGGGCTGTACCTGAAGAAATACTACGCTTAAAGTCATTTTTTGTGTGGTGTGTGTAAATAGGTGTGTTTATTCATTTGTGTGCATGTGTGGTGTGGTGTGCAATGTAAACATCTTTCTTCTGATTGGGTCTTCCTGATTGTGCAGATGTCCATCAATCCATTTGTTGGGTTCGCGGATGGTGCCTCCCGCAGTACCAGGAATCTGTCTTCGGTAGCCTGGGTAATCTATGATCCTGCTGGTGAGTTGGTGAGCCTGCAAGGTGTGTGTCTGGGACGTGCTACCAATAACGTCGTGGAATATAGTGCTGTGTTAGAATTATTAACTGAGGATGTAAACCTTGGTATCCGTGAATTGCTTGTATATCTAGACTCACAACTCGTGGTATCACAACTCAATGGTCACTATTCAGTAAGAAATCCACACATTTTACGTCTGTATCTGCGTGTTCGTTTACTGGAGAGAAATTTTGACTATATTACATATCAACATATACCCCGGCACATGAATACACTAATAGATGTAGTAGCTAATATGGTTTTAGATAGACATTTGTGCAATTTATAAGAACATCATCACATGTGAAAGGAAGATCCATCCAGAAATAGATATGTATATAGATAGATATCGAAGTGTTTACATAGCACGTGTCACATAAGATAAAAAAATATACATGTTCGTCTTATTACATCCGGAGACGACACGTCTCTAAAAAATATGCATGAAATAAAACCCTAGGAGGCTAGTCTGCGTGGTGCTCATGATAACAAGTCACTCCATGCACTAGGCGTCTCAGTAGACGGTGGAGGCGACTAGGCACTCCTACCGTATGTCTTTTATATGCTAACGGTACATCCGCCAGCCAGGCGTAGACCGGAATCCCTCGGGAAATCCCCTCAAGGTTCTGAAGCAACTCTCCTCCTTCCACACCCTCCTCATGAGGATCGACTGCGAGCTGAGTTCTCCGTGTGAAAGGAGACATCCCGGCTGGTCTATCTGGGCCAACATCTGCATACGCATGTAACTGCTGTCAGAATGGACATGTATTAAAAAAAAAATCATAAAACATAAAAAATAAAAACATATCATACCCAGCTCTTCGTCCCAATCCTCTCCCTCCAGCAGTGGGAGATCTGGGTCTCCAGTAAAGTCTGTCCCAACATAAGGCTAGTCCTCAACTACAATCAACTGGCACCGCAACCACCCAAAAAACTCTGGCCTCCAGGACATCTGTTGGCCTCCTCCTACTCTGGGCATTAGTGCTGCCCAGCGAGCCATTCTCGGCTCTCGTGGTATCGGCTCCGCTACAATGGCCCCTTGGCCCTGGAAGATTGGTAATCGTTCCAGAATGAATGATACCAGGATGGAACCATAGCCAAACTGCTTCAGCTTGGCTTGTTTGCATCTCGTCAGCTGTCTCTTGATGTTGATCATTACTGCTGTGGCCTAGTCAAACAGTATAGGACTCATGCACTCTGAAGCCAGTAAGAGTTGGGCTTTCGTCACTTCGTGCGGTGCCTACGATCCCGCAACCTGCGTGATGGTATGTAGCACTACTCGTAGTGCCAGATCAGGGATAGTGTGGATATCCACCTTTTTACTCCCTGATCCCATTTGTGCCCTTGGGCACACGCGGGCCATCGCTTCCTCCATTTTCTCACCAGACAGTCTGCTCCCTATCAGTATGGGTACCAGACCTCTGCGCGACAGTCCGGTTATGAAGTACACATCAGAAACGTCTAGTTCTAACACCTGGTCTCGTAGCTTGAATACTTGTTCTTGTTCATCCCAAATGCTCACCAGGTACTGAAGTAGCTCAGGTTGAGCTCGTAAACAAGGTGTCAGGAAGAATTTCTTGAGCCCACAGTTTCTGAGGGCATTCATGCAGGCCTCATTTTCCATGGCCCTTTCGTCCTCTTCCCCATGCTCTCTTTATTTCCACTCAATCACCATTTTGCTCGGTTTCCTGCATCAACATGGTCATAAAACTTTAATTAGATCTTTGTTGAGCTTCAAAATTCATTCAAATTGATTAAAATGTCGAATTTTTAGGCGGAAAATTGGGTTCGGCCGCTGGCGCGGCTGTTTTAGGAACAGTCGCACCAGTTGGCACGAGCCTTTTGCATATAAAATCCCATTGGCGCGGGTCCATGCCCGATACTCGCGCCAATGAGCAGAGCCCTAAAAATTCAAAAAGTTGCCACAGAAGTCTATTGCATGATGGAAAACTATTAAAAAATGGATTGAAATGAAGTACGAGGAAGCGCCTTTTACCTGGAACTGACAGAACTCTGAATGGTAGCCCGGATCAGTTGTAATCGCCGCCAGAAGTTGGCACAGTAAATGGACCAATGTTGCTCTTCACTCAGGTAAAAAGTAAAAGTAATTTTATTTTTACCATTTAGACTTATTTATAAATTTTTGAGCTCTATTTAGGTTTAAAAAGTCATTTTTTCATTAATATTTCGTATGTTTTGTCGAAAATGGATTTTACACTTGCCTTTCTATGCAGCAACAGGTTTTTATGCAACGTAAACGGCGAAACGAGTTGTATTTATACTTTTTAGGACTCGGTAAAAACACGAAAAAGTCACTTTGGAGTCATCTTTCAGCTCTTTTCTGACTCTCTAAACATGAAAAGATTTCCGAGGCCCTTGTCGTTTCGATCTCGTTAAAGTGGCTGCGAAACGACATCTACCCAGTATACGTTTACCCCTTTTTCAGGCTGGGATGGATTATTTACGAAAAAGTAATAACCTAGCCTATCGCGACTAGGAGGTTTTCTCGTATATTGTTTTCTACCTTTTCGGATCTGAGGAACTATTTACGAAAAGGGACCTTTGGAGTTTACTTTTTTGTTGTCTTTTCAAACTCTCTAAACATGAAAATACGCCGAGTTCTTCCTTTGTCAGACTCGTTAAACCCTGATGACATCGGATTCAGTCGAAATGACGTTCTCTGAGTTCCTCCTTCCTAGGGCTCGTTAAATATACTAGGATGGATTCGCCCGAAGTGCGGACTTATATTACAAGCATATGCTATCCTCTTCAAGCTTGTTATAAAAAATAATTGGGGTACTCGCCAGAAATGGTGGGGGAAAAATGGAACCATCATCATTGTCGTGTCGGCAATATGTCGCTCTTGAACATGGCACTTGTCTGCATTTGTGTCGGGTTGGGGATATCTCATCTCGTTCTTTCACTTGCCTCCGTGGGTTTGGATAATCCCTTTTGACCTCTCCTCTGCTCATTGCCTCGTCACCATGACCTCTGATCCGTTGATGTCAAATACTGCCAAAACCACTATTTGTGTCGTTATATGTTCAAGAGAAGTTGACCTCTGCAAATATCAACCTTCCTCTGGTTCTCATATGATCCTGATTCACAACAAAAGCATCATGTTCCTCTATCTCGTGTCGATGATGTGGGAAACATTATGGCCCACCTTCGATCAAGGTCACTTCCTGTCGACTTCAGCTCATTATCCAGGAAGTTAATATAGAGACTCCCTTATGGTACCTTGGAGCTTGCATGCCTCAATGGCAGGTTCGTCGCATTCGACGCGAGGTTTTCATCATTGGCCTCCGATCGAGTGATTCTACGGGTGTTCGACGCCAGCTCATTGATTCACATGCCATAGATTGTACCTGTAGTGCCTTGAGGGCCATCGTCATTATTGGTGGTACCTCTCGCGTTTGTTAACAACTTTCATCATTGGCTGGTAATTAGACGATGTTCTTGCATGTTCGACTTCAGCTCACATATTCACATGCTTGAACTTGTACTTTGTTCAGGTCGAGATGGAGCACAAGACCCTGGATTGTGTCTGTTGTAATCCGGGCTGCAATTTTGTGGATTATTATGATTATTTACATGACTTATTCACTGGATGGCTGCGACCATACCTGAGTCTATTTATCGATCCTCACTGGATGGTTGCGTCCATACCTTGGATCTGGATTATTGTATACTCTGTTTTGGATGGCTGCATCCATACCACATATACATCATGTACTTGAGATATCAGTTGTATTTCTCCATGCAGGTTTTCCGACGACGAAGTTTCAGTTGGACACGTTCTCGTAAAGCATTTCACCCCTCTCTCTCTCTCGGGCCTCATGCTTTAGGGGGCATCTGTTACATAGTAATTTGTCACCATCCCTACCATTCCCCGTCTCGCACATTGGAGGGCCCATTTTGTGACCTGTGAGCAATGTCATGCCTTGAAACCACTATCATTGCATTCCTCTAAACATGAGCTTCAATTGCCCTGAAGACATCTCCTTGCAAAGAATCATAAAAACATCCCTTTCTGCATTGGCGCGATTAGCTAGTTCATCACTCGCGTCACTAGGGAAAATCCTACAAAGAGGTCGTGCCAACTGGCGCTCTGTCCCAGAGTCGCAGTCGCGCCAGCCAATTTAAGGAGTGTTTTTTAAATAAAATGGTGAAAGTTTCGTTTCAATAGACTCAGAAACTGTTATCTATCTTGAGTTGGGAGGTTTGTCTCCAGGAATTCCATGTAGGGGAAGTGGTTTGCCACCTCTCATGGAAGCTTCCTTGAGGATAGGGCCAATCCCAAAATTATAGGGATCCCAACTCCCCTTCCTCCATCTATAAAATCTTTCCCATTTCCATTGCAAGCTAGTCTTGAAGTGCCCAAGTCTTGAATCTCCAAGTTCTCAAATTCCCAAGAGCCTTAATGCTGCAAGAGCCCTCATTCTTCCCTTAAGGCCAAACTCAAGCAAGGAGACTATCGTCGAGAGACTCTAATAGAGGCTTGTCCCATCCCTGGCAGGCTTTGCGAGACGTGTTCTACTGGAGACCCCTCCGAAGGACACCTCAGCGTCAGAACATTGGTTGTACTCTCTTTCGATTGTTTATTAATGAATGACTACTGGTTATGGTTCCACTCTATTTTTCGCTTATGATATGATGAGTTATATCCTTTCTGACTTATATATAGTTGCGTATTCTGGATTTTATGCTTGTATTCGTATTGTTTCTTGCATGTGCAGGTGTCCATTCACGGAGATCATGGGGATCGTGATCTGTCGAGGCTAAGGAATGGGAACACTGTTTCTTCTATGAATCATAGCGTTGGACTCCAGGTAGGCCTCCATCGTTGGTCTATTTATTCGCAATTAGGAACTTGCACTGTAGCATTTGATGATTGTTGCTAGACCCGTTCTGGGCTAGTAGGGATCGCCTCTGTCCACAGAGGGGATTTACCTCTCCAACACTAGTCATATGTGTTGAGCAACCGCTATCAACATACCACATATCTTTATTTTTTTTAGCCTTAAGAGCGAGAGCACAATTATCAGTCTTCTTCTTCTTCCATGTTCGTTCATTTTGTGGCTTCGAAGATTCTTCTGGAGGATTTTCAAGTCTGCATTCTCTGGCTATGTGTCCAAAGTTCTGACATTTGTAACATTCCATATTATTTCTTAAATGTTCAAATCTATTTATGTTTCGTTGAGCCCTAGTAGGTTCATATTTGAAGAATCTCTTGGAATTTTATTGGTTCCTAGGGTACGTGCGACATTCTACAGCTTTATGACCAAATTTTCCACATGAATAACAATAGCCATGAAAATATGTTGGTACCTGGATGAAAATCTTCGTCGAGGAATCCTCTTCCAAGGATGTGCTTGCGAATCTTGTCTAATGAAGTCTTCATGTATGTCAGATCTCATAGGTTTTTTGGAAATGTTGTCATTGATGGCAAAGGAGATGGCTTAGGAGAAGTCATAGGAGCAGCAGAGGAGCTTCAGGAGCAAGGAGTAGCATCAGTCAAGGAGTAGAGATATTTGATTTTAGAAACTGGTTCTTAGTGTGGGAACATATTATAGAAAGTATGAAAAGAGTGTTGAAAAATGTGTGTGAAAGGTCGTGGAAATGCCCTGCATAAAATAAGGAATTCAGTCTTGTTGAGTAATTGTAATAAGGTTTAATGAAAATGGTTTGATTTATAAACAATTCTGATGCGTTGAGGATATATATAAAATAAGGGTTAGTATAGATATATGAAGATCCTCTGTTCCGAACTTAGATGTGTTGTATTGATCGAATAACTTTGAAATAAGGGCTCATTCGAGATTCTACACATATATATCTGAAGGGCTGGAAGGATCGATGTCACAAAAGGAGAGGCAAAACCATAGTCAAATGCGTAGTG
Source organism: Pinus albicaulis (assembly GCA_034641835.2). Classification (NCBI taxonomy): domain Eukaryota; kingdom Viridiplantae; phylum Streptophyta; class Pinopsida; order Pinales; family Pinaceae; genus Pinus; species Pinus albicaulis. The sequence goes on from CM076574.1 coordinate 183,004,171, forward strand.
TGAATGGAGCTATGCGTAGTAACAGATGAAATCAAAGTGGTGAAATGCGAGGAATAGTTATATATATATATCGAAAGGAGCGAAGTATTAGAGGACGGAACCGAAGTATTAGTATTAGAGTGAAAGGCGGAAGAACTTGAGCGCAACTGAATAGGGCGTTTATGGACAGAACCGTGGAAGCACAAAGTAATGGAACTATGCGTTATATATATAGTAGGACCGTGTTGAAATGCTAGGGACCAAGGCCACTTATAAAGGAGCGGAACACATAAAAGAGCGAAACAAGGCGAGGACGGAACCTGGAGCATGAGAGAAAGATGGAACCGTGACCGAAGTAAATAGTGAACATGGTTTGGAGTTGAAGGGTGGTTTTCATCGCACCACCTTTCGTCGGGAAAGCAGTTTTCTCCATTTGTGAGCGATTCCATAGTTTGATCGACGCGTGTCCTCGACCGACATTGCAAAATCACCTCCCACTGCGCGCCATCGCACGTTATTGTTCGCGCAAGTATCCCATGTGATATCCGTTGGATCGTCAAGGCCGAGGCGACGCAATAACAGCCGTTGGATGGAGAGACCATTAGCATTGGGGCCCACGCATATGTGTGTGTTGTTCAATTAAGGTTTTAAGTTAAATAAGGTTCGACGACAAAGTGGAAGTTCGTAAACATATTTCATATCACCAAGGGTCTCAATATTTTACTGAATACAATACAACCTGTATATGTAATGACCGTGTGCGTGGAGTAAGTGAGAGAAAAAAAGGGATTATGACTTGATTGATATATATTACAATATATGATATATTAAAGTGGAATGTGCGCATAAGAATGGCCTGGAACTGATTATAAGTCTAATGCATATGGATGCATTTTGAAATGCCTAAGGTTTAACAACAAAGTCGAGGGTTAATTCAGATATATATAGTCCCGTATGAAATATTGTAAAGATTGAAACATGAATGTGTATGGAAAAGGAAAAAGAAGAGGAGAGCATGCAAAGATGAAATTTCAGTTAATAGGAATATGTATAGGAATGAAGTGAATAGGTAGAATATGCAGATGACAGTGAACAAAGAGTATGCAGAACAGTTACTTAACAACAGCAGGAAAAGACAAATCCAGTAAAGCCAAAATCCAGAAAAGGAGCTGAGTGAAATTGAAATTTGTAATTAAAAATGTGAATGTAAATGCTGTAATTATTTTTTATTGTTTGTGATGCAAAGGCAAGTATCCTAAGGAAAAGACAAAATCCCACTGTAGCATGGAAATTTGTACATATTGTAGTAATTTTAAAAATGAGTTGGATAAAGGAATAAGAAGACAGAAGCAAAAGCGTCATGACTGTTCACTCCAAATTCTTTATGAAAGACAAATAGTCATGTGAGGAAATCTATATATAATATCACATTGATATGCACAGGAGAGGTTAGAGAGAGCAAATATAGAGAAGGCAGAGTATAGAAGTGTAAGGCAGAGAAGATTAAGAAAATAAGAGAAGAAAGAGAAGCTACAGAACAGAGCTGATATCTGAGGTAAATCAGCAAACATTCAGTTTGAAAAATTGAGGAAGTTGGAGCTTCCCTATCAAGTTGCAGCTTGATAGCTGTTAGTTGTAGCTGACTGAGGTTGGAGCCTCCTGTAGGTTTGTGCCTGCAGAAAATTGAAGGGAGTTGGTGCTTCCTTGCAAGTTTTAGCTTGCAGAATTGAGGTAGGAGCCTCTTGTAGGTTGGTGCCTGCAGAAAAAAAGTGGTGAGAGGGAGTTGGAGCTTGCCTTTGCATCACAACAATAATAAGATGTGGTTTTATCCATTTATGGGTTTCCACTTATATCTGGTGTCTTTGTGCATGATGTTTATATGTTGATCTGATTTATATCATCTGCTTAATATCTGCTGCTCTCATATTAAGTCTTCTGTTATATTATATTAATACTTGCTGCTCACATTCTAAGATTACTCACATTTTAAGTTAGACATGAAATGAAGGTGGAAATAAGGTTTAATAAAAGTTTAAAAGATTATGAATGTGTTAAACTGATTCACCCCCCTCTCTCAGTTTAACTAAGAGTTCAACAATTGGTATCAGAGCAGGTTCCTTTGTACAATTCTAACAACTGAAAGGAGATGCTAGGTTCCCAAGATGGCTAGTAAAGAAGGATGCTCAACCAATAAAGCCCCTTTCTTCACTGGTGAAAATTATGCTTTCTGGAAAATCAGAATGAGGACATACATAATGTCTCTAGGAATAGAAGTATGGGCTGCTGTGGAATTAGGATATGCCCCAAAGGAAACTGACACAGAGAAAGAAACAAAACAAGACTTTGTGGCTAATGCAAAAGCCATGAATGCCATCCTGAATGGATTGTGTGAAGTAGAGTTTATTAAAGTAATGCACAAAGACACTGCCAAAGAAATATGGGATACTCTTGAGAACATACATGAGGGAGACAAGAAAGTAAAGACTGCCAAACTTCAAGTCTATAGAGCCCAATTTGAGAACTTAAAAATGAATGATGATGAAGACATTGCCAGTTTCTTCCTAAAAGCTGCAGAAATTATTAACAATATGAAAGCTCTCAGAGAAAAAATGCCAGAAAGTATAATTGTACAAAATATTCTAAGATCTCTTCCATCCAGGTTTAATCCAAAGGTGTCTGCAATAGAAGAAAAAAATTATTGGGAGACCTTGACAATGAACCAGCTACTTGGAAATCTAATAGCCTATGAAATGAGGCTCCCACAGAAGAAGCCAAGTACGAGGGAAGCAACCTTTAAAATAGAAAAGAAGAAAGAAGAAGAGGGAGGCATATGCTCTTGCTTGGATGAAGAAGAGGCAAAGTTTGTCAAGAAATTGGATATAGGCTCAGGTAAATACAAAGGTAAACTCCCCTTCAAATGATTTAACTATGGAAGAGTGGGACACTATGCTGTTAAGTGTCCTCACAAGAAATTAAGGAATTAGGCTCAAGAGTCAGAGAAAAATAAATCAAAGAACTGACAGAACGGAAAGATGTTCAACAGAAAATCTTTCTATGCTCAACAAGACAGTTGTACATATGAAGATTTAGATGAATCCTCAAGTGAAGAAGGAAACTATGAATTCTTATTGATGGCCATAGAAGAACTTGAAGGTCTCCTGCTAGAAGATGAAGAAGAAGAAGGTGAAGTCGACCTTAAGGGGGAGCTAAGAAGTGCTCTAGAAGAGATTGATAGACTCAAACTGAAATGCAGAAAACAAAAGGACATTCTCCTCAAGTATGTACAAGAAGAATAGAATTCAGAAGTTCTTAAGCAGCTAAAGATAGAGCTTGAAGAAGCCAATAAGATAGAGGACATGTTACTTAAGCAAATCAAAGAAAAAACTCAAGAACAAGAAAAGTTGGAAGAAGAAGTAGTATGTCTCAGGAAGAAATTAGAAAATTCTCAAAGGAAAGTGGTTATAAACTCTTCTCAAACAACAAGCTCTAGTAAGTTGAATGAAATTATGGTTGCTCAAAGATCCCCTATGATAAAGACTGGAATAGGATATGAAGGAGGATCAAGTAAAGGAAAAGAAAAGGTTGACAGAGAAATTATTTTTGTAAAAGCAAAGAAGAATGATGAAGCAGCTCAAACAATTCCTACAAAAGAAGAAATCTGCAATAAGGAAGACAGAGATTAGAAGAAACCATTAGTGGCAAAGAATGTAATAAATACTAAGACCCCTGAATATGTAAAATTTGGGAAACCATCAAAGGAGATTCTTCCCTCCGATGAAGAATGCCACACATATGTCCGCCACAAGCTGGGACACATTGCTGCATATTGTCATGCAAGGAGGAGTAATTCAAACCGGAAAAAGATGCAAACATTGAAGAGACTGCCTCAAGCAAACAAATGGAAGAGACAACCTTACATCAGGTATGAAAATAGCTTCTATGGTTATTTCTTTTATTGTAAGGAATTTGGTCATAAAATCATTGAGTGTAGAAAGTATGGACAAATATTGATGTTTAACACCTCAAGAAGGTTTATGAATCAAAGAAATTCTATTCATACTCATAATTCTACAAAAGTTATGATCAAATGTTGTGTATGCAATCAAGTTGGACATATACCTTCCAAATGTCCTCTAAGAAGATGGAGGTCATCACCCCACAAAAGATACAAAACAAAGGAGTGCCTCCCAGGTGGATTAAGAAGATGAATAAGTGTGACTACAGCTCTAGCCTTGCTCAAGATCTAAAAATTCAATGGTATTTGGACATGGCGTGCTCTAAACACATAGACGGAGACAAAATTAAGTTTATAACTCTTGATGAAAAGTAAATCTGGCAATGTTACTTTCGGCAATTTTAAGTCAGGGGAAAGATCAAAGGAAAGGGCTCGATCAGGCATAGACAATGGTAGAGGAAAGGCCCAAGATGTACTATTTGTAGATGGGCTGAAAAGCAAATTTACTTGAGTGTCGATCGGATGTGTGACAAAGGCTACAAAGTTCTATTTAGAGCACAAGACTATGAAGTGCGATCAAATACCATAGGTAAGACTCTACTCAAAGGTGTTCAACAAAGAGCAATGTTTATATTGTAAAAGAGGAAGATGAAGCATGCCATATTATCAAACTTGAGGAGTCATGTTTATGTGACATAGGAGATTGGGACATCTCGACTTCGATCATATCATCGGACGAGCAAAAAGAAAGCGATTGGGAGACATGCCGGAAATAAAGAGGCCTTCTAATATCATATGCAAATCTTGTCAATTGGGTAAATAGACCCACACATCCTTTAAGGCAAAAGAGGAGTTGTCAACAAAGAAGACCACTCCAGCTTGTGCACATGGATCCGTGTGGACACGCAAGAACTAAAACCCCAAGTGGAGAATCCTACTTCATGCGTGATAGTAGATGATTTCTCCGAGAATGACATGGGTTGCTTTTCTCAAGAATAAAGCGGAAGCTACGGACAAATTCAAAATATTTAAGGGAATTAGCAGAAAATCAAAATGGATGCAAACTAAAATGTATCGGATCAGACGGAGGAGGAGAATTCACGATTATGACTTTGCGAGAAATATGTAATGAAAATGGAATAAAACAACAATTTACTATTGCGGGGACACCTCGGCGGAATGGAGTAGCGAGAGAGACAAAACAGGTCTGTTCAACAAATTGCCGTAGCCATGATGCAAGAGAATAATATTTTTTCAAACCTTACGGGAAGAATCAGTACACACGATAGTACATATCCTTAATAAAGCTCACTTAAGGCCATAGTAGTGACAAAAATCCCTACGAGCGTGGCATGGAAAGCCGGCTTCGCGTCAAACATTTCGAATCTTTGGTAGCAAGACGTTACATAAAGAATAATGATGAAAATCTTGGAAAATTTGATGCAAGAGCAGATGAAGGAATATTTCTAGGATATGCATCCAAAAGCAAAGGGTATAGGTGCTACAACAAGACTCTTCGGAAAATAGTAGAAAGCATTGATGTGAGATTTGATGAAAGAACTTCCAAACAATACAAGAATACGGCGGGCTTTGCACGGGTCCATCGTGATAACCATGAAGAAGAAGACCGAATGATGATGAAACAAGCAAGACTACGTGAAGATGAAGGGCGGTGAGCTCGAAAGCCCCCTCAAGATACACTCGGAAAGAAATCTATCCAGAAGATCAAATCATAGGAGATAAGAAAGACGTGGGTCTAGACAAGAAGGCGACTAACAAAACAAGCGAAGAAGTATACATAGCCATGTGTCACAAATACAGCCCAAAGAAATTTGAAGAAGCCAACAAGGACAAGTCTTGGGTAAAAGAAATGAATGAGGAATTGGACCAAATTGAAAAGAACAATACAGGAACTAGTTCCTAGACCAATTGAGAAAAATATCATTGGTTCAAAAATGGGTATTCAAAATGAATGAGCAAGGACAAGTGATCGGGGAATAAAGCTAGGTCAGAGTACTGCAAAAGGATACTCTACAAATCGAAGGACTTGATTACGATGAAACATTTTCCCTTGTAGCCAGAATGGGAAGCTATTAGAATGTTCACAGCATTTGCATATGCTACCAAAACTTCAAATTATATCAAATGGATATAAAATATCGCATTTTCGAATGGAGACTTAGAAGAAGAAGTCTCACATGGAACAACCGTAAGACTTCTCATTGACGAGGCAAAGGAGACTATGTGTACGGAAGTCGAAGAAGGCCCTATAGTGGAGTGAAACGAGGCTCCTCGTGCTTGGTACTCAAGATCTGGATAAGTATTTCCAAAAACAAGGCTTTAAAAGAGGTGGAGTAGACACCAAGTTCCATACATAAAAGCCCATGAAGATGAACTCGATTGTTGTAGTATATGTTGATGACATTATGTTTGGAAGCAACAGAGAAGAACTAGCAAAAGGGTTTGATGATGAGATGAAACGAGGTTTGAGATGTCTACATGATTGGAGAACTCACTTTCTATTTAGGACTTCAAATTGAGCAAAAGAACACGGTATATTCATCTCACAGAAAAAATACTTAAAGGAAATGTTGAAAAAAGTTCAAAATGGAGGACGCAAACCCGTGTCAACTCCCATGACCACGGAGTTGCAAGCTATGTCGTCCGATGATGGGTCTACTGATATAGATAAAAAACTCTACGGATCCATGATTGGAAGTCTATTGTATCCGATCGCATCAAGACCGGACATCATGCTAGTAGTAGGACTAGTGGCTAGATATCAAGCGACACCTAAACAAAATCACCTCCTTGCAATCAAAAGAATATTCGGATATCTACAAGGAACAACACAACATGGACTTTGCATCCTAAAGGCAAAAGCTTCACCTTGACGAAAGTACACGGATGCGATTGGGCCAGCTGTGTGGATGATAGGAAGAGTACAAGTGGAGGTGCATTCTATCTAGGAGAAAGTCTCGGTGGCATGGTTAAGCAAGAAACAAACATCTATCTCTGTACAATTGAAGCAGAATATATAGCAGGCGAATAGCATGTTGTACACAAGTCATGTGGATGAAGCAAACCCTCCAAGACATGAAGGTAAGCATTGATGAACCTATCTCAATCAAATGTGATAATACAAGTGCTATAAGTATATCTAAAAATCCCAGTGCTTCACTCAAAAACCAAACATATTCCAATCAAGTATCATTTTCTCCGAGAAATAAGTGGTTCGAGAAGATAGTAAAAGCGGAGTATGTACCAACAAAAGAACATACAACGTGATATATTTACCAAACCACTTGCTAGAGAGCCATTTGAATATTTGAGAGACAAATTGGGGGTAGTATCTCGTAGATGCTACTCTGCGATATGAAGAGAAAGCACGGTATCGTGGGGGAGAAATGAAACGAAAATATCATTCTTAGGGGGGAGATCGACAGACGAGGAAGCATGAAAACATGTCCTCGGGATCAAAGGTATTATGGCAATAATACATTCAAAGCATAAAAGAATCAACAAAAAGGCAAAAGGGTGCTGTCATGTAGCAGAAGAATAGTGAACCCAACATGTATCTAATCCAAAGTTTGGAGCGACGAGCGTACAAAGTCGGGAAATTTCAGGGAAATGCATGAAATACTCGAAAAAGGAATAAAAACACGAGCATCGAGAGAATAGAAGCTTCACGAAAAAATTCGAACCCCTTGCCATTGATGTCAAAGGGGAGGAAGAGCAAGCAACATTAAGAAGAGGAAGCAACGAGGAGAAAGAACTATATCGAGAAAACAAAGGAAGTGTATTGACATCAATGCCAAAGGGGGAGACTATTGGAAATGTTTTCATTGATGGCAAAGGAGGCAGCGAAAGACAAGAGAAAGGCAAAGGAAGGCACGAATATAATAGAGGCAAGAGCCGTTATCATAGTAGTAAAGGTGAGAGGCAGCACGACAAAAGCAAGTAGAGGTAGAGACACAAAATGTGTTATTGCGAGAGAAACATTTGTTTTTTCGAGAATATTTACCCAGTGGGCGTTACTCATAACATAAATATAATTCGAGAATCATAACCCAAGCGAAAAATGTAATGCATAGTTAATATAAATTTCATTCGGGAATCGCATACTCCAACGACGCTTTATATTCAAATGCAGCTGTGCAGAATGGAGTTGAACCATATTCAAATGCGTAGTATGAATGGAGTGGAACCATAGTCGTAACAAAAAGAAATCACGGCGGTGAGAAGCGATGAATAGTTATTTATATATAATTGAAATCGTGGAGGACCGGAAACCTCGAGTAGAGAACGGAATGCAGGATCGAGAGGAATAGTGACGGCGGCTTTGAGAGCGAAACCGTGGGTTTCGCCCGCACCACCATCCGTCGGACAAGCGATATTCCCGAATTTTGCAGCGATTCCATAGGATTTGTGACGTGTGTCCCTGAAAATGAAATTGAAAAACCGCCGATCAAAGTGTGCCATTGCACGTTCTACATCGGCGAAGATGCTTGGCAATATAGTTATAGACCGTTGATCTAGTGGCTCGACATCTAATGGTGATCGCTCGCGGGACCCGCACGAGGTTTAATGAAAAAGCCCGGAGGTTAAGCTGGTGTACACTGCGTGTGTTTGATTGGTCTTTTGATTGCATTGTGGGCTCCGAGGCAGAAATATACATAATAAATTTGGTTTATTAAACTTAGTATAAGGTACGACGGAGTATATTAAAAGAATCAAAAGGTCCAAAGCATTTTTATTAAGTTATATGGAGCGCATAAAATCATCACATCGCAACCATCGCAAAGGATCCAACCATCGCATAAAACCATCGCGATCGCAACCAACACAAAGGATCCAACCATAGCATAAAACCATCGCATCGCAACCATCACATCCATCACAACCAGCAGCAACTATCGCATCCATCGCATATACTAACCGGTGGAGGATTAGTATATCGCATCGGAAAACGTTTCAAGTGGGCCCGATTTTTTTATATGTTGAAATAGGTTTTATTATATATGGCCAGAATTGATTTAAATCATACCTAAAAGGGCGAGTTTTTTAGGTTAAACTTATGCCCGAAGATCACGAAGTTGGATTATATATATATATAAGGGGCGTTGTCGTATATACATATATATAACGTTGTTTTGATGAGCGCATGATCCGTGGGTTATATATATATGCCTCTGCTTTAATGGGAGGGCGATTATTAATATAAAACAATTGTGATCAACGTATGTTCGCTATGCGGAACCGCGCCACATCAACAAGACACTTGCTGTGTGTGTAAAGGGTTGGAGTTGCCCTCGTATTTAACGCCGTGCTGTTACATATTTATATAAAATGCACTAATATAAAAGGCACAATTACACGTATGCAGCGAAGTTATACACCACGACGAGAGAAAAAAAGAGAAAACGAGAGATGAAAAGAGATAAAACACAGTCACGGAAAAAAGACTGAGAAACGATCGAAAGAAAAGACAAACACGCAAAGAAGCCAAAAGACCAAATGAGGTTGAGTTGGAGTTCTCATTGTAATTTGAATGTAAATGTTTTAATTGATTTTTATTGTTTATGATGCATTGGAAAGTTTCCCGGAAGAGAGAAAATATCCCACCGTAATATTAAAATAAGCACCTATAGTTATGGCGCGTATAAAAGGAATGAGAAGACGAAGCCGAAAGAGTCAGTGACTGCTCACTCCAAATTCTTTGTGAAATACAAACGATCATGTGAGGAACTCTATAAATAATATCAACTGGATATGCAAAAAGATGTTAGAGAGAGAGAAAAATATAGAGAAGGCAGAGTATAGAAGTGTAAAGGCGAGAGAAGATTAAGAAAAGAAGAGCGAGAAAGAGAAGCTACGAACATAGATGATATCTAAGGTAAATCGGCGAACATTCGACTTTGAAAAATTGAGGAAGTTGGAGCTTCCCCTATCAAGTTGCGAGCTTGATAGCTGTGGGCTTGTGGCTGGTCGAGGTTGGAGCCTCACCCGTAGGTTGGTGCATGCAAAAAATTGAAGGATTTGGTGCTTCCTTGCAAGTTGTAGCTCGCAGAAATTGAGGTAGGAGCCTCCCGTGGGGTTGGTGCCTGAAAAACGATGGGTGAGAGGGAGTTGGAGCTTGCCTTTGCATCATAACAATAATAAGATGTGGTTTTCTCCCTTTATGGGTTTCCACTTATATCTGGTGTCTCGTGCATGATTTTTATGTGTTGATCCGATTTATATCATCTCGCTAATACCCGATGCTCTCATATTAAGATCCATTGTTATATTATACTAATACTTGCTCGCTCACATTCTAAGATTACTCACATATTAAGTTGGATATGAAATGAAGGTGTAAATAAGGTTTAATAGAAGTTTAAAATATCATGAATGTGTTAAATTGATTTACCACACCTCTCGGGTTTAACTAAAGGTTCAACAATTATAGAGTACGATAAAAATTTATGAATCGACTTAATTGAAAAACCCGAGCATTGTCTCAGTTACAATTTTTATTGGACATCCAAATATATTGAAAATATTCTCCTCCAAAAACTTCATCACAACCAAATCGTTTTCCTTTCTAGTAGGAACTACCTCTACCCATTTTGTAAAATAATCAATAGTAGTTAGAGTCCACTTAAAACGTCTTCACTTTATGGTGGATTAATCTCTCCAATGAAATCCAACTCCATTGTTTGAAAGGTTCTTCGATAAATATAGGAAGAAGTGGTAAAGGAGCTAGCCTTTTCTTTTTCTGCAAAAAAATTGGCATTTTTGGCAATTTCTACGCTTCTGTATGCATGCAAATAAAGAGAGCCAATAAAAAACCTAAATTAAGAATCTTATGAGAAGTTACCTTCCAAGCTGAGTGACCTCCACACAAGCATTCATGATATTCTTCGATCACCTCCCTATGGTTTCCTCTTACAAATTTGTCAAACATAACATCAATACACAGCGGGATCTTTCCAATACAACTTAGCTTCAATTATAACACAAGGTTGAGATTTAAGTTTCGGTAGATCCGTACTTGGCTTTGTTTATTGAAGGAGGACAAGAAAGAAACGAGTAGATAATGAATGATATCCTTATACCATCCCGAACAAAGAAATTTGTACTTAATTGCTAACTTTGTCTTAATCGATATGTTCCTTCAGTCACTTTGTCTACAAGCACAGTAAACTAATTCCCAAAGCTTGGAAATTATTAACTTGGCTAGTCCTCTGTCCTTTTATTAACTTTGTTGGTTTGATATCCAAGTCATATTCCTGGATTTTGGCAATCCATTTTCCTCTTTTTCCTTCCATACCATTCCATGCTAGCACATCCTTTATGAAATGAATTAGTGCACATATGCTATTATTTGAGAATGAAGTATATAGGTTTTGAAAAGCCTTTAATGATTTTAATAAAGCATAAACTTGTTTCTCTAGGATATTATACTTCAGCCTACTGCATCTGCGAGGACATTGCTGAAAAAAGATACGAGTTGTTCACTACCTTCTTCATTTTTTGTAATAATACAACAGTTAATAGTAGAAGATAATGCAAATGAGAAGACCTCATTTTTTTTAAGTAATATGGACTCGATTAAGTCAGAGCTTCTTGGAGAGCTTCTTTAATTCTACCAAATGATTCTCTTGCATCTTTGTCCCATTTTACTTCAACATTGTTTTTTTAACATATCTCATATTTTCTCCGACAATTTCAACATAATTTGGGACAAATCTTCTCGGAAAATTGATTTTTCCCGTAAACCTTTGGATGTCTTTTTACTTCTAGGTAGTGGAATGGTCTATATAGCTTCAACCCTTGCAGGCTCAATCTTTACTCCTTGTTTTGAAACTATGTGACCCAACAACTCTACCTTCTTCTAAAGAAAACAAAGTTTCTTGGGATTTAATGATAATCCAAATTTTATGCATTTCAGAAAGCTTTCTCCAAGTGTTCTAAGTGTTCATCATCGAACTTCGAAAAAAATAGTAACATCATCAAGATAAATAACTACAAATTTATCACCCACAAAAGCAATATCCATTTCTCTTTGGAAAGTTTCCTCCCGCATTCATGAGGCCAAATGGCATCGTGGCATACATAAATGTTCCCCAAGGTGTGGTGAAAGCGGGTCTTCTTTTGATATTCCTTCTCCACAACCACCTAATTATACCCATAAAAACCATCAACCATGGATAGCTTTCGAATCCTCCGAGTTTACTTTTTGCAAAACAAAATCCATCTTGGGTAAAGGATAGTTGTCTTTTTAAGGAAGCTGCATTTCAAATTTTTGAAGTCCACACATAATCTTATCTCTCCATTTTTCTTTCCCGACTAGTACGATTCAAAACCCAATTTGAATATCTAGTGGAGCTATGATTTTTTCTTGAAAAAGTTTTTTCACCTCTTTTTTTAATTGGAGCTAGCAATAGTGGGTTAATTTGTACGAGCTCAGCTCGTGTGGTTTAACCCATCTTTCAGGTGGTATTTTTATGTTGAATAATATCCAAATCATAAGTTTACAAATATTCATATGACCATGCAAATACGTCCATGAATTGTTTAAAAATATTTACATACCTTTCTTTGTACTCCTTTAGGAACTCCTCTAAACAATTTGACTAATTTAGGCTCATGTTGAGTCCCTAAATTTCAGTCCTCCATTTCTCCATCTTGATATACTTTTTCGGTTCATTGACACATCATTAGCATCAAACAATATTTTCAAGAGGTACCGAGCCCTCACGGGAAAAAATATTATCTTTCAATTGAATTATCTTTTGATCACTAATTGAATGCTTCGATTTTTTGGACATATCACTTTGATTACTTTCTATAAACTTCTAAATCAATTTAACTATCTTCAAAAATTCCAATCATTGTTAAAAATTGATTAATTTGTTCATCATCCTCAAAACACCGCCAATGTTTTACATTATCGGGGATTGAAGGCCTATATCTCAATTCAATTTCATGTCTAATCTTGGATTAATTGGTGGTTTAAATGTGCTAGCTCCAAGCTGCGATAGATACGCATTCTCTTCTCTTCTCTTGGAATAAATTGTAAATTAAAAGCCTCAAAATAATTCTCAACTAAATCCCACCTCATTTCTATAAGATCTCAATATGGGATGTTTAATGCCTTTGCCAATTCTTAATTTGTCTTATGATTAATTCGAGTCACCAAAAACAGAGATAAAAACTAAATTCCCATTTGTTTAGCTATCTACGTGAGACTTAGAATCAATGCTTCATATTCGACCACATTGTTTAGTAGATTCAAATTCCAATTTGAAGGAAAAAAGTGAAAAGTTACCTTCATGATATATAAATATGAATCCGGCTCAGTGTGCCCTCCTTAGAGAATGCACCATCAAAATAACACTTCCAAATTTTATTTAAACACAACTCTTTATGTACATTAAGTAAACCTGACTACTGAATCTTGACGAAATTCTGCATCTTCATGCGGCATGAAACAAGAGAGTTCCTCCTTCTCTTGGCATAAATGGAATTACCCGCATCTTTCTTGGTAGTAGTTTTCAAAGAATCTAGTTTCTCTTGTATAACCTCCTTTCCTCCCCATTAAAAACAAGAATGATAGCATATGTGAAATCCAATTTCAAAACTCCTCCAAGCTTTTCCCCCCAAGATCTAGAAAACAACATACCAAATCTAGCTGGGATGTCTGCTACACTAACACATCCATAATAATACTCTTAGTCGGGAGTTTTGAGCCCGAGGAAACAAACCATATCCTCGATAAGACCCACGACACTTTCACCCTTTTTGAATCAAAGGAATAAAGGTCTCTGAGTATGGTTTGGTGATTTTTTAAATTCAATTCTTTCATCACGGACATTGGCATTAGATTATGTGATGCTCCGCATCTAGCATACAATTATGTAAAATGAAATAATGCAACGGAAATCGATATAAATAAAGGTGGAACGAAGAATCTACCTCTTCAACATGAGGTCCAAAAGTAACCACTCGGGTTTCTCTCCTTGCGGATTCACTATATCACCCACCTCATCGTAGCGAGATAAATTAATAAACTCTACAATTTCTTCTCTTATAACCGTGTGTTTTCGACCAACCTCAAGAAGTGGCACTTGAATCTTTACTTTTACTAATTTCTTTTAGAAAAGCTAAAAGTTTGATTTTTAAGTTTTGTTAACTTTCTCGGGTTCTTCTTGCTTTTTTAATTGAATTTGCATGTTGATCGATGAATAGTAACAATTTTTCTCCAAAATATTTGGGTCATTAGATTTTATTTGGAGGAGCTCGAGCCTTTGCTCGCTTCTCTTTCTCTTTTGCCTGTGATTCATGGGATGTTTCCTTATCTGATTTTTTAATAGGATTCTTTTGTAGTGGAGTCACCCATCGAGTGAGCGTCGATTCGCGATTCTCCTCTCCTTCATCATCCTAAGTTTCTAAACCTCTTTTTCGACCTCAAATCATATTTTTTATGCAACTACCGCTTGCATTAAATCGAGAAATTTTTTGTAATAATCATCCATTTCTTCCCGATCAAATGAGATAACGACTTATTTACATTCTTTCCGCATATTATTTCTCACTCTCTTCTTCGTTTCACCATCTTCCACATGTACATCAGAAATTTGATCTTCATCTTCTTTATGATCATTATCGAGACGATGTGATGGGGTTTCCTCTATATAAGTAAAGGTGCTTGGACTTGATCTCGATATTTTCTTTATATTTGTAGAATTTGTAGGGGTTGTTTTTCGAATCTGTTGGGATTTGGAGACCCCTCTTTTTTTGTTGTGTAGGTTTCTTTGTTATCTAATTCCATATTTACTAATTTATTTGACAATTTTTTAATGACCTTAGTCATATCATCTATCCTTTGATCTTGTGAGGAATATTCTTCTTTAGCTTTTCCCTTGTCTTGAACCTTTCCGGCGATGAATCATGTTTGCACTCAATTTCTAAGGCATTAGTTTGAATTTGTTCAAGAGTGGAGGCTCTTCTTTTTCTCTCAAGAGTAAAAACTAAAATACTGATGCAAATGCACCAACAAAAAACAACCCTTGCTCCAAATAGGAGGAGGTTTCATTTCCTACAGGAAAAAATATTGTACAACTTATTAAATATTTTCGACAAAATCACTCACATACTTTCATTTTATTTTTTCTTTATAGCATTAAATTTCGTTAAAGAATAACCATGGTCTCTTTTTTCACCCCATCTGCTGGATGAATTAGTCTTTCTAATTCATCCCAATCATTGATTGAACCATTAGGTAATCCTTTAAACCATTTTCTTGCCTCTACACTTAGAGACTATACAAAAAGTCTCATTACAACATCGAGATGTTCTACATTAAAGCTTTTCGGCAAGGAGAGTGCGAAAACAAAGTGCGAGTGTCGTTACTCATAGCTCATGCCATCTCCACTCGGTAAATATAGGGGGTAACTTAAGGAACTCCGAGGCATTTGCATTCATTGTTTGGGGGTAGATTTAATGGTGCATATACGATTCATAAAAGTAGGTAGCTGCCATGTTTATGCTCTAATTGGCTGCCTCCTTGAGCGGTGGGTAAAAATGAATACCACGGTTGTAGGTGGGGATAAAAGGTCAGGAACAGGCGGCATGCAGAAGGGGTATATGAATCATAGAAGAAGAAGCTGATGGCGAATTCAGGTTGAGATTCTATGAATGGAAATGATACGGAGACTCAAAAGACAATTCTTTTAATGTTGGTTCTTGGAAATTAATGGGTGATGATAAGGGTTCATTTTCAGGAAAAATGAGTTTACGGGAAATTTCTCAGATGGAAAAAATATGAGAATTGCTACCTGGTGCAAAGCGGTGTGGCATCTGTGGTGTAGAAGATATTTTTGATTTCCGGCCCTTCTTTGAAACTAACTTTGCTTTGATGTGAGCATTGGGACTAGAGTGTACTGGACCTCATGTGAGGCCTCTTAGGAGCTATAATTATTTAAAGATAAAGCATCGATTTCAGTATTTCCCTCTTTGAAGAACCGAGGAGGAAATATGAACAAAACCCGAGAGAAAACCTTTGAATCTTCGTTCCCCGGAAACAGCATCGCGATTAATGTTGTACCTTAGAGACAATCCCTTAGCTTTGATAAGGAATCGGCTGTAAGACATTTTATGATTATGTCACAAATTTTTATGTCTCTGTTTTATTAACCCTCAAGTATTTATCATCAAACCCTTAAATATCAAATATTATGAATACTTCACAATGCTACCATCTCGGTGATGTTGAATGAAGTGACTAGAAGAAAATGTAAGAAGAAGTCCAAAGCTCGTATGATGTTTTATACAAAAAAATATCATTCCAAACGAAGAAATATGCTAGAAATAAATAGTTAAAACAAAGGAGCGCCAATTAAGTTTTTTTAACTCTTATACACGTAGCAAAAAGAGATCCGTCGTCATAACCTTGTTTTATTCATAGATGGAAATACATAATCGAAAACTTGAAATACATTTCAACATAAAAAAATGCTAGAAACTTGCTGCTCATTCATTATTACTCCTTAATCTTTGAGTACAAAAATATTTGTCCGGAGGTCCAAAACCTCTAGACCTTTCTTCCTCTTGAAAATTACATTGAAATACCGGTAAAAAGTAGTTTGGAATTGTCAGTAACCAATCCTAAACTACCAAAACTGCTTCAAGACTTCGAAGGTCAGTTTGTCTATTACATGCCTTGAAAATGTCTTATTACAATTACATTGTCTTCACAAAATAACATAAAATAATAATCCTTAATCTATAGAAATTGTCGAGGATGTGAGAAACTTCTTTTTCCTTGGTTAGCTGGTTTGTATTTCTTTTGCCGCTGATCCTTTTAGCGAGGTGTCAAATTTTCCAAGCTCTACACTTTTTTCCATATTTCTACCTTCGTCCCGGATGAATGTGTCGGATTGTGATATTCCAATCTGAATGGAGTAATTTGATCATAAGAAGGCCTTTCTACGAAAAGAGTTTTTACCAATGCAGCAGAGTTGAAAATGTCTTTGCAAGAAGTTTACCATTGTCTCTCCTTTAAGAACACTCGAGTCTTTTCATGTGCCGTTATCAATCTTGCTCTTTTTCATCACCGATGTCTCATAAGAGCTCCACGGAAAAATATTTTTCCTTCAGCTCTCCCAAACATGATGGCAAGCCTACTCTTGTCATTTTATCAAAATATTTATCAAATTAACTTACCGCTTCTTTTGATTTCCATTAGTTTCTTTTACTCGCATCCTTTCTCGAGATCATTCCTAACAATCATTTTATTAATTTCCACCGCATATAACATTTTATCCTACATATCGTTCTCCTCTAACTCCCGATGCTGATTTGGAATTAATAAAATCAATACATCTTTCCGGCCCAACGAGCTCATCCATTCCTTTTTGCTTATCACGCCCATAATTGGTTCTTCACACTCTACAACAAGGCTTTTTTATTTTGCAATTATCATCATGAATGACCGAATTGGATTTCATTTCAGAAATGATATGGGTCCAAATGATATCTTTACCTTGTACTAGTGAAAATATTACCTTTCATTCTTTCTTTGAGATTCTTAATCTCGGCTTTCCAACATTTCGTAATCCATTTTGTATTTATCCTGCTTTCATTTTATATGACCTTCTCATCAATTTTGTTTTCAGTCTCTAGATCCTGGTTTGAGCCTTCTTTACTCGTCTCTTTCATCCATCCGCAACTCAAAGTATGTAATTCGAATAATTTGTGTTTGAGGGTCTTCTTGTATCACATCGTAGGAAAAACAAAAGTACGATTATGATTATCCAATATGATTTTGCGGTGAAATTGCGATACCGCTTTATTTTGGATAGTTCTTCATCCTTCGCAGACGAGCTATTGCAACAACTTTTCCCTTTTCCCTTCTCTACCTCTTTGCAACTTTCTTTAGCCATTGAATGTTCACCGGTAAGAGGTAACTTCAATTTCTTCCTTAATGTGAGATGTCTTTGCCTCAACACTTTGCATGAGTCTCTCGCACTGTACAGCTCTTATCACTAGGGTCTACTCCACTTTATAATAATCTTCTTCAATTCTTCATTTCGAGCTGCATAAGGCTCTTGAGTTGTAGCCTTTTCTAGCTTCATCTTCATTTTAATTACTTTACCCAACATATTCTCTCGCCTTGTTGCCATTGTATTAGTCTTCCGTGAGGTCATTTACAATCAATTGACCTATTTGCATATGCAAAGTACATTTTATATATTAGAGAGGAATCTTCTTTACACATCCACAAATCACATTAACAATGTTGAAATTCGTCGAAAGAACCAAATCGACATATATGTAGGATGTGAGAGGAAATTCCTAAACTGCGACATTTTTTCAAGATCCATTACAATTAACAAATGTGTTTGTGTACTTGATGTTTAGCTTCTCGCCTCCATGCTGGCCTTCATCCTCTCGATTTTCTTTCTTCAATTTGTGAAAACATATGTTTAATCGAGGGCATTCTGCTCATGAGAAGCTTCATGATTCTTTGGGTGAGGCGGAGCATTTTGTTCTTCTCCCAGATGCGAAAGAAAAACTAGGACTAGTAGATGTAGGCTCTTCAAGATATTTTTGTTCTCTTCATGGCTCCCTCGCTCCCTCATCATCTAGATCAATCACCATTTCCTTTGGTTCTTTTAGCCATTTTCTCTCGCTGTAATAGGAGTTTAAATGTTAGCATCTAATGATTTCTTCACATATTTACATGCCATCTTCTGTGCTCGCCTACTTTCATGAATGAAAGCAAGATACCCATTCTCAATCCCTTCCATGTTTAAACACTCTATATGGGTGATAAGCCCAACTTTCTCCTAATAACATATACATGTCATCTAACATTTTTGTTACTTCATTAAATTCCTTTATCTCATATTTACTTATGAAAGGGCCTACAACCATGGGTGATCTATTCACGTGTCCTTTCTTCATAGGAACAAAATGAACTTGATCAACATTTAGACTGCGTGCTAATGAACTCTAAAGCAAAAATTCTCATTGGCACAAAAGTTGGAAGTTTGTAAGGCTCAACACTTTCTCCATATAGCCTTATTTGAGAATATTCCTTAAAAACAAACCAGGCCTCCATGTTTACGGCTATTTCCCAAATGAAAAAACTCCCGAGCTTTAGGTAGGAAAGCGAGGGAGGAGGACTTCCATTCAATATTTTGTATGCGGCTTTTGGCATGTAATAAATATCAAAATCAAACAACCCTGCGCTCATTTTTTCTCCCTTATAACTACATGCTTTGTCCAAAATATCACTGATTTCCTTCTTTTATTTACATCCATAATATTTAGACATAAATGCATGATTTCTTCTACATTCCTAGTATAAGAACAAATATACGGTTAATGAGGGAAATTTAAAGGAACACATCAGCATGAGAGGCTCATCCAATTTGTGAGTTGAGTCCACTTTCTTGCCAATATGATGGAATATCCGAGACCATTCCCGGCTTCATCATCATGGCAAACATTCCTAGATGCAGTTACCCACCGTATTATCATCATACTTTACCTAGAATTTTTGTAATGATGACTCCAGTACTCGGACGAGTCCTCGGCTGTAAAAACATATCAAACTCCCTTGCAATGCAGGCTGAAAATGCTTCATGTCGAGCTTCAAAGTGACAGCTTGAACTTATTGAATTGTTCTCCCGCAATATTTTCACATAATGCGAACCCGGTCGAATTGTCGGAAAATTGAATGGATGACTCGCACTCGGGATAGCACGCTCGCGGATTAATAGGGTAGACACTTGCAAAACATTTTCTCCTTGGGAATTCATGACAAAACACTTCCCCGGATACATAAAGGATACCAACCAATAGATGAATTTGAGAAAGGTGGGTTTTAGGAATGCATGCGTACGAGACTCCGGACTTGACCATGGTAAACGAGACACATAGGGGAGGCATTAGCATTCAAGATAACTTACGGCGGTAAAAGGAGGTGAATTACTGAATAGAGGGTATCTTGAATATCCCTCTCGACATCCATGAGGAGGGATATGGCTGGTTGAACGATAGGGATGACCGTTTAACCGCGTTAAAAAGTTTACGTGGAAAACGAGCTTGCTGTGGTCGAAATTTCTGCAGGTGGCAGAAAGCTAAAATGAGGTGCGGCGCAGTAAATTCACTGAGTAAGTTTGAAAAATAGAGAAAAAAATTCTTTAAATAGGTGGTGCGGGTTTTAAATTAAATGTTGACAAGACACAGCCGACAAGTACGTTAACTACTGCCTTGACGTGGAAGATAGGTGTGACCATCTCGATGTCTTACGTCACTACGCTCTCGTACGGATGAAAACTTTCATCTGCCGGTGCCCTGGCTTTCAATCTCCGTCATTGATCTCCACCTGTCCTCACGCTCCAACCCGGTCAGCTGCAGAGGCACTCCTCATGGTGTCCGGCGTGCTAGTTGTGCTCGCGGGTTGGGAATTTTGATAAATATTTTAATGATCGACACTTTTTACGCTATTCAAACCCGATCAACCGTTTAACATTTAATACGCGACCCACAATTATAAATTTTGAAATGTTTAAAATTTAACTTAAAGCTTTGATGTACATAAATATTTTTTTCATGCTAAAGTATAAGACTTCGATCCTTTAACATATTTTCCTCACATTTTATATTTTATTTTTTCGAAATATTTGAAAAATAAAAGGATACGAATATGATCCACAACAACTTCTTTAAGATGTTCAAAGGTCTTGGTCAGATCTTGCTCCCGAGTCCAGCGAAAAATGCATATTTCTTCAATAATGTTGTTAGAGGTGCTACTATTCTCCCATAATTTCTAACAAATCTCGCGAGTAATACTCCTGGTAACTCCGAGAAATCCTCACAACCGCTTTATGGTTGTGGGGACTCTTCCATTCCTTAATGGATTTAATTTTTTTAGGGTCTACCTTAGCACCCTCAAGGAGATACAATATGACCCGGATATTCCACTCCTCTTGTACTCCAAAGAAACATTTGGATGTTTTTGGCATATAGTTGTTTCTCCCGTAATAGTTTGAGCACCACCGCCAACATGTTGAACATGATCCTCTCCAAGACCTACTATAGATTAGTATATCCTCGAAAAAATACCAGCAAAAATTTTCTAAGGAAGGGTTTGAAAATGGAATTCATCAACCCTTGAAATGTAGAAGGTGCATTGGTAAGGCCAAATAGGCATGACCAAAAATTCATGACCTTCATGAGTTCAAAATGTTGTTTTCGGAATATCTTCAGCTCTTCATTCTAATTTGATGATATCCCGAACAATGATACGACTTGGTAAAATAAATTGCTCCATGTAATTCATCCAATAATTCATCATTCACGGGAATGGGAAATACGGCATCTTTAATGGTGAGCTTATTGAGCTCCCTATAATCCGAGCACATGTGCCATGATCCATCCTTCTTGTGTACAACACTACGAGAGGCATAACGAGAAAGAACTTTGACGGCTAGGTTGAATTATATCGTCCTCTAATATTTTTGCAATCCTTGTGTTCAAACTCCTCTTTTGGACATAAGGATATCTATAAGGCGCACAGTGTTTGGAGGAACACTTCCCGGAATCAAATGAATAGCATGATCATGATCACGAATAGGTGGGAGTCCTTTGGGAGTTTCAAACACCTTGGAATGATTTTCCAAGAATTTTTGGAGATCTAAAGAAATCGATGATTTTGATGTTGGAACTCCTAGTGAGCATAATTGTGAAATTATGCCTCATTGTTCTTTATTTTATAAGCTTTGTCATGAAATTGGAGCTTATTATCTTTCCTGGCTGTCACCGCAATACCCGTAATTCGACTTCCTTTCCTTCGATTTCAAGAAAAGTTCTTGAAAAATTAAAAAGCTCTCTTCGTCCCCAAGGATTGTAACCATCGTACTCCTAGTACAACATCAACACCTCCCCATAGGAATGGAAAGCATTGACTATTCAATACATGTTCCCCCATGGTTATCTTGATATTATGGAATTTTCTAGAGAAATTTATAGTTCCTCCATCCGCGACCATCACTTGAAATTAGTGGTGATGGGTATAGGGAAACAATTCAATTCCTTGGCTACCTTAAAATGAATAAAATTATGGGTACTACCCTGAATCAATGCTGATACTATTACCTTTTTTCTTCTTGATATGTCCTTCTATCTTGAGATTTTGAGGAGTGGTAATTCCGTGACAATGCATTACACGATATGGTTGGACTCATTTCCTCCTCTTCTAGGGTTGGTTCGTGGTGTATACTCTCTTCTTTTGAATATCTCTTGTCTCATTTTCTTCTTCCCTCTTCACAATCTATGTAAAATAATTTCTTCTCAGCACACTTATGACATTTAGTGTATTTGCTATCACAACCGTAGCAAAGCCCCTTACTACTCTTTTTTTCTTCCAATTGTTGTGGTGTCAACTTTGTGAGGTTGTGCAAATCTAGGAGTAGCAACACTTCCCTCTTTATAGAAGTGAGTGGTAGGATTCCTTGTCGCCATAATTTTTACATTCACTTTTTCGCTCGCCAACTCGAATGCCTTCTCCGATGAATCATGTTACAAAACACGAACTTCATGTTGGATGTTATCCTTTAAAGTACCTATGAAGAGATCAATATTGTGTTCCTCGCGAAATATCGGTCCCCTTATATTCCAATTTTCCGAAAGTCCTCGATGTGCTCACCGAACCCTTTCGTTTGAGATTTATCAATTGGATAAAGAAGGTGTTTCTCTTTGCTATCCTCCTCAATGTGCTACCATTTCCTCCGTAAAAATTGACGAGTGACAATTTGTTTACGGAGAAAATCCATCGATACCATACAAATGTATTTTTTTCTAAATGTAAAGTTGCAATTCGTACCTTTTGTGTGTTTTGAACATTATTGAGATCAAAATATTGCTCCATCCGATAGTATCCATGTTACTGAGGATCCTTTCCATCAAACTTCCTCATATCCATTTTTGGAATATGTGGTTCTTCCTCTCCAACATTAGAGTTCATGAAATCAACGATTAACATTTATTTTGTTCTCATCATGAGTTTCCCTCTGCTATCTTTTCACCATTAGGAAAAATTTCTTGTATCAAATTTTCCTAAACCTTCTATGTCTACTTTTAGATCATTCTTCATGTTTTTCCATGTTGTCTTTCATTTTTCTGTCGATCTTAGCTTCCATGTCATCCATCTTAGCTTCCATGCCCACTTCTATGCCATTCATCTTAACTTCCAAAACCATCTCATCTTAGCTTCCATGCCTTTTCTTCAAATCATCCATCTTAGTTTCCACGACCTTTCTTCAAAACTTCCATCTCATTTTTCGTTGCTCTTTGCTAGATGCTGAACAAGCTGTCACTTGCTCTTGTAATTTTGATATGTCATGTTGCCATTCTTCGTCTTCATGAGTCATAGTGAGAGCCTTCTAAAGGCTTATCGGGTGTTGGGATTCTTTTTAGGGGCCATTTTAGAATGCGACGCGATATCTATTCTTACAATATGCCCTTGGAATCAATTCAACTCGATTCTTCAAAGAAGACTTATGCAAATTCGGATACACACACCTTTTACTTGCTTCGTTGAGGAGCTTGATATTGAAATTTAATTATCTCTATAATTTATGATCCTCGATCTACTGAAATTCATCCTTGTAGTAGCCCTCCATCTCAGTTTCTTTCAAATGCCACGGAGTTTTATCTCGATTTTGATTCTTCAAGGAAAAGTTATGTCTAATCTCCCACGATGACCCACTATGGACGCAGGTTCGATGAGGCGAACTTATGCGACTTTCGACGTGGCTATTATTTCCTCCTTTGCCTGCGAAATTGATAGATACGAGTACATGTACTTGCGACCACGTTTTGCAAAATTCCAACTGCGCCCTCGAGAGAGAAAGCCATGAAGATTTTTCCACTCGGCCACCTCTTTGAGATGAAATCTCGAGAAGTCCGAAAAGACCTAACTTCCATAGATAATATCTGCTGAAAAATATGGTGAATCAAGATCTGGATTTTTTGAATATTTTCCTCGAGATTTCAGGCTTCAGCACTCTAAAAATTTCAGCCTCGCAACCTTCAGTAGAAAATTTTTATAACGAAAATACTATGATGACTCCGTTTAGGTTAAATTCGCACTCAGCAAAATGACCTTAAATTCCACCAGATTATATCTCCGGTAAATGTTGTGAACCAAGCTCCGGAAATTTTGCGACGGTGTTCCTTGGGATTTTTTTCTTCGCACTACCAAAAATTTCCAAGCCTCAGACCTTCATAGAAAAAACGTTATAGCGAAAATTCCACAATAACCTGTTTGTAGTAGTGAAACCCTAGAACCCAAATATTTGATACCAAATGTTGTGAAACTAGCTCCAAAATCAGAATAAAAGAGATATCAAAACCTTAGAAATAAGCCACTTCAAGGGGGAAACCTCCAATACATTACATGAATGAACAATTCTTGGATGATACAAATTACAAAACCTCCTTTCTATATATAGGAGTCCATGGGGCCACAATGTAATCTTATCCAACCGAACAATAATAATTTAAGGGCACAATAATAACAATATGGGGGTTATAGGGGTACAATAATAACGATAAGGGGGTTACACGGAGAACGATAAGGGACTATACTTTAGTAATATAGGGACCTAACTTGTACGACATATTGTTTGGTAGTTGAGTCCTGTCTTCAGCCTACATAGGCATTAACCAACCTTTTATTCCAGTTTTCTTGTTATCTTCTAGCATGACTTCTCGATAATATTAAGCCAGAGCTTTTGTTTGGAGGATGCTCGCAAGTCCATTACCTTGAGGGTAATAGAAGTGGAATGGCCAAGGTTGATATGGTATTTTTATAAAAGTCTATCATTTCTTGGATTTGAAGGCAACGACATTTATCAGTAATAGAGCTTTTGTGGGCATGCGGAGTCTAGAAAGTGATGCTGTTTTCAAAGAAATGAGATAATGACGTAGGTACGGCTGCTTTGTCTAGAAGGAATGGCTTCTATCCACTTGGTAAATTAATTAGTGGCTTTCAAAAACCATTTATGTTGGGCGAGCGTAGGAGGGTGGGTGAATTTCACCAATGAAGTCCTAAACCCAATTGTTGAAATGGAATTTCTATTGAGATAGGTTTGAGGGGTAATGGTAAGAGTTTCTTCTTCCCTTCCTTCAAATGTCACGGCATTTGTGACAAGAGGTCACATACTTTTTGACATCTACAAAAAGAGTGGGCCAGTAAAGCCTGCCCTCAAAATTTTATTAGGAGTTTTCGAGTAAAGGTGTCCTCCATAGTCTCCCGCATGGCAAGTTCCCGCATGACTTTATCAGACTTCACCTTTCAAATAAATAGTTTAATATAATTCCACCATGATCTTTAAAAAATAAAGCATTATCTATGATACAATATTTCATTGCTTGCATTTTCAAGAATCTACCTTTAGTTCTAGATAAACCGGAGGAGCTTGTAGGTTGAGTAAAACAAAATATAATGTTTGCATACCACGGTGAATCTAAAAAGATTCAGCGATACTATCGAGTCTCCATCTCTTCCTAATCATCTATTTCCTGCGATGAAATTTATATCTAAGGTTCGATAGTTCAATTCAGCCATGAGCTTTGGCTAAACCTTGGCCTTTAATCAATTTTGTAGGCTTTATTTCAATGTCATATTCCTAGTATTGTGGCAATCCATTTGCCTCTTGTTCCGATGAGGCCTATTCCGGGTTAGGATGTCCTTTACCACCGAATTTTGGAACATATGCGATTATGTGGGAGTATGCAAAATGTACACTGAAATCTTTTATATCTTTCACTAAAGAAAGTGCTTGTTTTTCCATACATATTGCACTTTTAGTGTTGCATATCTTAAGTTTCTACCGAAAAAAGAAATGGAGTTATTCATAACCCCTAATCATTCTTTGCACCATCGGCCCTGCTGACAGACGTGTGTTCCAAAGTAAAAGAATAAATTATAAAATATTTTTTGAAATTAGGACTTATGAGGACGGGCGTTTTAGTGAGAGCTTCTTTGATTGCTTCAAAAGCCTATTTAGCCTCTACTCGTCCACTTAGGTGTTGAATCCTTTTTAAATGTTATTCGACTCTCCGATTAGATTCTTACTAAATTAGAGCCCTCTGAATCTTCTAAGAAAATTTATTTTACCTAAGAATTTCCTGTAATTATTCGATGTTTCTAGGATGATTGATGTTTAAGATTTCTTCTATCCTAAGCTTCGATAAATTCTAATACCTTCTCTTTGAAAATTATGTGTCAGGAGTTTACCTATTCTTAATCCAAAGAGTGTCTTCTTAGGAGTTCAAGGAAAATGCCAAAGTCTACATTTTATGAAAACTCTTCTCAAATGAGTCACAGATGTTCGATTTATCTCTATTTTGGAAAAGGTTGTGATATCATCTGAGATTAAATGACTAAAAAATTCATGTATCTCCTTTGCAAAATATATGTCCATGGCTATTTGGAAAATGTAACTCAACATTCATCGAGTCCAGAGGGCATTTTCAAGTACATGGAAAGTTCGAGGGGTGGTAAATGTTGTCTTGGCTGATATCCAAGTTGTACTACATTTGGTTGTATCCGGAGAATCCATCCAAGTAGTGGAAATTCGGATTTGACCCTACTACCCTCTATAGAATATGATCCATTTTTAGGGAGGGGAGTGGTTATCCTTTAATGAGACTTTGTTTAAGCTTTACGAAATCAAATTGAGAGTCCGATTTCTCCCTGTTTTCTTTCTAGTGGGAACTAAATTCGAGACGATCAAAATATCTAATGGGTGCTATGATTTGAGCCTCATACATCCTTTTAAATTCTTTTTCTATCAATGGCATAAGAACATGGTTAATTCTCCTAAAATTTTGTTTAAAAGGGAGCTTATGATTTGTTTTTATTGGTATCTTATGCTAGATTATGCTTGGCATCAACGGACTTTGAGGTCTTCTTAACTCTAGGCAAAGACATCTTGAAATTATTTAAACAAACTTATGTACCGTTTGCAACTTTTCAATTGGAGGTAATGCTTTTGGGTATTTTGGATAAGATTAGGATTTTCTTCTATTCCTATGTTACATTCTTCTATATCCGACCTTAAAGGCTCTATTTTTGGGTTTTATGGCTACATCATTGGAGTAAAGAAGATCTCTCTAACGGGGCTAATCCCTTAGGAAAAAATTTATCTTTAAGGTTTAGAATTTATGATTCATCATTGGTTAATTCATACTTTATTTCTACTTTTTCTAATTTATCTATTTCTACTTTAGTAAATCTAGTTGTTTTAGTTTTATCAACATCATTTACATCTATTTCACTTTTTATTGTATAATCTATTGTATGGTCGTATCTATATTACAATTTTGAAATTCTCCCTCGGCATTCATATAAATTGTAAATTTGTGAGGTCCTTGTGGAAAAAATTTTGCCAATATTTAAAATTATCCGAAAATTGTTGGCCTATGTCTTACCTCAACATTGTACTAATGATTTGGATGAAAAAGGTAATCTCGCATGTGCTGGAAAAATTGGAAAACTATGTTCTTTCATATTCCGCTTTCTTTGGAATAGCCGACAGAAGTCGGTTTCAAGAAAACAATTTATCAAATCTAGAATGGTTTCTACCGTATTGGCATAAGTCTAGGATTATTGACAAGATACCTCTTCTTTAATTTGTTTTATGATAAGTTCGACGTCTCCCACATTTAAAGACTCTCTTCACTTCAATTTTTCTTACAATTTGGCTGATCCACAACACTAATGCTTCATACTTTGCCATGTTATTAATGCATTTAAAGTTTAACACTGAAAGCATGTCCTTCTCGAATGATAATTTTCTAAGTTATAAATCCATACCCTGCTCCTACTCCTAATCTATTTACCGATCCATAAAAATCTAAATGCCACATAGAAACATGAGATATATTGTCACCTTTGTCAATTTCTTAATGTTTCTATTATACGACGAAATGATTTTGTCTTTGCCGTTGTCCGAATTACATAGGATAAAAAGAGTCCATATGTGAATGCGAGGAATAGATATGATAATTATGTGGTTTTTGCACCTCGTAATGACCGACCTAGCGATTTCATCAAAGTTTCTCTATAAAGATTTTTGGGCTGGACCAAATATATAAATTGTAGCATATATGACATGTCCTAACTTTCAATGATCCATTGTAATTTTTCTCCCCATGGTTGAGATAATAACATTCCATACTCTTTGGAGGGATATCAACATACTTTCTGATATCCATGACAATACTCTAGCTGGCTAGGTATTGGGCTAGAGTTACACAGAGGTATTTTTTTAGGCCAAGGCATTTAACTTGACTAGAATCAAAGGAGAACAAGTCTTTATATGGTCACAGACTGATGTCTAAGTTCAATTTTTCTATGAAAACTTTTGGCATTAAGCTATGAGATGCTCCTAAATCTAACACAGCCTTTGTGTAAGATTTTGTCATGAATGTTCAAGTCTAATGTAGAATGGAGGGACACCCCCTTGTTTATGTTTACCATTAAACTTCTAGACAAAATAATAAACTACGAGATTTGAGTCACCATTGAGGTTAACAACATCTTCTCCTTCACCTATGTTCGAGTGTCGTGATTTGTCTGTGCTATATGAATCATTTTTCACCGATTGCCTACAAAGGAACGGTATTTCTAAATTTGGCTATCTCAATTTGGATGTTAAATGGTATTTGATTTTTCCAGCTCGAATGATTTCCCTCATTACCTATTGTGGTTTTAGTTTTTTATATTTTTTTAGCTCAATAGTTGGTATTTCGGTTTGTGTTTCCACTTTTTTGTTTGCAATTTTCTTGTCCGGGACATGCTTTGAGTGGCTGAGCTTGAGAGTTTTAGCAAGACGTTGATGCTCGAGTATCGACAAATGCTGATGTCTCCAGCAATCTTTGGAGTGGATCTGAGTTTCTCTGGGGAGAATTTGTAGCACTTTGGACACAAGAGCTTTATTGTTTTCTTAGTCCGATTTTTGTCGTTTTCTTAGTAGGGCTTTCATGCTCTTCTTTGCTTCTATGGATATATTTTTATGAAATTCGTATATCGCATACTCATAGCCTGTATTGTTTATGAGTCAGAGGACTCTCCCGCATTCTAACTATAATTGAAGCTGTAACTTGTGTATAATTCCTATTTTTCTCTGGGTAATAAAAATAGTATTTTCATCATTTATTCCCATCAATTTTATCGCGGGTGCGGTCTTCCATCATTTTGTTGTGAAATCTCTCGCATAAGTTTTGTTGAAGTGTGGTCTAATCCACCCATTAGGTGCTTTACTTCTCTTGATTTTCTAGCATTATGGATTTTTCCAGTTGGGATTTCTAATTTTGGGACCTTGTTGTCGATTTTTCCCCAGGGAGCTTTTCTTTCCATGTTTCTCTAATATATCCCATTATTATTTCCATACTTTTAGCTAAACTATCTATCTTAATTTCTCGAAAGTAGATGGTTCTTCCGCACTAGTCACTCTTATTTCATTTCTCATCCTAGCTCTTTTCGCGAATAAGTTAGCTTCTTACACTAGCTCGCATTACTTTTCATTTTGTTCTAAAGTTTCGAGGTTTTCTTTCTCTCAAATAATAGGACATATGTCGATGGTGAAAACCCTTTGGGTGATTATGATTAGGGACCCAGTTTGGTGGAGGTTTGTTCTTTTGTGGGAATTACATTATAAATGTGTGTTAAACCTAATACAATAATCTTGAATAGATTCATTAGGATCTCTTCTAGTGTCTCACATTCTATATAATATTTGTAAAGGATTTTTCTTTCTTTCCCATCTATTGATAAAAAATTCTATGGAAAGTCGCTAAATCAACAATATGACCAGGCGGGTAAATCTTTAAACCATTTCTTAACATCTCCTACTGGTGTTTGTGCGCATAATAATCTCGTGCATGCACATCATCTTCATCTACTTCATGTAATTCAAAGTAATCGGTAATTTTGATATTTCTTGTATGTTACGGTTGAAGTAGTATATTGACTCGTGCTCCATCAAAACTAATTTTTTACTTTGGTAATCCTATGGCATGGCATTTAAAGGGGCTTGTAGGATCGCAAAGGGGCATATTTGGCTGCCACGTACAGATGCTGGCTTTCAAATGCAGGAGGCAGTGGTGGTGCTTGGAGACGAACTTGGAACACCAGAAGATGTACTTGGATATGAGCTTGAAGTGCTTTGAATATGTACTTGGAATACTAGAAGATGAGCTTGAAACTTTAGGTTGAAGAGGAAGTTTGGATTGAATGGTTCTGTGGAATGAAGCGTGGTGGATATTATAGATGAGGTGGTACCAAATAAATTTGTAGCCACGGTTTCGGAAGGTTTTTAGAACGCTTAGGGGTAGCTTGACAACTAAGGAAGATAATTCAACATATTGCTGAAAATATGCTTCGTACTATATCTTTAATCAAATTTTTAGGGTCAAAACATCAAGCTTATCAAAGAGTCTCTAGAACTTGTTGATCTAAGTCCAAGTTGTATAATTTCCTTCTTTTCTTCAATAAATTGAATAAAATTAGGATCTATTACAATATCATAGATTGAATTTTCAGATTTGGTTCTAAATAAAGAATGCTCAAATTATAAATCAAATTGAATATCATGTATACTTGATAATTCTTTAGAGTGAATTTTATTTCGATTAATTGAATAATACTTCCTATACTCCTCATTTTTTTAGATTTTTCTTAAAAAAAATTTGGGATCATCAACCAATTATAACATGCTTGGAGATCGAGATGAGGCGGTGGTATAGTATGTTATTTTGGAAGCTCATAATTTTAACTTTTAATGATAAATTTTAACAACCCTTTCAAATCTTAATGTAAAAATGAGAAGAATTGTTTCTTTTAAGATCTCGTTTAAAATAGGGACTAATTTTCGCATGGTCGTTAGTATGTTATCACTCCAAAATTTTGAAGGGTTGTTATGTGTGTTTAAAGAACATTAGAGGTAACTATCAACCACTTTTGGAGATTATGATCTAGCCTTTCCTAAGTGCTCGTAGGAGAAGCATCTCTCTGGCATGATTTAACTTTGTTTTTTGAGCCAGTTTTTAGGATAGTTATGTAAGAATGATTTGGTTTGATTTTGATTTGTTGGTGGAATTACCTGCAGATTATATGGATAGGTGCCCACCTATTTTTCCATTTGGGATATGGAGTCAATATATCAAGAAAATATAACATAAACAAATTACAAAAGCAATGTTACAGCAAGGTAGCCGAGAAAGAACGGCATCTTAAAGCATGGAAATGGTGGGCGATTTCTCAATCCGGATCAAGGAGCATTTAGGATTCATTACACGGATGATGAAAGAAGGTGAAAGAGGTCAATTTGGATTAAAGAGCAATTAAGGATTCTCAAAGCTAGTATATCAGTAATAAAACATTAAAATCAATAACATTTCGGAACATAGTGCACTTAAAACAAATTACATGACTGATAATATTCTTGTTATAACATTTAAATTTAGAAAACATGAAAGTTTATGGAATACTTAAGGAAATAAAATGAACAATTGAAATATACTTCTTGACCGAAGTAGCTCAACACATGAATCCGTAATGAAATTCCTTTATTATTGTCCTCGTCTCGTCAGCTTAGAAAAAGTTACGATAAACCATACTATTAGAAGATCAATTCAAACTTATAGAAATGTTCGACGAATCCACACTCGATACTTCGAATTGATGAAGTATTTATACAAAACTTAATACAAAATATCCACGATAAACTAACCAGAGATTTATTCAAGGGAAATAAAATATCTTCATGCGAGAATATAGAGACACTTATTTAGCTAAATGCAAGTTGTCCCTATTTATTTGATTTATTGTTTGCTTCTTTGATATTTACTATCTTATCTCTCACGCCGGGCCGTATCTTTTGTATCGCATGGTCTGTATCTTTGTACGCCGGCTGTCTTTCATGCTGCTTTGTAATTTGAATTGACTTTTTAACTACTGCCTTTTATCCTGTCTTCATCCGATATGTTACTGCTTTGTTATACACGATGTTTTACTCTTTAACTTTGTGAAATTTTCACCTTTCACCCTTCTTTGCATGTTATCTTTTACTTACTTGTCACATTAAATCACACCATTTTTCCCAGTGCTTCTTCATTTGGAAGTTTGATTTTTTTACCATTCTCTCGTAGAATCTCACTCAGACCTCGATTTATACTTTCTGGAAAATGTGGGCTTATTGACACATGTGATTTACCTCATGCTGGAGGTAAAGAAGTTCTCTCTAAAGCTACGAAGGAGAAATTTTGCCTATGGGAACTCCTCTGATGATGAAATATTGGAAGCCTCTTTAGCTACTCTCTGATATTTTTATTATATTCCTTCATTTCTCATTAGTTTATCATTAATTGCAAAGGATTAGGTGTGCCTTCTGTCTGCAAAACGTCAAATTTGTTCATGAATATGCTCACCGCCAATTCCATTGTTTGGCATTTGTATTCAAGTTGTATCATCATCTTTCAGCTATAACAGAAATCACTTTGTTCACCCTCTAAGATGTTCTCTCGTTTTATTTGTTATCCTAAGTTCTTCTAATTCCTCGCCTATTTTTATAATTTAGGAACTTTATAATCTCGGTGGCTTTCCTCTAGTTTCTTTCCAAGATCTTCTTTGGCACTTTTGGATTGCATCACTTGCTTCCTTTATCAAATCTTTTTCTCAAATATAACTTGAATAGAAGACCAAATATCATTATCCAAGTTAATCATGTGGCCCCATATTTAGCTGCTTTTGCTTGGGATAGTGGTCTCTTTTCAAAGTGATAATTCCTTTTCAAACTTATGAATTATATTAGTCAATCGCTGGTGTGTGTTTTCAACCTTGTGCATTGCACTGAGCCAATTTGTTTTAATCTTCTATATTTTTCACTTGTTCTTACGTATTATTGATTTCGCAGTTTTTATTGACATATCTTTCATTGCTTTGATCAATTTACTTTCCTCATCACTTAGGATAGGTAAGGACACTGTTGATGTTGTTGCTGATCGTAAGCAGGCATTGCTGTAGTTGTCGGAACTCGTTGTCATTGGAACTATTTGTGGGTAATGGAGCTGCTATAGTAGATGCGAAATTCGTTGAAGCTATAGGGCCTGCGTTGGACAGAGCTCGCTTCCATGCTTTGGCTTTCTCCGCTTGCTAATTTTTCCATTTGGCTTTTCCATCTCTTTCAGTGAGTTGTCAACCGTATGATGAGATTCATCATTTCATCCTTTTTGATTTTCATTTCTCTAAAATTTATTTAGTTTGTGGATGCCGTGCTTTGTGCAGAGTAATTTCGTGTGTGTCTTCTTTCAATGCGCAATGTCTGCATTCATTAGCTTCTTGATAAGCTCTTCTTCGCTTTGATATTCTTTTGGATCTGATATCCAACCTCCATGAACAATTCTTCCCAGGTGGATTTTATTCTATTATCTTTTGCTTGTGAATAATATTTCTCTAGTTTTAGTCGTGCTCTTATATTCTCAGAGTACTGTAGTTTTTGGACACTTAGAAAGACCTTGTTTGTCATGGTGGAATAGATAATTTCTCTAACTTGTTTATGAAACTCAATCTAATGTATGGGATGCACATCTTTAGCAAGACTTTCAAATGCTATTTTTCTTGTAGTCATGGATGATTTTGGAGCTCGTACTATTGGTTGTAAGAATGTCATTTTGCATCTTTCTAGTCTTGTAATCAGCTTTGAAAGTAACATGTTTTGGTTACTAGGAGTTTGTTTCCAATACTAGGCATAAGTTACGACTTTTCGTTGCTTCCACTCTTCGATTTAATTTCTTTTTGTACTTCTCCACTATGTCCTTCTCTTTATCTACCAGTTTTCTTGATGATGAAACCTTCCGCACTATGCTGTTTCTGAAATGATTTATGCACTAGAGGTTTGTGAGCAGCTTCTGATGTTTCTTTCCGATCATCGTTGGAGGTGCATTATCTCTAACGCACTATATCTGTATCGATAATTTCCACCGTGTCCATTATCTGACCTACCTGTTCAATCTCTGCATTTAGTTTTTCATTTTTTCTTTTACATTAGCTTGAATTTGGTGTCAAAAGTAGTTTTAGTAGAATAAGAGCCTTCCTCTCTTGCCCTCTTTGGAATTTATGTCCTCATGAGGCTGGAGTAAGTAGGATGGAACTAGATACTCCAGCACATCGCTTCTCACATGTCATTCAAAATATTTTCCAAACAACTACGACTGGTTGGAATACTTTTCAACATTAGGTTTTGATTCATGAATAAAAGGAGCCACTAATTTTGACTCTTAACTTACTTATGACTCCTAGGGGATCATATTTCCATTTGAAACCTGCTACTTGAATTTGAAATCTTGTAAATATTTGTCTTCTTTCTGCCTCGACATTCCTATTATTGACGAATAAAAGGCCACTAACTAGTTCTGATCTTTAAATTGAGCTTTTCTTCTTTGTTGAAAGGAAATTAACTTCATCTAAATTTAGGATTTTTCTCGATGTAATCCAATGAAAATAACCTGCGTTGGGAGAGTATTTGGGAAGCTTTTATGGGGTAATTTGGCTTCCATACACTAATTTTCAATGTGATTTTGGTATAAATACTAGCCTCCTATTCTACTTCTAATATGAGAACCGCAGCAATTTCTTTATCTCTTCACTAACTCTAGGTTGAATGCTACTTTGCTTAGCATATTAAAAATTGGATAAAAAAATGAATCGATGAAATCTTTAGTAGGCTGAATTCATTAGTATCCATTCCGATAGAAGTCCAAAAATAAAAATGAATGGGGATTACCCTCAGTTTCCTAGTTTTTGGAGGCTAGTTGAAAACCTTTCGATTGGAAATATGAGAAAAATGGAAACAAAAAATTAGAGTATTTAAATACTCCTTCCCTTCCGGTAATCAAGCTTTCTCATGGATTTAATCTAATATATATTGAGAAAAATTGAATGTTGAAAGCTAGAGATTGAGCTCAGGGAAAAAATATGGATAGGAAACGTAGGATAGATGCCTCAACATGTTCATCGATAAAGGCACCCTAGAAATGCATGACAGTGTTGAGCAGATGCAACGTTGCCTAGCTCTCTTAAAATATGGAAGTTGGAAAATGGAAGATCATTTTTTGGGGTTTCTGCGATGGAGGAAGGAAGAGTTTGGAATATTTGAAATCTCACAGGTAAATTCCAGATCTTTCGGAATATAAATTCGGTGGGGATTTCAATGGATAATGGGACCTCATCGAGGGCTCGATTGGATCTGTCACATTTGATTTATGGTTTGGAGGCAGGATTGTGAATACAATTTATTGAGTGTGGTTACTAGAGCTCTTTCATTAGGTAAATAACTTGTCTGAGTGGAGTCCTAATGAGATGCAAGTGAGAACTGAGACCGAAATTTCTATGGGAAGATGTATTTAAAGGTAGGTTTGAGTCCTAGGAGGTGGATATAATCAACTCGATCAATGAATTTCTTCATGGCTCCAATAGTGGAGCTCTAGAAGATTAAAGTGGTGATCTGTATCACTTATTTTGAAGTCTTTATCGGCATTATGGGTGTGGTTAACATCTACTTACATGTGTTTGCGAGAGGGTTAACATATAAAATGCTCACGGGGAGGCCATTGATTCGTTTAATTTATTAATTTATTACTCTTACTATGATTAAGCTAATGGCTTCGATTGTGCAGGATTACTTGGAAAATGAAATTTTTGTCTTTGGATGATGTTCTGGTAGAAATATGCTTTCAATTCTAGTTTTGGAAAGGTTCTTTTGGCTTCAAATTGGCCGGCGGAAGGTTTCTTCAACTATTTTTCACAATTTTAACCTGAGAATAGACAACTAATTATAAAGGGGTGAGTTTTATTAACTTTTTTATCGGAGGAAATAAATCACATGGTGCGGGGTTGAATTCAAATAGTAATTGGTTTCATTTGAATGCATGGAGGTAGTTTGGTGGTTTATCGCATCGCGAGGAAATGGTTAGGCTGCATTTTATGATGGGGGATGTGATAGGATTGTGCGTTGCATGGAAAAGGGGCTGTGGGTGTAGAGCACGATTTCACTACGTTACACAACATTTTCTTCACTTTCCTAACGCAATCCCCATCTCGTCACTGGAGGGTCATTTCCCATGATCAATAAGCGTTGTCATGCCTTGAAAATACCATCATTTCATCCCTTTTACATGAAAGAAGTATTCCTTTCCGTTGAAAATTTCTTGAGAAAGGACTCCAAAACCCTCTGTTTTTTTCCTTAGCACGAGTATTTAGTTATGGCTCGCGCGCGAAGAGGGAAATTAACATTGGGCCCTAGGCTAGCTGGCGCTGCGGCGTCTCGGTTAGCCACCCATGCCAAGATGTTTATGGAATGTAAAAAATAGAGGTGAAGATTCCACTTCAGACAACTTCGAGGATGAGTCGATGGGAGTGGTTGGAGCGAATAACCACAAAATTCCTCCTTTAGTTTATGGTTTCCACCTCCCATGAGAACCTCCTAAAGGATAGGCCTCCCTCCCACCTTTGTAGGTACTTTCACAACCTCCTCATTTTCCTCTGCAAAAAGAAAGCTTATCTCTCTTAGCCTAAGCTAGTTGAACTTGGAGAATTGGAGCATGTTATAGGGCCGAACCAATGAATAATATAGAGTAAGAAGGAATTGCATTGAGGAAGCTTGAGTCCATGACTTCGCAGAGAGCTTGAGTCTATGCCTTCATCTCGAAATCCAAAATTCCCTTACGAGCATCCGAGACGACGCTTCGGTATGAACTGCCAGAGGAGGCTGCGATCATTGGAAGCATTGGTTGTAACTCTTCCTTCTATCAATATATATGGGTGACTATCGTTTGGTTCCCATTTTGTATTATGTAAGATGCTTGATGCAATATGCTTAGCCCTCTTTGAATGGCTAGTAGTTATGAGTGAAACCATTATGTCATATGTTGTTCTTGTTTGCCGTTCTATGTGTAGGTATACGCAGCATAATCGCGGAAGGATTGTGACTTGCCAAGGCAGGGCGAGAAGCCACTACCACTTGCAACAACGGCGACAACATTGGATCTCGAGGTAGGATCGATCTACCATGTCCTTTATTCATTCAATAATTAGGAAGAAACACTCTAGCATTTCTCTTTTGTTTCTAGACCCACTCTGGGGCTAAAGGGATCGTCTCTATCCGTAAATGAGAGGATTTACGCTTAAAAAATTGGGTGACTCCACTAGGGATCAGTGCGAAGTTTTTCGTTTCGTCTTGCTTGGGTCAATTTCAATTATTGATTTGGTTGTCTATCTTTTTCTAGTTCTGCTTGCTTTAGTTTATAGTATCCTACTCGTTCGGCTCCGCAGTGTCGGAAGGTTTGACCTCTACTCATTAAGTTTTGGTTTTTCCCTTTGTCCCATAGTTATCCGGCTTGGCGTGCTTTTCGCTTTAGACAACCGCGCCAATTGGTGCGAGTGGTTGCTTTTGTTGCGCTTTCTGTGCCAACCCTCTGTGTTAGTAGGAATCCCTTCTTTGTCGAAGTGTATGAAAAAGGACCACTTTAGCTACACATAACTAATAGCCCTAACAACAAAAGTGGCCGCACATAGCCTCTTCGAGATCCGTGGTTAGTTGGAACATAAAAGAGCCACAAAAAAACCGCGATCTATGCATGGAAAAGACATTAAGCGAGATAAGGGTTTGCTCCATATACCAATAGACGAAGACAAGAACAATTTTTGAAAGAATTTTTGTATTAATCGGGCACTCCGGGGAGGAAAACGAGAAGGCGTATCCAATTCTCCTCGGTGGGATGGGTTCTTGAAGTCCTCAACACTTCGCATCTAAAATCTCTCTCTCTCTTATTGTGTAGAAAACCCACACAAAGAATGGAACCCAAAGGGAGCTCACACGTAAAATGGCCAGAAAATGAGTAGACCAAGTGTATAGATCCAGGAGTGATCTAATAGGCAACAAAAGGTGAAGAATGATAGGAAAAACTCCTATTTATAACAAAAATATACGTCATTCTAGATCTTGGTGCATGCTAACCAGATTCAGGTCCACTTTCTATGGGATATTTTATTATACTTTGTTGGAGGGAAAAGGCATTTGACTTGGGTCAAATCCCTTAATTTGTCAAAAATAAATAAATAAATGATTTATTTATCTTTTTAAAGGAGAGGCAGCTAGGAAGATAATCGAAATAAATAATGATTTATTTAATTATTTAAGGAAATGGTTGAAAGATAATTAAATAAATAATGATTTATTTAATTATTTGTGGGGTGATTTGGTCATATTTAACAAGGAATACTATCATCTAAATAAGGTTTAAATAATTATTCCTAGAAAAATAATAAGATAAATAAAAGGTTTGTCTAATTAATATTTTGATTTTGGGTTAAACACTGGATCTGGGAATAATAATTAAATTATGGTTTAATTAATTATTCCATGAGGAGCATTAAACAAATATAGGTTTGTTTAATATTTCCTTTTGGGGTTTCCTTTGCTTTTAACATAGTGAAGGCAATTTTACTTAGGGTAAAATTGGTCTTACATGGTGTACTTTGGTCCATGCTAATGATAATAGGTTAGATGACCAAAAAATGGTGTAGCAGTTGCACGTGCGTGCGAGTGTCGAGCAAATCGTATGACCGAAGCACGTTGTAAGAACTCAATCACTAGACAACAAAAGAGAAGTCGAGAGAGAGAAATGCAAGGTAGATAGTGTGCGAGATAAGAACTAGACATCGAGGAGATGAGACTCACGTGTGTGCGACGAGCCTCTTGCTATGAGAGGGAACACACTGTCTTTGGCACAGGCGGCGGAGGCATACCTATGCCCCGGCCAGGGACAAAGCACAAAGAGAATAGTGTGTCCGATGCTCGAGGACTACAGACCACAGCAGTGCATCCGGGCACAATCAAGGAGCTAGATAAAAATACGGTGAGGAATCCCACAGCCATGCGCTGGCTCTGGGACACATGTAGCGCTGCTGATCGGTACAATAATGTCTCGAGTGCCGCCATGAGATAAATACAACCCAAATGTCTGTAAATGGGGAAGGGCTCACAAATCCGGCCGATACCCTGCAAATCAAAGAGGCAGCCTTGCCAGGTGGCCAAGGCCAACATCATCAAAGTATCTGGAGCTACATCGAAGGCCGCAAACGAAAGAGGGTCATCCGGCATGTGGGGGCCACCCGCGCCACCCCCTCATGAGGGTTGAGACATCTCTGCACACACCCGAGAGATCATCAAGAGACTCGCCGTCCGGATGCATGGACCATCGAGTATACGACGAATCTCGATCATGCTTCGAAAGGAGGCCCGGAGAAACAATCAAGTCAAAGGGAGGCAAGAGATCCCTTTGGCCCTAGTCCGAAAGCGCACCGAGCAAGAGGTGGAAGATGGAACCAAGGCAGCACTCGCCCTGTCTGGAGCTGCACGGAATGAATGTGCCGATGTCGACAAAGGAGGTCCGGCGATGGGTGAGGGCAATGGAGAGATCCTCCAAGCTAAGGCATGAGAGGAAATAGCGAGAGTCGGATTTGACAACCGACACTAATGATCGATGGTGAAAATGGCGAAGGGCCAGAGTAGCCGAATGGAGCGAGTTCCCTTGGTAGAACATAAAGGGCATGAATGACCTCGGGCGTTGACCGACACAATATCATAAGGGATCGACGATTGATGCAAAGGCCATAATGTGCGACACAAGAGAGAGACCAAGCAATGAATGGTGGAGGGCTGATAGCGAGGCACGAGGACTGGGGACATAGACTCGCATGAATGCGATGATGACTCAGCACGTGGATGCTCTAACAAGGGTGACTCGACAGGTGCGCCACACAGTAAAGGCCCAATGGGGGACCATGAAAACATGAGTACAAGATGGTAACTCATGGCGCAAATTGACACGAACAAAGAAAAGTAAGGAGGCAAAATGGTGCCCCCAGTACGAAGTGTTGTAAGTGAGGAAGTTCAATTTCGAAGGAGAGGTGAAGTGATCCTTCTTGGACAAAATAGCTCTGGCGAAGGATGAGAGTACAAAAAATATGCGTGTCAAAGACACAAACACGCATCTCAAAAGGGAAATGCTAAGGGTAATATTTCTTAAGATAGAGTGCATTGCGAGGATTAGGGAAGAGGATTGTGGAAGTCCTCTAAAAGGTATGCCCCCTTACCAAGACCCTTATTGATGATGTAAGGGCCTAGCCATAATGGGTCGAACTTCCGTGAACAAGGACATCATGGGCTTGGTCACATGTTTAGAACAAGGTCGCCTTTTGAGGGGCTGGAATTTGCTGATCTGTGAGCTTTGGTGCGTTTCTTGGCCACTTCCGCTGGTTTAACGATACAGCACGGCGGTCTTCAGGAGGCACACTCGGGCATGATAATTCAACCTGAAAGGTTGGGTGTCGGGGAGAATTTCCATGACCCGGATGAAGGGAAGGGATGTCACACTGATGCGTGCGACAACCTCTCCAAAAACGAGGTGAGAAGGGTTATGGTTGAGGGCATAGGTGCACCAGAGCATGGTGTGGTAATGCCAAAAATGTATTTAGAGAAAAAAAAAAGAGGGAATCTAAACACATTTAAATGATGTGGTGTGCCATTTGTTCTCGTTATGGTTATGCGGTAGCAAGAAAGGAAATGGAGGATTACCAATCTCTTTTGATACACATCTCAAAGGATCAAATGGACTTTAAGTTTTAGAGTTGGCATACTGGTGTCCTTTATCCCAAAAGAGAATTTGGAGATAATGAAGTGATGCTCTCGTAGAAAAGCTATAGGTTGGTCAATAATAATGTCTAAAGTGGATTGCGATGTAAGATGAGGGAACGATAAGGGTATCATCCTAAGAGTGATGCGAGTGATATGGGACTACGAAGGTTCTTCGAAATGTGGAAGAATGCGGGACTAAAGTCAACACGACCGGATCCACTAGGAGAGTTGACGGGAGAATTCCCTTCTCTTGGTCTCTCAAATGTGGGTGCCCCCTTACCCAAACGGTGGGTTTCAGTGTAATGGCCACGAGGTGGGTGTGGTGTGAATGCATGGGTTCGATGTAAGGGGAATGATGCGTCGGGGGTGGGGATTTTTTCCATAATTTCGTCATCGCGATAGAAGATGGGGTGAGCGAGGTGGAAGAAAAACCACGGCGTGGTGAAGCTCGACAGAATCATCATCATGAGAAGAAGTTCACATGCGCATCGTCACAAGGGGTGACCGAAGAGTAAGTAGATAAAGGATCTACGATGTTGAGCCCCGAAGAGGATCGGCGGGAAGGAAGGTCGAGCGAAACAACGGGGGAGGATTCAAATGGAATGTTCCCCGAGGGTCTCATGGATGATGATAGGTAAAAAATGTTGGACGAAGGCTCACAGATTGTCTCGACCTTAGGAGGGGAATGTCAATGGGAGCAGTCACCTCGTCGGATTACTGCTTTGAAGCGAGAATGCGCGAATAGGGAGAGGTGGACTCATTGCGCTTGGCCTCGGAGGTGGTGGACCGCGGCGATAGAGGTGCGGAAGTCCCTCGGCGAGGGGACAAAGATGGGTGTAATGGCCTTGGAGATCACACAAAGCACGGGGGTGGTTGGTGTGAATATTCTTGGGGTTCTTGGCGAAGTGGTCGCGGAAGGAACAAAGGCTTACCGGGGCCATGGAGACTCGAGGAACGTGACATTAACCATGGGCTTGAGATGAAGCAATGCGGGACGGGTATGGGAGGCATGACCGACAACATCACACAAAGCACCTTGGATGGTATGCTTTGGAGGGCGAGAGGAGCGAGGGTTTTGTCGGGAAACCTTGTCCTTTGATGCCCCCTTCCGCAGAGCTTTGCCCTTCTTACCCGAAAGCGGTCGCGACGGTGGTTCTGTTGAGGTGAATGAGGCGCGTGCGGCGGGAGAAGGCATGGGGGCCGGTTGAACGGGGTCGAAAGCAATATAAGGTTTGGGTTGACCGAGGGCAAGGTGGGGCCGGAGGATCAAGGTACC
This sequence comes from Pinus albicaulis, assembly GCA_034641835.2. NCBI lineage: Eukaryota > Viridiplantae > Streptophyta > Pinopsida > Pinales > Pinaceae > Pinus > Pinus albicaulis. The sequence goes on from CM076574.1 coordinate 183,046,148, forward strand.
AAACGGGAATCCCAAGGTCAAGTTGGGAAGAGAGAGGGTGGCCATGGCCAGAGTGCGGGGTACACTCACAATTGGGGGAGCTAGGAACGGTATGCGACCGGAGGGTAATGGCCGGGTGGAGACGACTCCTAAATGGCTAAGGCTTGGAGGGACAGGGGGGATAAAGGCTCATGAGCTACCAGCGCAGAAGTGAGGCTAGGAGCGGTTGCGACTAGCGAGAAGCGAGGTTGAGCGGCCGAGACGATTGCATCATGCGAGCATTCGGTCGATGGTGGGGTCGAGAGATAGGGAGGAGAGGAAGACCGAGGGAAGGTTCCAGGGGCAAAGAGGAGTCTTTGTAGACGCCAGGAGAGACACTGGTCAAGGAATCGACGGTTTGCTTGTTGGCTACAGAAGAGATGGGTGTCTCAGGTGAGGTCTGAGATGTTGGCTCATGATATGTCAACTAGTCAATGGTGACTATCTTTCCATTATGAGGGAAATACATCTTGTGGAAAACCGCGGATGGGACAGTAGACATAGCATAGGTGTAGCTTCGCCCCAATAGAATGTTGTAGTCTAGCGGGGCATCGATGACTTCGACGTCAACGCAAACAGTCTTACCGGCAAGGGTGATAGGACAATTACGGAAGAGGCCAATGGGCTGGGAGGCGTGGCCATCCCACGCTCTAAGGGTGATTCAGGAGAGCCGAGTTGCTTCCAAACCGAAGCGGACATCACACAGGTGGATGCCCCCTCATCAATTATGCACCGAGAAACGTTAGCGTTCTAGATTTTGACTGGGATTTGGAAGGCTACGGAAGCAGGAAGAGGAGGATGTTCTGATTGATGGGCGTCGAACACAATCATTTGGTCATCAGCAGGATCTACAGTGCCCACGGCAGATAGTAGAGCCTTCTTTTGGGAAGGGCACGACTGGAGGAGTTCCAGTGTGAAAATGGCAGCAGGAGATTGCGCCAAATCATCTACTATGCTATACGAATGAGCAGCTCGACCAGAAGCAGCATTTCGACGTAACGGTCCTTTAGGAATCTTGGTATGGACCTCAACTGTGGGTTGAGGGATATGTAAGGGACCATTGGTTGTCGAAAGAGGCTCTGTAGAACCAGAAGAAGGGGACTCGGGAGCAGACTGAGCGAGAGGCGTGGGGTACTGGCGAGACCGAGTTTGAAGGTTAAGGTCGACGGTTAGAGGTGGATCAGAGTTCATCATGAGGATCTGGTAATTGGGGGAACCAGAAGGGGAAGGTGGAGTGGCCACCTGTCCGTTAGGTGGTTGGGTAGCCATGAATCCCTGCTGTGCATCCACCAGCTCTTGAGGGGGCGGTGACGGCTATTGCAGGGGTTGAGAAGGCAAGGGAGGTGAAAACGCATATGCTGGAGGAGCTGGCACACTAGGCTGCGGATGAGGGTAATGGTTAGGTTGGGCAACATTGAGGTAAGCAGGAGGTTGGGAAAAAGGATGAGGCATGCCGTATCCTGGATGCGTGCTACCGGGAGGGGGAGAAGTGCAGGGAGTGGTGCCCCCTCCCCCAGGAAAACCATAGCTCATGAGAGGTTGAGCGGATGGATGAGAAATAGATCCAACGATACTGTAGGTGGCATGAGGTGCCCCCGGTGTATGGGCATCACCGGGTTTGGGGAGACCAGGTAGGAAAATAGGAACATAACCTGTCTGAGCGTAGATCAGGTCTTACTTTAACGCCATTTGGAGGGCATCTTCTTCGGTTTTAGGAAAATGCGATGTGACATCTTTCCCGATAGGGGACAAGAGAGATCTAAGGAACCAATCCATGTAGACACGGTCTTCGAAGGGAGGAGATTGGCATAGGCTCCATCTTCTTCGCCATTCCTGGACATGGGTAGAAAGGCAGGTCGAAGAGGTTTGCTTGAAGGAAGTCAAGAGTTCGATACCAGTGTCATAACGAAGGGGAAGCTGGAAGTAAGATAAAAAAGCCCAGGCAAGAGTTGCAAAGGTGGTATGGGAGGAAGTGGGCTGATCAACATACCACTTAGAAGCTTCGCTTGTAAGTGTGCGTTGGAACAATCTAAGACGAACAGAGTCATCGGTAATGGAGGTAGATGAACACCACATGTGGAAAGATCGAACATGATTGGAAGGATCTTCTCCAACACGACCTTCAAACTTTGGGATGTCGGAAGGGAGATTTGTCGGCATAGCAGGCCAACTAGCGTCATGGTGTATAGGGTCGTTTGTCAACCGGTCCAAATCGGGGAGGCTGAGGCCTGCCAAGAAGGGGAGCACGGGTGCAGCCGAGGTAGTTCCTGTGGCGGTTCTGCTAGTAGTAGTTCCGGCATTAGGGTAGGGAGCACTGCTAGCGTGAGGCCCTGGACCAGACATAGTGAAGGTGACAGGGGGAGAACCAGAAGGAAAAGGGGAACCCGATGAATCAGGAGAGGAATCAGAGTGCAGACTCGAAGGAGGACTGGCTCGACGATGGCGGGGCGGAGCAGGTCGACCAACCGGAAACTGAGGGTGAAGGCCAAGAAGTCTCCGGGAAAGGCGCCTTGGGGGCGCAATGATGACAGGAAGAAGGAAACCGATAAGGGCAGAAAGGGACAGAATCAAGAAAGGTCAAGGGCAGACAAGGTGCAGTGACAATTGATTTTAGAGTCTTTTCCAGGTGGTGTTAACCAGGCGCTTCTTCACTTAGGGTCATTGTGTGATGTGCGTTAATTTTAATTCTTAAACACTTTTCGTTTTGAGAGCAAGAAAAAGTGTGTTGCGTAACTGAAAAGAAATCTGCAGGGAACAGTATATAATGCTGAAATAACAGAACATTTAACAGCTAAACATGCATCAATCTAACCCAAAAAGGCGGGACTCTCAAAACTAATCTAATCAAAACACACTAAAAAGAGGCCAATAGATCTAGGGTCAAAAGGGACAGGGATCTAAAGGGTAAAGCTGCTGAAAAGAGGTGCAGATCACAGCCAAGAGACAGAGGCAAGGTGGCTGGAAAAAAGGGAAGAAATTAGCAAAAAGCGGAAAGGATAGGGAGGAGGTCCTAAAGAGAGGTCCAAACAAAACGACAAGAGGTGATTTGAAAGGAAGGAAGGCTGATTTAAAGGGATCGGAGGATGAGGTATCAGATCTGAAAAAGGGAAGGCTGAAACTCTGAAAAAAGCAGACACTTGAAACAGCTAAAACTCTTCCACCAAAAGTGGAGGGTACTGAAGCCCTAGGGGGCTAGGTTCCCACTTATATGAGCAAAAGCAGATCAGAAACAGGTTGAAACGAGCTGAGACAGAGGCTAGAAAACCCTGACAGAAGCTTCAGAAAAACCCAGAAAAAATTCAGAAAAACAACAGAAAAATGTTCAGGTCACAGTTTTTGACCTGTTTTTCACTCCGGTCGCAGTTTTGGGGCTATTTTCTGTGACCTGAAGCTCCAGGTCGCATTTTTTGGGCCAAAAAGTGCGACCTGCACTTCCGGCGCTCTCGACGGCAGATTTCAGAAAAAAAATGTCGTCTCAGCTGCGGCTGATGTCTGTCACCTATGCAATAGGGCCAAAAACACGCGGAAGTTAGAAATTTTAATGTTTTAGGG